>CM040912.1:53300543-53900543 GCA_023029165.1 Gobiocypris rarus
TATCTTCCGTGAAGTTTCCAGTTGTGCAACGGGGATCTGAAACTTCCCATAGTTCAGTTGAAGGGGGCCGGTGAGACCCTGAATATTTCCCAACATGTTCCTGGACTGAGTGAACCCGCTGAACTGAGTTTACACGTGGCTCAGTGCTTTATGGGGGAACATTGTTCCTATAGGCTGCAAATGAATAAGCATTTGACTATAAGACTAACTGGAAATATGGACTTTTGGAAGAAATGTTGTAGATTCATACTAATTAATGTCCGTCTTACACTGTAAACCCTAATTCTCAGAATAATGAATTTTGAGTTCACAAAACTGACACATTGTAGGTCATTTGAATTGTTTCATTGTTTTGAGTTTCATTTAGACAAACGTAAATGTCACTAACACTGGTCTGGGATTTCTATTTCCCAGCATGCCTTGTCATAACACTTGAAAGGGAGAGTAAATGATATTAGCCTACATGTTAATGTATAAATGAGCTTACTCAAAGTTACGAGCAATTCAAATGCAAAATACAAATCTGCCAGTTCTGCTTACTTAGACTTTTAATTTCTTAATTAAAAAAATTTGATGTAACCGATTGCCTCAATTTTTTTTTTAAGTTTTGCCAACTTATTTGGGGTTTAAGCATTGAAGCGTTTTCCCACGGTACAAAACTTAAGTGATTTTTGGGGTTCCTGCATTGAGTATTACCTTTGATAACAGCCATATTGAATGATTATATGGAGTTGAGAACCAGTGCTCGAAGTGGGGCGGCACTTCTACATTTTACTCTTAAGCGTACCTTTTTCTTGCGTAACGCTACTTCTCGCTTTTATAACGGATCAATCGTCTGTGCAATATGACTGTGACTGAAGCCCAACTGTTTAATTAAGTGGCGTGCGAATCGTGTAGGCGTGTTCACCAGCGCGCTACAAAAGTGTTAAGATTTGCATGAGCCGTTCCTATGCGACGCGGATGATAAAATGTGCCACACTTTTGAATTCAATTGCGAATGCAGTCGAACATGATCTAAAACAGCCACTACAGTGCCTGATGAAAAGAGAGGGAAACTCATGATGACCACATTCACTAGAATTTATCATGTTCTATTGTATTTATTGTGGTAAATTTTGACTAGTTGTAGAATTTATAAAAGATAAAGCTACACTCGAAAAAATGCTGGTTTAAAAACAACTCAAGTTGGGTTAAAATGGATTGTTTTACCCCGCAATTGGGTTTAACCCAGCAAACATTTAACCCAAAAGCTGGGTTTGTCCAGTGTCAACCCAACTTGAGTTGTTTTTAACCCAGCATTTTTTCGAGTGTAAGGGAATAGATTTTTCACTAAAGATGTATATTACACCTGTGGCATGTTGCAGCTATAGTTTCTAACTGTGTTCTGTTTTTCATAGCAAATGCTATAGATTTAAAAAAGAAAAAGAAAGAAAAAAGTTAGCATTGGCCTGCATTGTAATGAGGAGCCGTCAACGGTCTTGCATTGTAAATAAACCCTTATTATAACAAATGCTAAACAATTACAAGAACTATATGTTAGTTTTAAGGCTGAGTAAAAGTTAGAAAGAGCTTTAAGATATGGACTTTCTTGAATTATTGACTAAACAATCCCCCATAACCACGCCCCCTCCCCAGCAAAGCCCCGCCCCCTTTCGGGAGTATTAGCACTTTATTTTTCCCACTTCAAGCACTGTCTTAATTGAGAATTTCCTCAACCAACATCTACTGGACTGCCTGGCGTTCGCTTTGTCCGAAAAGTGCCATAAAACCAGCGTAGAAGACCAGCTAAATCCATTTTAGGGAAGTGTCCAAACCCCCTCTAAACCAGCTTAGAAAAGTCTCCAACAGGAACCTAAGATGCCAGGCTGGTTTAGAGGGGTTTCGGACACTTTTCTAAGCTGGTTTTAGGGGGGGTTTGGAAAATATATGAGTACAAAATAAAAATCTGCCAGGTCTGCTTACTTTAAAAAAATGTGATGTAACCGATTGCCTTACATTTTTTGGGTGTTGCCAACTTATTTGGGTTTAAGCATGTTTCTTACCGTTTTTACACGGTACCTGCATTGAGTATTACCTTTAATAACACCCATATTGAATGATTATAAGGAGTTTATCATTGAGAACAACTACAGACTTGATCGTCATGAAATCTAATTTAGAGTTTTAGATCCAATTTAATTGTACGGAAGAGGATTAGGGCCAAAATTAAAAAAAAAAGCATCTCGAGAATAAAGTCATTGTGTTTCGAGAAAAAACTTGTTAAACTTCGAGAATAACCCCTGATACCATAAGACGCATTATTAAACTTGTTGATCCTCAAGGTGTGGAGTTAGGACGAAGGAGACGCTTGAGAAGACGCCAGGACACTTGCGCTGGCCCGAATGCACTCTTGCATATGGACAGCTATGATAAAACCTTACGCTATTGCCATTATTGGCTGTATAGATACAGTCGATACATTCTGTGGATGGACGAGTTGATGGAATTTAGCTAGTTTTTTCTCGAAATATAACGACTTTATTCTCGATATTTAATGACTTTAATCTCAATATGCATTTTTTTTTTAATCTTGGCCCTAATCATCTTCCGTATAATTGGTATTTAATCTACACTGAACCCAAAAATACTTATAAAACCAAAATATTTTGAAAAATTAGTGGGGTCTAATGTTGTTAAAGACCCCTAAGTAAGAAAGTCAAATGACTTGGGTGACTTTGCCAGTAATGTTTTATAGAATAGTTGCACTGTTCACAGTTAGCATTGTGATTACTTTTGGTCTACTACAGAAGTCATTGTCTTAATTGAGAATTTCTTCCATCAACATCTACAGGACTGCCTGAAGCGCGCGTGTCTGTGGAGGACGGTGACGCGCGTCCCCTTTTCATTCGGTTTTACAAACCATTCGTCGACCCAATTTGCATATCATACATTTCTGGAAGAAACGAGAGATTAGTGTATTTATATCTTCTGACGCACCCCGAATCACACGAAGCTGTTGCTTCAGACTTGCAGCGCAGCTGTAACCAGAACCTTGGAATGCGAACGCGTTTTGTTCCACCAGGCGCTTCAACAACGGGCGCGAACCATTGCCGAAAACAGGGGGAGCCGCTTTTCAACAACGGGGTTTCTTTGACATTCCGCGTCCCAGTGTCGATGTGTCGGAGGGTTGGGTACAGAAATAGTGTTTCATAACACACACGCCATATAACTGTCCCCAAACACCTCAGCACTGAAGACCCGAGCTCGATGGGTACCTTCGCGCTCCCCCATCCATAACTCAAGTCGACTTATTTGATTGACGGCTCCATATTTTTTTGTACTGTGGCTTCAGAAAGGACAAAAACGGGGTAATACAGAGCGAGGAAAAGAGGGAGAGAAAATAACAAACGCTGCTGGAAAGAAAGTGCGAGCGCAAGAGCACTGGGAGCCACCCAGGGTCAAGACTGTGACAAATACACATATTTCAAAGACAAAGGACTGTGATTTTTGCTTATTTTTTTGTATTTTAGGGAAATTGGGCACGCCGACATCAATATTATTTTACATTAAAGGTAAGTGCAATGTCTTAAGAGAAACGCCTTTTCTTTGCAACAGCCTGGCTCATTTGTATATGCCATTATGCTGTTAATGTTTTGAAATGCATGCAACAATGTGTCTCCCGGAACGGTCACGAATGGTTGTGCACAATGGAATAAATGTACATATTCATAAGGGTCTGATCGTGCCGTTTTAAACGACACACGAGACGCGACCCTAATCTTTCCCAGCGGCTGGAAACTTGTCAACACACAAGCTGCGTTAAAACCAGCTCGCTGAATATGAACCATAACTGCATAACCATAAGATTGCACGCATTACAGGAACCAACTCACATTTCCCCCCAAGAGTTGTTTACGGGTGAACGTTACTTAAGGTGTCAGTTTATTTGCGGGTGATGGTCTTTGTTCATGCATTTGCGCTGGAGAGATGCATGCGTGTTGTTTTGTTGTTGATGTGAACTTGGATATCAGAAGGAGAAGAGTCTCGCGCCGTGGGCTTTCCTGCGGTTCTGCAGAGCTGTGTTCACTGTGGAGAATGTGTGTCAATGTCAAAGGGAGGTGTGTCGCGGGCGCAGACAAACCCGCAAAGGCCTTTTCCAGCCACGACTGCACGCAACAAACACGCACAAACACCGTGTGCGGGACTCACCGGGACACACTGAAGCCGTTCATCTGACGGTCGAGTCCGCTGGCGCTTTATCTGGGGTCTTCAGTGACTCATGCAACATTTAAAGTGATAGTTCACCCAAAAAAATACAATACAACTTTTTTTATTTTTATTTTTTTACATAACGAATATTTTTACGTAATATTAACACGACTCCATACTACAAAATGGGCTGCTTCATTATGGAAGCTTGTTTTCTCAACAGAAAAGAAGCTAATTCAGAATTTTTTTTTTCTCTCGTCAGAATTGGACTTTAATTCTCAGAATTACAACTTTATAGACTAAATTGCAAGATATAAACTCGCAATACCGAAAAAAGTCAGAATTTCGTAATATAAACTCACAATTGCGATAAAGTCAGAATTGCGAGTTTATATCTCAAAATTTTGACTATGACTTGCAATTTGGACTTATAACTATAATAATTATTCTGACGTTTTTTTTCGTAATCAAAAATCTATTTCTTGCCAGTCTGACTTTTCTCAGAATTGTGACTTATAAACATGCAATTTTCAGAGAAACAAATCTAAATTCTGACTGTATAACTCACAATTCTTACTTTTTCCACAATTGCAAGCTCGCAGTTGTGAGAAAAAAGTTAAGAATTGTGAGATAAAAAAAGTCACAATTAGCCTACCTTTTATTTTAATTTTTTTATTCCGTGGCGGAAACAAGCTTCCATAATTCAAATACATTCGCAATTCTGACTTAATAACTCTCAATTCTGTCTTTTTTCATAATTGTGATTTTATATCACAAAATTCTAACTTGCAATTCTGACTTTTTTTCCTCTAAATTGTGAGTTTATCATCTGGCTTTTTAACTTTTTAAAGTTTATATCTCGCAATTGTGAGATAAAAAAGTCAGAATTGTGGAAATAGAAAGTCGCAGTTATCTTTTAAATAGTTTTACAAGATACAATTGGCTGACGTTCCATTGAGTTCTGAAAGCGTTATTTATGGACGTTCTTAGAATGTTCGAATCGTTTTTTCTCGGTTATGTGAACGTTCGAGCGAACATTAATGGAATGTTCAGATGTATCATATTGCAAACGTCACGGGATCATTCATTCTGAAGGTTTTCTGAACCATCTGTAACAAATTAAAATAAATGTTTCCAAAAAACATTCCATGAATAGTGTTTTTGTGCTAATGCTTTGATGACGTTATGAAAGACCGAATAACTTATTCTAGACGTTACTGGAGGAATGTTTGTTCATAACTTTGAGAAAAAGATGAAATGAGTCCATATTCTGAAGCCATATGATAACTTGACAGATGGACACCTGCAGTGTTCCTGTCGTTATGGTGAATGTTTCATCAGTGTTTGTCTTTGATCAGAAACGGACACGTGTGTAGTTATTTTCTCTTGTCCTCTGATGTGATTGGTCAGGCTGACAGACACATGACACTTGATCCTGCTGATTTTCAATGGCACTCTTTCTGGTAATGTTTACATAATAACTAGCTCCGCCTCTGAAACGATTTTTCATTTCAGCTGATGGCATCAATCCCTCTTAGTTTGAACCCGTTCATATATGAACAGCAGTCGGGGGGGCAGAAGTTAGGCAAGGGTTCATGTAGATTTCATGTTGACTTTAAACTAATTCAGTCTGCACGCTTTTATGATGCTTTCTTGTCTTATTTGGAGCTTGTCAGTGTGACTCATCTTTTCACGCTTAAACCAGATTAGTGCGAGTAAATTACATAAGTTAATTTTTAGATGAACTGTCCCTTTAAAGGCACCCAGTCCCTTAATGTGATGTCCGTTCCCAGCATTACAGCTGCTGGTGGTGTGAGAGCAGCTGGTCCCAGCACTCTGCACGGGTTCCTGGGCTTGTAAGGTAAAGAGAGTTTGGGCTCCTCCTTCACAGGCTCTGGGGTGTCATCACAGCTCTCGTGTAGTCTCTGGTTGAAGGCCACCCGCGTGCAACACCTCATTAGCATTGAGTAGAGAAAAAGAGATGTGTGTAGACTGACTCCGTTGAGTAATGGCAGGAGGGAAACTTTCATTTACTGTGGCATGAGAGTCTATCAATCGAGCGCTCGTTCTTTCTGTCTTTCACACGCCGCATTCTCCAGATAGAACGACTGAACGACAGACAGAACCATGGGTGGTTGGATGGACAGATAGATAGATATCTGTCTGTCTGTCCGTCCGTCGTTCGTTTGTTCATTCTATCATTCTGTCTGTCTGTCTGTCCATTCGTCTGTCTTTCGTTTGTTCATTCTATCATTCTGTCTGTCTGTCCGTCCGTCCGTCGTTCGTTTGTTCATTCTATCATTCTGTCTGTCTGTCTTTTGTCTGTTCATTCTATCATTCTGTCTGTCTGTCCATCTGTCTGTCTTTCGTTTGTTCATTCTATCATTCTGTCTGTCTGTCTGTCTGTCTTTCGTTTGTTCATTCTATCATTCTGTCTGTCTGTCCATCCGTCTGTCTTTCGTTTGTTCATTCTATCATTCTGTCTATCTGTCTGTCTGTCTTTCGTTTGTTCATTCTATCATTCTATCATTCTGTCTGTCCGTCCGTCGTTCGTTTGTTCATTCTATCATTCTGTCTGTCTGTCCATCCGTCTGTCTTTCGTTTGTTCATTCTATCATTCTGTCTGTCTGTCCGGCCGTCGTTCGTTTGTTCATTCTATCATTCTATCATTCTGTCTGTCTGTCCATCCGTCTGTCTTTCGTTTGTTCATTCTATCATTCTATCATTCTGTCTGTCTGTCTGTCCGTCCCGCTGCTCGCTTGTTCATTCTATCATTCTGTCTGTCTGTCCATCCGTCTGTCTTTCGTTTGTTCATTCTATCATTCTGTCTGTCTGTCTGTCCGTCCGTCATTCGTTTGTTCATTCTATCATTCTATCATTTTGTCTGTCTGTCCATCTGTCTGTCTTTCGTTTGTTCATTCTATCATTCTGTCTGTCTGTCTGTCTGTCTTTCGTTTGTTCATTCTATCATTCTATCATTCTGTCTGTCTGTCTGTCCGTCCGTCGTTCGTTTGTTCATTCTATCATTCTGTCTGTCTGTCCATCCGTCTGTCTTTCGTTTGTTCATTCTATCATTCAGTCTGTCTGTCCATTTGTCTGTCTTTCGTTTGTTCATACTATCATTCTGTCTATCTGTCTTTCGTTTGTTCATTCTATCATTCTGTCTGTCTGTCCATCCGTCTGTCTTTCGTTTGTTCATCCTATCATTCTATCATTCTGTCTGTCTGTCCATTTGTCTGTCGTTCGTTTGTTCATTCTATCATTCTGTCTGTCTGTCCATCTGTTTGTCTTTCGTTGTTCATACTATCATTCTGTCTATCTGTCTGTCTGTCTTTCGCTTTGTTCATTCTATCATTCTGTCTGTCTGTCCATCCGTCTGTCTTTCGTTTGTTCATCCTATCATTCTATCATTCTGTCTGTCTGTCCATTTGTCTGTCGTTCGTTTGTTCATTCTATCATTCTGTCTGTCTGTCCATCCGTCTGTCTTTCGTTTGTTCATTCTATCATTCTGTCTATCTGTCTGTCTGTCTTTCGCTTGTTCATTCTATCATTCTGTCTGTCTGTCTTTCGCTTGTTCATTCTATCATTCTATCATTCTGTCTGTCTCTCCATTTGTCTGTCTTTCGCTTTGTTCATTCTATCATTCTATCATTCTGTCTGTCTGTCCATTTGTCTGTCTTTCGTTGTTCATTCTATCATTCTGTCTATCTGTCTGTCTGTCTTTCGCTTGTTCATTCTATCATTCTTTCAGTCTGTTTGTCTGTCCATCCGCCTGTCTGTCTTTCATTTGTTCATTCTATCATTCTGTCTGTCTGTCCATCCGTCTGTCTTTCGTTTGTTCATTCTATCATTCTGTCTGTCTGTCCATCCGTCTGTCTTTCCTTTCTTCATTCTATCATTCTGTCTCTCTGTCCATCTGTCTGTCTTTCGTTTGTTCATTCTATCATTCTGTCTGTCTGTCCATTTGTCTGTCTTTCGTTTGTTCATTCTATCATTCTGTCTATCTGTCTGTCTGACTTTCGTTTGTTCATTCTATCATTCTGTTTGTCTGTCCATTCGTCTGTCTTTTGTTTGTTCATTCTATCATTCTGTCTGTCTGTCCATCCGTCTGTCTTTCGTTTGTTCATTCTATCATTCTGTCATTCTGTCTGTCTGTCTTTCGTCTGTCTTTTGTTTGTTCATTCTATCATTCTGTCTGTCTGTCCATCCGTCTGTCTTTCGTTTGTTCGTTCTATTATTCTGTCATTCTGTCTGTCTGTCTTTCGTTTGTTCATTCTATCATTCTGTCTGTCTGTCCATTTGTCTGTCTTTCGTTTGTTCATTCTATCATTCTGTCTGTCTGTCCATCCGTCTGTCTTTTGTTTGTTCATTCTATCATTCTGTCTGTCTGTCTTTCGTTTGTTCATTCTATCATTCTGTCTGTCTGTCCATCCGTCTGTCTTTCGTTTGTTCATTCTATCATTCTGTCTGTCTGTCCATCCGTCTGTCTTTCGTTTGTTTATTCTATCATTCTGTCTGTCTGTCCATCCGTCTGTCTTTCGTTTGTTCATTCTATCATTCTGTCTGTCTGTCTGTCCATCCGTCTGTCTTTCGTTTGTTCATTCTATCATTCTGTCTATCTGTCCGTCTGTCTTTCGTTTGTTCATTCTATCATTCTGTCTGTCTGTCCATCCGTCTGTCTTTCGTTTGTTTATTCTATCATTCTGTCTGTCTGTCCATTTGTCTGTCTTTCGTTTGTTCGTTCTATCATTCTGTCTGTCTGTCTGTCCATCCGTCTGTCTTTCGTTTGTTCATTCTATCATTCTGTCTATCTGTCTATCTGTCTTTCGTTTGTTCATTCTATCATTATGTGTGTCTGTCCATCCGTCTGTCTTTCGTTTGTTCAATCTATCATTCTTTCTATCTGTCTGTCTGTCTTTCGTTTGTTCATTCTGTCATTCTGTCTGTCTGTCCATCCGTCTGTCTTTTGTTTGTTCATTCTATCATTCTGTCTGTCTGTCTTTCGTTTGTTCATTCTATCATTCTGTCTGTCTGTCCATCCGTCTGTCTTTTGTTTGTTCATTCTATCATTCTGTCTCTCTGTCCATTTGTCTGTCTTTAGTTTGTTCATTCTATCATTCTATCATTCTGTCTGTCCATTTGTCTGTCTTTCGTTTGTTCGTTCTATCACTCTGTCTGTCTGTCCATTTGTCTGTCTTTCGTTTGTTCATTCTATCATTCTGTCTATCTGTCTGTCTGTCTGTCTGTCTTTCGTTTGTTCATTCTATCATTCTGTCTGTCTGTCCATCTGTCTGTCTTTCGTTTGTTCATTCTATCATTCTGTCTGTCTGTCCATCCGTCTGTCTTTCGTTTGTTCATTCTATCATTCTGTCTGTCTGTCCTTCTGTCTGTCTTTCATTTGTTCATTCTATCATTCTGTCTGTCTGTCCATCTGTCTGTCTTTCGTTTTTTCATTCTATCATTCTGTCTCTCTGTCCATCTGTCTGTCTTTAGTTTGTTAATTCTATCATTCTATCATTCTGTCTCTCTGTCCATCTGTCTGTCTTTCGTTTGTTCATTCTATCATTCTGTCTGTCTGTCCATCTGTCTGTCTTTCGTTTGTTCATTCTATCATTCTGTCTGTCTGTCCATCTGTCTGTCTTTAGTTTGTTCATTCTATCATTCTGTCTCTCTGTCCATCTGTCTGTCTTTAGTTTGTTCATTCTATCATTCTGTCTGTCTGTCTGTCCATCCGTCTGTCTTTCGTCTGTTCCATCTGTCATTCTGTCTATCTGTCTGTCTGTCTTTCATTTGTTCATTCTATCATTCTGTCTCTCTGTTCCATCTGTCTGTCTTTCGTTTTTTCATTCTATCATTCTGTCTGTCTATTTGTTCTGTCTTTCTATTGAATATAAATGTAGCTTGTGTAAGTTAGTTGATGTCGTGGTGTAGTGTAATATTCCCAGGTGACAGTGCGATGCAGTGTAAGCTTGTCCCTGCAGTGAGATGAGAATAGTGAGGGTACAGCAGAGGAGTGAACGGTCAGACCGTCTCAGAGGTGACTGCAGGTCACTGCGGACTCGTGTGTTTGTGGATCTGCTCCTGACGGTACAGAGCTCCCTCTGTTCCCCGCATCCTCCAACCATTCAGCTCCAGCTATTTTTGCTCTCTGTGGGTTTCTCTCCCCATTCATTCACTCACCTCGCTCTGCCCTCTTTAGCTTGTGTACATCTGAAAGATGAGAATAAATACTGGTACGTGGGTGGATTTGAATCTAGATTTGTAAGACGAGAATCTCACGTTGAGTCGGATTAAATGTTTTACTTGTTGATATTATGGCTGGGAAATGCCATGGTATATTTGCAATGAGGTTTGTATTATCAAACTGAGAATCACTCTAAATATCTCAATAGTTTTAATACACTTTTGGCCTATATATCATGTCATTAGACTAGTTTTGTGATCTTTCCTTGTCTTGTGGTTCGGGACTTTAGGATTTTGAAGACTTAGGTGTTTTATCGTATATACTGTATATGTTTTAGCGTATCGTATATAAACTCAAGTAGCAGAAATAGAGTTAGAGTTGGTTTCATTCATTTCCACACTTCAAACTTCTCGTTTCAGCTCAATGATTCGATCATTTGTTTGTGTCACCATTCATAAAGTGCACAGAAGTCTCAATGCGGCATTATTTTTTACATTAATTTTCATTAAAAAAAAATTGTGTAATGTTTTACTGAACCAGGGGGACTGGCAAACTTGCAAAAATTTCTTTAAATTATTGCATTATATTAAAAAAATGTCTCACAATTTTATTAAAATGGTAAAAATATGAACTATTATTAAATAAAAGTGGATCTTAAATCTTATAGAATCACAAATTGTTTAATTAAATATCAACACTCCGAGTTTCTGTTAATAAAAAAGTTTGAAACCAGCTTCCAAGCAGCATTGTCATAAAAATATACTGGTTAAACACTTTGATTGTTACCATATTTTGAATATATTTTGTTACATTTACTGTTCAGTTGAAATAATAGACCCTCTTATTGAAACTCCCCCACCCCCCATGTTAAGCCAATTCAGAGCAAATATAAATATTGAGATATATTTAATATTAGGTATGTTTCGGCCCTAGTCATGAAAACAAGCCATTGTCACACAGGCTTGATGTAACCAGTCGTTATTCAAAGAATAACCTTTTTGCCAAACGCTTGTGATTTGACTCCGCCCACATGTTGCTTTTGGCTATAGAGTGGTGTCTGTGAGTAATTATAGAACAAAATTTGAATACAACATTCGCACGTCTCGTCTTGTTTCTTGTGCACTGAATGATATCATGTTATGAAACATTGAAGTGGTGCAGATTTCTGGGTAAACTGAGAGGGTTTACATAAGCGACGGGGTTTGAGGCGTATCAGTGATGTCATGCCCTTATGGCTGTGGTCATGGATTACATCTGCATAATAAGATCTGGAGGGGTTTTTTGTGTGTCGCTTCCAAATGGGGATGAACCTCCAGCGTGAAGGTCGTTCCAGGAATGAGTGTGTGTGTGTGATGGAGAGAGAACATCTTGTCTTTCAGTGATGTGGCTCTTTAATGATGCACATCAGTTACGCAAGGACACTTAATCAGGTCGAATGTTTGATTCTCCGTAATGAACCGAGTCTCTGTGCTTTACTGAAAGTTAACAAGTACACACTGAGCCGGAATGATGGAGAACTGGAGGAACATTTGAGGATATTTAGACCGCTGAGATTCACCAGGAACGTCAAGAGAGAGATTCCTTCATACTGCTGGATAAAAGACATGAAAGTGTAAGGAACAGAACAGACATGACAGGAAATGAGATGGATGGATGGACGGACGGACGGACAGATAGATAGATAGATTGGTTGATAGAGAGTTGAGGTCAGGCCAGTCCAGTTCCTCCACACCAGACTCGCTCATCCATGTCTTTATGGAGCGACGCTTTGTGCACTGGAGCGCAGTCATGTTGGGACAGGAAGGGGCCGTCCCCAAACTGATCCCACAATGCTGGGAGCATGAAATTGTCCAAAATGTCTTGGTGAAGCATTAAGAGTTGCTTTCACTGGAACTAAGGGGCCAAGCCCAACCCCTGAAAAACAACCCCACCCCATAATCCCCCCTCCACCAAACTTTACACTTTACACAATGCAGTCAGGCAAGTCCCGTTCTCCTGGAAAACCCAGACTCGTCCATGGGATTGTCAGACAGAGAAGCGTGATTGGTCACTCAGAGAACACGTCTCACTGCTCTAGAGTCCAGTGGTGGCGTACTTTACCCCACTGCATCCCACGCTTTGCATTGCCCTTGGTGATGTAAGGCTTGCTCGGCCAGGGAAACCCATTCCATGAAGCTCTCTCCGCACTGTTCTTGAGCTCATCTGAAGGCCACAGGAGTTTGGAGGTCTGGAGCGCTTGAAAGTTGTTGACTTCTGCGCACTGTGACCCTCAGCATGCGCTGACCCCGCTCTGGGATTTCACTTCGTGGCAAGTCCCACGCTTGAGTCCCACGCTTGAGTTCACTGAGCTCCTGAGAGCGAGCCATTCTCTCACAGATGTGTGTAGAAGCGTCTGCATGCCTAGTGCTTGATTTATACACCTGTGGCCATGAAGGGATTGAACACCTGAACTCAGGGATTAGGAGGGGCGTCCCAGTACTTTTGGCAATATAGTGTAAATGAAATGGACAGACAGATAGATGGATGGACTATATAGATAGATAGACGAATGTTTGGATGGATGTACGCATGGACAGATGATGGATGGATGGATGTACGGTGGGGTGGACGGACGGACAGATAGATAAACAGATAGACGTACTCACACAGATAGAGTGATTCAGTGCTGTAATCCATCAGGGTGTTGGCTGCTCTTTCCTGCTGAAGTGATGAATGCGGCACCATCGCTGTGGGATACACAGGAGTAAAGGATCAGGAAAACAACACTGAGCGTTTTGGCGTCTCTCCGGGTATCCATGGCGGCTGCCACGGCTCGTTCTCTTTTCTTTTGTCATCTAAACTTTCTAGAAGAACAAACACCGGGACAAAGCCTAGAGCAGGCGGACACACACACCCGCCCAGATCAGCTGTGCTGTTGTTGTGAATAGATTGGTTACTTTTAATACTTTGCTTATGTCAAAATGTGTTTGTTACCAGTTCAGTTATGCTCTGTGTGTGTGTGTGTGTGTGTGTGTGTGTGTGTGTGTGTGTGTGTGTATTATTGAGCCATTAATTCCTCTGCAAGCAACACAATCACACAGGTGTCACATGTATTTTCCTTCAACACACACAGACTTCAAATAAATGCTGTAATGCACAAATACATGTCATTTAATTTGTCCCATAGAGAAATCAAGACTTTGAGAATTTAAGTTGTTTTTTAAAGTCACAAGTGGGAGTATTTGAAGGCAAACTAAGTTTTTTCTCTTCAATCAGAGAGCGAAAACCAGGAGAACTAATGCTGTGTCTGATTCATGAGGTCCTGGCTTTAAACTCAGGCGATATGCGTGTAGTTTCCATAGTTTAACTGTGCTATGTGTGTGTGTGTGTGTGTCAAATGGCTGGTGCTGAGGGTTAGTTAGATCTGTTTTGAAGTTATTCTCTTTTCATGTTTCTCACACACACCCTGAAATGGCAGCATGTCATTAAAACAAGTGGGGCGTTTTTAAAGGGTCATGGAAAGTATTGTTTGATTGTGGTGTACGTATAATGTTAGTGTGATTTTTACACAAAACATTGTCATAATTTAGAAATAAAAGGCATTTTTCCTACCCTGATTTTAGCCTCTGTGAGACTTCAGTGTAAACGCCCACTGCTGTGATTGGCTGCTGTGAGACTTCAGTGTAAACGCCCACTGCTGTGATTGGCTGCTGTGAGACTTCAGTGTAAACACCCACTGCTGTGATTGGCTGCTGTGAGACTTCAGTGTAAACGCCCACTGCTGTGATTGGCTGCTGTGAGACTTTAGTGTAAACGCACACTGCTGTGATTGGCTGCAGTGAAACTTCAGTGTAAACACCCACTGCTGTGATTGGCTGCTGCGAGACTTCAGTGTAAACGCACACTGCTGTGATTGGCTGCTGTGAGACTTCAGTGTAAACGACACTGCTGTGATTGGCTGCAGTGAAACTTCAGTGTAAACACCCACTGCTGTGATTGGCTGCTGCGAGACTTCAGTGTAAACGCACACTGCTGTGATTGGCTGCAGTGAAACTTCAGTGTAAACACCCACTGCTGTGATTGGCTGCTGCGAGACTTCAGTGTAAACGCACACTGCTGTGATTGGCTGCAGTGAAACTTCAGTGTAAACACCCACTGCTGTGATTGGCTGCTGCGAGACTTCAGTGTAAACACCCACTGCTGTGATTGGTCACTGTGAGACTTCAGTGTAAACACCCACTGCTGTGATTGGCTGCTGCGAGACTTCAGTGTAAACACCCACTGCTGTGATTGGTCACTGTGAGACTTCAGTGTAAACACCCACTGCTGTGATTGGCTGCTGTGAGACTTCAGTGAAACGCCCACTGCTGTGATTGGCTGCTGTGAGACTTCAGTGTAAACACCCACTGCTGTGATTGGCTGCTGCGAGACTTCAGTGTAAACGCCCACTGCTGTGATTGGCTGCTGTGAGACTTCAGTGTAAACACCCACTGCTGTGATTGGCTGCTGCGAGACTTCAGTGTAAACACCCACTGCTGTGATTGGCTGCTGTGAGACTTCAGTGTAAACACCCACTGCTGTGATTGGCTGCAGTGAAACTTCAGTGTAAACACCCACTGCTGTGATTGGCTGCGAGACTTCAGTGTAAACGCACACTGCTGTGATTGGCTGCAGTGAAACTTCAGTGTAAACACCCACTGCTGTGATTGGCTGCGAGACTTCAGTGTAAACACCCACTGCTATGATTGGCTGCTGCGAGACTTCAGTGTAAACACCCACTGCTGTGATTGGCTGCTGTGAGACTTCAGTGTAAACGCACACTGCTGTGATTGGCTGCTGCGAGACTTCAGTGTAAACACCCACTGCTGTGATTGGCTGCTGCGAGACTTCAGTGTAAACACCCACTGCTGTGATTGGCTGCTGTGAGGCTTCAGTGTAAACGCACACTGCTGTGATTGGCTGCTGTGAGACTTCAGTGTAAACACCCACTGCTGTGATTGGCTGCTGTGAGACTTCAGTGTAAACGCCCACTGCTGTGATTGGCTGCTGTGAGACTTCAGTGTAAACGCCCACTGCTGTGATTGGCTGCTGTGAGACTTCAGTGTAAACGCACACTGCTGTGATTGGCTGCTGCGAGACTTCAGTGTAAACACCCACTGCTGTGATTGGCTGCTGTGAGACTTCAGTGTAAACACCCACTGCTGTGATTGGCTGCTGTGAGACTTCAGTGTAAACACCCACTGCTGTGATTGGCTGCTGTGTTACTTCAGTGTAAACGCCCACTGCTGTGATTGGCTGCTGTGAGACTTCAGTGTAAACGCCCACTGCTGTGATTGGCTGCTGTGAGACTTCAGTGTAAACGCCCACTGCTGTGATTGGCTGCTGTGAGACTTCAGTGTAAACGCCCACTGTATTGTTGAACATAAATAAGCACATTCCTAGCATTAGGATCCTTTATTTTTAGTCTGTTCATCTCTCCTCATCATCTCACTAACACGCCAGGAGGCGGGGCCAAAGCTGCAATGATGAAGTAGGCGTGGATCTTCCTCTGCAGATGCCATCTTTTCCACATTGCTCATTCATATATTGATCATATATCATATATTTGTATAGCAGTGTTTGCGCTTTAAAATCCACAGACCATGTTGTGATTAATTTTACAACTCCACATTCGATTTATTCATCATACACCAGTTTGTGTGTTTAATGTGACATCTGCGTTATACTGTAAATGTAATGTTCATTACTGGATTCTAGGATTCCCTCTGCATCACAGAAATCATTCGGCCTTAAGTTATAAACACCTTTATCTGCACAGAGGGATGTGTTCCCAAACACACCTCTTTTGCCGCCATTTTGCATCTACATTTTTGCAAATTGGATATCCTTCAGGACAACCACACGTTATTTTTTTTTTAGAATTACGACTCAATTACTAGCCTGATGTGGTCTTACTCAACTCTAGTCAGAATATGAGTCTGGTTGAGCTTTGATTATGGGGCGTGTTTCAACTCAACCAGGAAAGACCTCAATTGGATAGACCTACAACCAATCAGAGCAACGGAGCGACGCGTAACGTTAGTTATCAAATGTCAGCAGAACTCAACTGCACTGTGTTGTCGAATCCGTGTTTTTCCCGCGTTTTGTTCTCCATGTCCGCGGGTTGAAGCGACCACAATTATGTGATATATAGACCCAGGAATGCAACCTTGCCAAAAATACGTTACTTTTTATCATCGTCTTAAGCCCGCCCTGACAATTTCATTGGTCCGAACAGTTTCTGTTCGGGCATAATTACTCCTCTATGGAGCGAGGCCAGACCGATTTCCCAGAGCAAAAATGTTGTGGGCGGGGCTAAATTGGGCTGGCATCCAGGCTACTCAATTACAGTAACCGAGTAAATGTAATTCGTTACTTTCCACCTCTGCGATTTAGACAATTCATAGTCAAAGCCCGATTCAGACGGGATTCGTCTAACATGGAGAGGCGAGCTGCTCAGTGATTTGATTGAGTCCTGTCCGGATGTGCCATCTCAGTAATCATTACGGACAATCCCGGTAAAGATTACGGTGACCTCAGGTAATACTGATCCCGTGCGAATAGACCTGCTGTAAATATGTACGTAAATATTCTGTCATTTCTGGGTTGAGTTTTTCACACATGGAGGCGCTTGAAAAAGCATTCAGGTGTAACTGTGGCAAACCTCAAGAGTTTTCTGCTAACCGTTCAGATCAAATCAAGGAGCTTTAGGTAGTAACCAACAGAATCCAATCAGAATTGAATTACTTTAATGAATAACCAAACTGTTATATAAATCGAGTTACCCTTCAACTTCTGCTAGTTACTGAGATTTCTTATCCCATGTGATATGGCAGTTAATATCACACACGTCCTGTGGTAACATTACATTACTCCATCTACTCTTGTAAAACTAATCCCCTGATTCTCATGTGGAAGTTAGGGACAAAATAAATGTGCATGCCACCTCAGTGATGTAACTTGTGCATTTGGATGGTGATTTATTCATGGAAATGAGTGCTCTTATTCACATGCGGTAAACATAATGCGGCGGTTATTTTAACATGTATATAATTGCTGCCGTAATATGTCAAATGTTTACGTGCTTTGAAATATGTCGCTTTTGTAAATGCATTTCAGTAATAAAAGTCTAGATCTTTAAAATGCATCCGAAATACAGTGAAGCACAGCCGTACGGTGTCCTGCAGGGGTCAAAATCAATCACCACACGACCTTGGTGTTTGTCTGAAAACAGGAGGTCATTCGGCCGGGGATTTTTACACGGGTGGTGGGAGAAAAACACGGACATTCTGGATTCGGACGGCATATATAATCACAGACTAACCCCTGTAAATGAGGAAAATACCTCACGACCCCACAACCGACAGAATAGGGCTTTAGTCTACTTTTATATTTACTCTACATTTCACTTACCACCAAAAGAAAATTATTTTTGCGCTATTTACTTTATTTATTACCTTCGAGCGGTTTTTGTCAGATTTAGTGTTTCATAATTGTGCCTGAACAAAACATTGTTTTGCTGCTCAGCTTGTTACACTGGATTCACTCAAACTCTTTCAGCTCGAGGTCTCTCAGGGCGTCTGATGGCTGAACTCTTGAAATAGCTCTCAGTTAACACACACTTACCAGTATCGTCACACTACACCGTCCCCAGCTCTGGGTCACTACTACAAGGACGCTTCTCCAGCCGCTCATGAGATTGATTCAGGTTTTTGCTCTACTTCATGTTCATTGGTCTGCGTTTTTGATTGACAGTGGATGTTTGTAACCTGAAAATGTGAGAAACATAACGCTTTTGTATCGTTGCTTGAGGTTTGCGTAAGTACCAGGCGGTCACATGTGGTCTGATGTCTTCAGGAACGTAATCCACACCGATATATACAACTGCTCGCCCGAGAATAGCCCGACCGCAACATATCCCAGTGTCCTTTATCATGACGCCTAAAAATACCGCCCAGCCTCTAAACATGTCCTGCCCTACTACTACCACACTGAAACTCAACCTGCAGCTTTCTACAGCACGCAGAGCCAGAGCGCAAATATCCAAACCTTCTTAAATCAAGGCACATCTACTTGACAAGCAAAGTTAATACATTTAAAGTCTTGGTGTCTGAAAAACATGTCAAAATTAAGTTTATACTTAAAACAAGACAAATTTCTTTTAACTCTCTTAGAGATAAAATTATTTTTCTGACTACATTGGTAGATTTTTTCTTATTATTTTCATAAATCAAGACTTAATGCCATGTTTTTGTTTTACAAGAGTACAAGAAAATGCCATTTCAGTTTTTCGACTTCATTAACAAATTGTGTACTTCATGTTTAATTCTCTGTTACTTGCGGTTTGTTTTTAATTTGATGTGAAAGTTTCTCCACCAATTTTGCGTGTAACTGTATCTTGTTACAGGAATTTGTAGATATTTGTACTGGAAAACATTCTAAATCAAAATACTTAATTCTTTATGACCCCATTTGAAGATTTTTTTCTTTTTCTTGTTTCAAGCATAAACTATTTTTTTACGTAATATACCATTTCCTTCTCAAATAATAGTAAAAAATATTTATGTTTTATATATGTAATATATGTTTGTTTATACAACAAAATACTTCACATTTTTCTTCTTCAAAATGTCACGTCTTATTCAATGTTACTTGCATTGTTTGTGAAAATTACTAACAATTTCTGAGTTAAAGTTGTTTCTACATCAATGTTTTTTTTAAATAAGAAAATGGTTATTACAGATTAGAAGTATCTGCCAAGTCCCTTTAAATTCATGTATTTTTCTGACCACGCTGGCAGATATTTTCTCTTGTTTTAAGTACAAACTTGCTTAATTTTCATGCATTTTTTCAGAAAACAAGACTTCTTATTTTGCTTCTCCATTAAATCTATCTTGATTTAAGGATGTTTAAATATTTTTCTGGAAAACAAGTCAAAAATACTGAATATGACATTAAAAAAGTCAAGATATTAAGTAGTTTTTAAAAAAAAAGTAATTAAAAATAAAAATGAGTTTGTGCTTGAAACAAGAAAATATCCACCAATGGGGTCAGATTTTTTTTTTTTTTTGTCTGTTTTAAGCATAAAATCGGACTGAATTTTGATAATTTATTATCTTATGTAATTTCAGTAAATGTATCTTGATGTAAGAATATTTAGATATTTGTACTGGATAACAAGACAAAAATACTGAGAAAGAGCAGAATCATAGCACGTCTGGATAAACAGAAGGGGGGGAAAGTATTTTTGTAATAAAACATAACAAATATATTCTGTATTGAGGCAATGATCCGCCGCAGAGCTGAAGGTGAAATTGTGTCGACGTGATCTCAGCTTTAGTAATCCTCATTTCACTCTGCTGTTATGCCTGTAATCACTGTAAAAAGCGACACACACCCTGCTCATCTCTGTGTAATCCTTTAAATATTACAGTTACTAATACACATAAACACACAACATCATCTTTGCCTCGCGCTGAATCCCCGCTCGGGTCACACACACAATCCTCTTCCTCTGCTTTGATTTAAACCCTCAGTATCCTGGTACAGTCCGTCAGCCACCGGCGTCCCGCTCCTCCAAGCATTTCACGGACAAGATGAAGCTCAAAACTGATCCCAGATCAGCACGGAAGGGCTGCTGAGCACAAAGATCATCACTGTCCACTTGCCATTTGAGATTGCATTGGTAAGAAAGGCTCTGAGAAACGCTCTGTGTTTCATTGAAGTCTTATTTTATCCTTTGTATTTAGATTTGTTTTTCTGACCCCATTGGCTGATATTGTTTTCCTTGTTTTAAGCTTAAACACATCATTTTGATACACGTTCTTCAGAAAACATGGTTATTTTGCTTCTCTGGTAAATATATCTTGATTTAAGAATATTATTTGTTCTGGAAAACAAGTCAAAAATAAGAAATACTGAGATATGACTTATTGTTTAACTCGAACATTGAGCAACAGAAGAGCAATTGTTGAGCAATACCGCTTTTCCTGTGGGCAAACACAAAAGTCTTGTGGTAAATTAGAGGTGTCTGTGTCTGTAAAATTTGCATTTTAGGTGTAGATCTCACTGGATCTTTCTGGTATCCTCAGGCGTCTCTGCATTGATTGGATGTGCTGGCACTGAACGGACAGCGAGACATGAAAACAGCAGTGTTTGCCAGCCGAGTTGTTTATCTCGGAGCACTGGAGTTGTTTTGAAGTCTCGTACTAAGCTGGCCGAGGGAGAGCGAGAGACAGTTTAGTAACTGGGGCCAGGGATTGTGTAACTCTTGCAATCTTTGCATTTATCCTTTTCCTTTTAGTGTGTCACTGTAAAGTGTCTTTATAAGGTTTTGCACTTTTCTAAACTCTAGCATTGCTAGTTGATGATGTTTGCAGCCTTAAAGGAAAACTCCACTTTTTTTGAAAATAGGCTCATTTTCCAAGTCCCCTAGAGTTAAATATTTGATTTTTACCATTTTTGAATCCATTCAGCCGATCTTTGTATCTGGTGTTAGCACTTTTAGCATAGCTTAGCATACATCATTGATTCTAATCAGTCCATTAGCATCTCATTCAAAAAATGACCAAAGACACTTTCAATATTTTTCCTATTTTAAACTTGACTCTTCTACAGTTACATCGTGTGCTAAGACCAACTGAAAATGAAAAGTTGTGATTGTCTACACCTGTATGGCTAGGAACTACTTTCTCATTCCTGCGTAATAGTCTCGGATCTTCGCGGCCGTCCCATTTCCTAAGCAAATATGCATTTCCCCCAGTGATCCTACTCACACAGACACTGTGCAAAGTCAGGGAGGACAAGGAGCAGGTCTTGCTAGTTGATGGGTTAGAGCGAAGGCTGACTCCCTCCACCCTGAAAGAAATCACCATATGTGCATATCCCGGATATGTACCCAAGGTTCCCATTACTCCATTCAAGGACCAGGTGGTGAACCTGCAAGTGCTGCCCCTGGAGGAGGCAGAGCTCTCCCGAATGCAGAGCTTCAGGACCTGGGACCAGCTCTTCCTCTGTTATGGAGGCCAGCAGATGGGTAAGACAAGTCTCCTAGCAGAGGGTTGAGAGCTCACTTTACCAGGAGTGTTGCTTCACCCTGTAGCATTTTCCTAGAAAGGGCATGCTTTCCCAGTGTTATCCACTAATCTTACTGTATGGGCACATGGAACAGCAGTAATCAGCCTTCTCTGAGTAAGCCCTGTCTTCAGGTGTGGGGGGATCTTAGCAACCACCCAGAACACCTTAGCAACCACCTAGCAACCACCCAGAATACCTTAGCAACCACATAGCAACACCCTAGCAACCACCCAGAACATCCTAGCAACCACCTAGCAACCGCCTAGCAAACATCCAGAACACCCTAGCAACGGTCTCAACACACCCTAACAACCGGGCCCCGAGTTTTGCCACGGCAAGCACCACTCACATTTTCTTCAGGAAATGTACATTCTAGGAAAAAAAAGGTGGCTACCACAGGGCACTGAAAAGGGGCAACAATGGTAAGGATCCCATCAAACGTGACTGACTGAAAGGGAACACCTTGGTTACGAATGTAACCCTCGTTCCCTGAAGTAGGGAGCGGAGACGTTATGTCCCGTCACCACAATTGCTGTACCACCGCTTATCGGCCAGATCATACGTAACCGAGACGTTTTGCTGTCTGTTTCATGGCCAGTAAAAACATTATCTTAAGTCACTTGCAGGTGTGGCAGAAATTTACTTTTAGGCGCTGTGTGCACAAATGACCAAATTCTTCAGTTTCACTGCTGTATTTCAATAATCTGTCAGCTAATGACGTTTTGGATAGAGTGTAATAATTGCACAATCAAGCATTGATTTTCAGTTGAGATGCTGATGTTCACGACATATATTCACACATGCGTATAATATAATGTGACATTAGTATGATTCTGTCAAAATGACTGTAGTTCTTGCAGCTGATGTGGATTGAACGGTTTGTGTTTGGCTGAAAGTGTTGTGCTGCTTTCCTGGTCGATGCTGCTTCGGATGTTTTGGCTGTTTAATATGGTTTCATCGAGCTTGATCACGTCATTCAGGTCTCATAGGGGTTTGTAAAAGAGACATCTTTGTCAGATTCAAATGTGTTGCACAACTTCCCACTGCTTTGGGCTGAGTTGTAGTCGATTGCACAAAACCTCACTAGTCAATTTGCACCATGCTGTCCAATGGTTTGTGGAGATAAATGCATGCTTTTTGTCTGATATTGAATTCTTGGCTTGTTTTAGTCAAAAATGCATCACATTATAGAGTAAAATGTAGATTGTATATGCTTTGCATGTGGACTTTTGAGTGCATTTCACTTTTATAGATGCAGAAAGCTGAGCAATGTTCAGCGTTGAGATTCTAGACGAGATGATTGTCTTTTACAGTGCAATGAGTGATTTGAATATATCTGCATATATTCAGAGCATATTAGCATAGTCTGATTCGCATCCCAGGGAGAGACGGGTCGTGTGCGGGCCGGTATCGATCCGTCCACTCCTGCACAGAAGCCATTAGAGTTAGAATCCATTGGAGTTAATTCAGAGGAATATTGGCATCAGAAGTTAAAACAGGCCTCGGGTGTCAATAGACTCGTGGCCTGTTTTAACATCTGATGCCAATATTCCTCTGAATGAACTCCATCACTCTCTTCCCAAGCATTGCATTGGTTTAATGCTGTTTTCATCACGGCTGACTGGACTCATGAGATGTTTCTGAGGTCGGCTTGAATATTCTGGCTCTTTTAGAGATGCACAGTGTATGTTTGTGTGTGTATTTATGTGTGTGTGTGTGTGTGTGTGTGTGTGTGTGTGTGTGTGTGTGGACTGGTAATCTACGGTATGGGGACAAAATGTCCCCACAAAGATGGCAATATCCAAATTTTTGTCTTTGTGGGGACATTTTTTGGTCCCCATGAGTAAACATCTTATAAATCACACTAAGTGATGTTTTTGAAAAAGTAAAATGCAGCATGTCTCCTGTGATGGGTAGTGTGTGTGTGTGTGTGTGTGTGTGTGTGTGTGTGTGTGTGTGTGTGTGTGTGTGTGTGTGTGTGTGTGTGTGTGTGTGTGTGTGTGTGTGTGTGTGTGTGTGTGTGATGGGTAGGTTTAGGGGCAGGGGCAGTGTAGGGGGATAGAAAATACGCTTTGTACAGTATAAAATGCATTACGCCTATGGAATGTCCCCATAAAACATGGAAACACAACATGTGCGTGTGTGTGTGTGTGTGTGTGTGTGTGTGTGTGTGTGTGTGTTAATTTTAACTATGACTTCTAGCCTCAAGGGGTGAAGCTCAGTCATATGTCAACACAAAAACACAAGAGAAAAATATGCAATTATATTTTGCAATAATATATGAAAATGACTTTCAACCATACTTTCATTTAGTCTCAAAGCAATAACAGACTTCCCAAAAATAGGCTTAATTTTCTTAGAGCAAAGCATGAAAGCATTTTATTGAACTAATTAAAAAATGTAAATGTTATATTATAAATCGAATTTTGTCACTAGATGTGACCTGGAAATGTTTGTGACCAGGTCATATTTCACTACAAAAAACACAAGAGAAAATTATGAAAATATATTTTTAAATAATAAAAGAACATTTTTATAGTGTGACTTTTTTTGTCATGACAATTAAACCACATTTAGCACCCAGATTCTCACTCTTTACAGTGTCTAAATAAACATTTTTTTTGTTCTCTCCATTATTCTATCTAAAAATAGGCTTCATTTTCTTTGAGCAAACTATTTTATTTAATCATTTAAGATTTTAAATATACAGCAATTGAAATATAAATGATTCTTTCTAATTGTCTTCTTTTAATTGTTAATCTGTACTATTCACATAATGTTTTTACTCAGAAAACCCAAGTTAAGATGAATTGATTGGTTTGATGCGGGCAGTTCTTAATACTTTCTCTCATGTCCTCCGCAGTTATTTTTCTCTGTTTGCATTCACTCATTTCCCGATGTCACATTGAATGTTAAATTGTCAATACAACTCAACAATTTGTTAAACCATCCCATGAGCGGACTTCATGAATTGATGTTGATTTTGCTAAAAAAAAAAAGTTTGAAGTCACCATTATGGAGATCAGTGTTCTTGAACTTTAATTATATTATTGTAAGTATCTTCCTATTGACGTGCACTTTACCCAAACAAAACATTTTATGTATATATTAATCAACATCATTAATAATCCTCATTACAATATCTAGAGGCGGTTCGATCCCCGGTTCCACCTGACCAAGTGTCGAGTTGTCCATGAGTAAGACACCTAACCTTGTATGGATGTGAGGAAACATGTAAAGCGCTTTGGATGGCCATGGGTCTGTTGAAAGCGCTATATAAATGCAGTCCATTTACCAAGAGCATTAACTGACAATGACTTTCCTGGTAATTTTATAATTTGAGTAACATTGAAGTCTTAAGGTACAAGTGGCCGTCACTGGGGTGGGACCTTTTTGGGGTAGGCAAGTTCAGTCCTAGAGAGCGGATGTCCTGCAGAGTTTAGCTCCGTTATTCGTTCCCCAAAGAACAAAAGTGTATCTCTACTGTACCTTATTTTTCTGACAGCGTACACAGACGTTTCATGGAAGCTTAGGTCATGAATATTTGCCAAAAAGTCATGGAAATGTATTTGTAGAAATGTGTATGTATCTTCTTAGATCATAAACACCATGTGCAACTTTTAATTGGGTTGATATAATCCCTCTATATTTGTGACAATATCTTGCAATTATTCATGCTTGCATGCTTTTTTAGCAAGTCTAATTGGATTTTACAGTGTAGATGTGACCTGGAAGTGTTCTTGACAGGCTCAAGCCTCCTACGCTGCTTATTTCCCTTTCACACATTTTCTATCATTCAATCCCATCCTCCTCTGTTCCCTTCCTCGTGACAGACCGTCTCCCGTCGGTTCAGCGTTCATTAGAAGTGACTCAGACGAGAGGATGACGAGCGCTGAGGAGATAAAGAGGTCTGGATGTTAATGATGTTAATGGCTCTCCGGTCACATGATGAATCACGCTCTCGGCTCGTTTATGACAAACCATCCGTCTGACGCTGATCAATAACGACATGATCGATAAATGCTGTCTGAAAGCAATCTAATGACGTCTTACAGAATCACGCTTTCTCACCCTTGTGCAAAAGAACTGCACTATAACATACTTTTAAAAAGAGTATTTATTATGGAAAAACATAAAAAAACAGACTCCTTAAAATGCTTATTTTAAGGAGTCTGTAAGTGCAGATTCAATACAATTAAACACACTTCTTTTTCACATGGTCTCTCATGCCAGGGTTTGGGTTTTATTTTAAGCCATGTAGTGTTGCGGGTTAGAGCACCATGGTAAAATCACAGTAACGCATGGCACCTTTACTGTAGCTCATCCCAGTGTGTGTTAATGGACTGTAATGGGTTTTCTCCTTCTAGTCTCAGTTCTCACTGTGGAGTCTGTGAATCGCTCTGTGGTGTTTGTGAAAATTCACTGGTCGCTGTCGTTCCCTGGCAGGATTATTTTTAGGTGGTCGATGATGTGTGATTCCACTGACAGAGACTGTGTGTGTGTGTGTGTGTGTGTGTGTGTGTGTGTGTGTGTGTGTGTGTGTGAGAGAGAGAGAGAGAGAGAGAGAGAGAGAGACGTTGCTGTGGTGACTGATCATTCCTAGTTGTACAACAGAGAAGAAACGGCCCCCTGAGGCCTAAACACACACACACACACACACACACACACACACACACACACACACACACACACACACACACACACACACATGTTTGTTTTTGTGAAATGTGGGGACATTCCATAGGCGTAATGCATTTTATACTGTACAAACCGTATTTTCTATCCCCCTACACTGCCCCTGCCCCTAAACCTACCCATCACACACACACACACACACACACACACACACACTGCCCCTAAACCTACCCATCACAGGAGACATGCTGCATTTTACATTTTCAAAAACATCACTTAGTGTGAATTATGACCTGTTTTCTTCATGGGGACTAAAAATGTCCCCACAAGGACAAGGATTTTGGATATTGCCATCTTTGTGGGGACATTTTGTCCCCATACCGTAGGATTACCAGTCCACACACACACACACACACACACACACACACACACACACACACTCCCCCTAAACCTACCCATCACACACACACACACACACACACACACACACACACACACACACACACACACACACACACACACACACACACTCACTGCCCCTGCCCCTAAACCTACCCATCACACACACACACACACACACACACACACACACACACACACACACACACACACACACACACACACACACACACACACACACACACACACTACCCATCACAGGAGACTGCACAGTTTACTTTCTGTGAAAAAAACCTCATCCTGTGTGATTTATAAGCATTTTGAAAAGTGAGGACATGGGGAACGTCCTCATATTTCACCCTCTCCTGTAATACCTGTGTCATACCCATGTCATTATACACATTTGTGTCCTGATATTTCACAAAAACATGCCCACACACACACACACACACACACACACACACACACACACACACACACACACACACACATTCATTCTCTCTCTATGTTAATTTATTCTTGCTGTAATTTCTAATTAAGATGAGTAAAATCCAGTGGAGTCGTGATGGTCCCTCTGGAATATGGATGTGTGTGTGTGTGTGTGTGTGTGTGTGTGTGTGTGTGTGTGTGTGTGTGTGTGTGTGTGTGTGTTCCCATGATTGCTAAGTGGCTGTTTTTGCCGCAGTGTTTATAATGCATTCTTCTGTTTTGCGTTTCAGGACAGTGTAACCGATCACCATGACGACCGAAATGCAGGAGATCGCCATCACGGAGGAGAAGCCTTTACTGCCGGGTCAAGCGGACGCTGTGAAGGTCAAACACACACTCCTCTGTCACGGCTTGTGTTTGTCTGACACCTGCTGTACATACGAAGAACTTCAACACACCAACATCTCACAGCTACTGTTAATGCATAATCATAATGAGTAACTCTGAGTGATTGGGATGACTGTCAGGTGTCTCGATTCTGCATTAATGCACCAAACGGACCGGGCAACAGACAGGAATAAGATGAATTATCAGTAGTTATTTATTTATTTATGCATTTGATCATATCGCTCTTGCCACAGTTTAATAAAAATCAGCACGTCAGTTAAAGATCCCGTGATTTTACCAGAGCTGTGCTTTATATCACCTCCTAATAGAGGTCAAATTACTTTATAACACTTTACAATAAGGTTCATTAGTAAATGCACTAACATGAACAAACTATGAACAGCTGTATTTTTATTATTTAAAGATGAACTAATAGAGTGACAAATGTGTTACTCATGGTTAGTTAATGTTAATGTTAACTAAAGAAACCTTGTTGTAAAGTGTTATTACTTTAATGCGCAAGTTTAAGTGGTTTATTACTTCATTTTATACTTTATCCTTCTGTATCATCTTAAATGTACCTTTTTATGATTACAGTTTTATAAAATATATTTATGCACTGCAAAAAAATGCTTTTCTTATTTAGTATTTTGGTCTTGTTTTCAGTCTAAATATCTAAAAAGTCTTACATCAAGTTGATTTGACTAAATGAGTGAAATGATAAAACATATTTTTTCTCGTTTTCTGGAAAATAAAATCAAAATGAAGTGAGTTTTTGCTTAAAACAAGCAATTATCTGCCAATGGGGTGAGAAAAATAATCGTATTTCTGTTTGAAATCTTGTTTATGTCCCAAACAGAAACAATAAGCAAAAACTATTTTCCAGAAAACAAGAAAAAAAATCTAAAGTCATTGTACTTATCTAGTAAAAGCATCTTTATTTAATAATGTTGAGATATTTAGACTGGAACAAGACCAAAATACTAAATAAGAAAATCATTTTTGTGATGTAACTACCATTGTCTATATGAAATGTGCTATATAATTGTAAACATGTGAAATATGGCACAGTCATGCAGTGTTTAACTCTTTATATATTGCTGTTGTGTTTGTAAACTCAATCCCTGTGGATTCAGTAGTGTATCTGAACTCAGACTTGAGATATTTGTCCTCAGCTGTGGTAAACTGTGATTATTTCTGCGCAGGACGTTGAGATCGCGGCCCGAATGCTGCTGGACCAAGGCAAGGTGGGTTAAAGTGTGCGGGACGATCGTGACACACTCATTGTGTGTTTGGGAAGTTGACGGATAACAAGGGTTGGGTATCGATTGAATTTCAACGATATCAATTCCAATTATCGATTCCAACTTGGAAAACTTAGACATCATTCACATTTATTCGAAATCCACAGGTTAAATAACAAACACAGCTAACCTCACTAATATACATGTCAAGCATTATTACATTTAAAAATAACAAATCAAAATTTGCAATCGCTCAAATAAATTCAATTGAGCTAAGATTTGATTGAAATAGTGTTTTAAGATATTCAGGTACAGAAAAACTATATGCATTTCAAATATAGTTATCCAGTCAAGAACAGCGAGTGAAGTTTCTCTTTGTCTTTTGTTGTTTGATTAACGTTATTATACACTGTAAAATCCAACAGTGATTCTAACTAACATGTTTTATTTCACTTAATCAATTGTAAAAATCTAGTAATCTGTATTATTCACATACTTTTCCTTTTTTTTTTACTCAGAAAACCCAAGTTAAGATTATTTGATTGGTTCATTGGTTAAAATAAAAGTTTTTTGGGGGGCAAATCTTAATAGACTTTTCTCTCATGTCCTCCACTTCTGCAGTTTGCATTCACTCATTTCACAAAGTCATCTTAAATTGAATTGTTAACCCAACTGAAAAATGTGAGAGAACATCCCATAAGCGGACTTCATAAACTGATGTTGATTTTCCTAAAATGTTTTTGTTTGAAGTCACCATTATGGAGATCAGTGTTTACTTTGGGCTGATATAATCCCTTTATATTTACGACAATATCTTTTAATTAATCATGCTTGAGTCACACACACACTTTATCATTCAGCAAAACACAACAATGGTCTCTATACTAAGTCAAGAGTAAATCTAAAGTAAAAGATCAAGTACTCTCAGTTCTTGTTTAGTCACTAGAGCTCTTAGCTCTCTGTATATGTATGTGAACTATACTAACTAAGCCTTTGTCAGCACAACACACTATTCCTATTTCACGTTACTTGTTTTTGAAGGCAATCAGTTTGCATCCTTTTTTTAAAGGAACACTCCAGCGTTTTTAGAAATAGGGCTTATTCAACATATTTCCTACATTTAGATATGTGGGAAAATGCATTTTTGTCTCAGTGCATGCATTGTTTTAGTTTGGCAGGGTCGCCGCTAGCTTAGCTTAGCATAATGAATGGAATCCTATGTTGCCAGCTAGCATGTCCCGAGTAAAAGTGATCAAACCCCCCCCACCTAATTACTTCTTGTGGCCTGCGTATTCACAACGAGTACAAATAGCGATCCAGATTAAGACTAGGCCATTTCCTAGGCAGATATTAACTTGGGACTATATTATGGGGAAGCACAGGCGAAGCACTGCTACTGCAGAGATATCACACAACACATGAAATCCCACAACTTCCGTCAACATACATTTCATGTATGTGAAGTTAATATCTGCCTAGGAAACCGCCTAGTCTTAATCTACATCGCTATTTGTACTCGTTGTGAATACGCAGGCCACAAGAAGTAATTAGGTGGGGGTTTTTTTTAATCACTTTTACTCGGGACATGCTAGCTGGCAACATAGGATTCCATTCATTATGCTAAGCTGCTTAGCGACACTGCCAAACTAAAACAATGCATGCACTGAGACAAAATGCATTTGCCCACATATCTAAATGTAGGAAAGAAGTTGAATAAGCCCTATTTCTAAAAACGGTGGAGTGTTCCTTTAAGTAAGTCTAACTATTGATATTACAGATATACTGTAAAACTATTAGACTGTACAGTGTAGAGACGGCAGGAATATTAGGCTGCTGTCTCTTTAAGAGCTGCACGGATCCAATATACTGTTACACGTGGGTCTACTGTTTACATTCACTTAATGCATAACCTACTGTGTTTATGAGTATATTTTTAAATATTTCCGTGCGTATTTGACCGGTCAAGTGCAAGAAAACAGCTCAAGACTTTTCAGTCACATAAAAATATGCACACATGAATCGATAAATGTAATCTGATCAAATCACCGGGTCTTGATACCCATCCCTACAGATAACTGGTCCATTAATGTTTTTAAAATTTTGTGCTATCTTGAGTGTAAATTTGCATGCATATTGATGAAAATGTTGTTAATATTAGATTTGCGTCTAGTTTAGTTTGTCAAACTGCTTGTTGTGTAATGTCAGCTACCCATTATCTTTCATTATAAATGCACGAGCATCGTTTAATCAAGTGTTGACCTCTTTCTGTGTGTTTGTGCAGGAGCACAGTGTGGAGACGCCTCACGGCGTGCTGCATGTGACGGTTCACGGCGCCGGAAACGCTCGCAGACCGGCCATACTGACCATCCATGATGTGGGAATGGACAGTAAGTCACTCACACTCACACACAGACAGTGTTGGGGTAGCGCATTACAAGTAACTTGAGTTACGTAATCAGATTACTTTTTAAGTAACTAGTAAATTATTATGCATTACTTCTAAATTTATATCGGAGTTACTTTTTCAAATAAGTAACTTGTTACATTTGTTTCATACTTATTGACTGACAGCTGTCCGATCGCCATGTCGAGAGGGATCAGGAGTAAGTCGCAGAGGTGTCGTGTGTAAACATGATGGTTACTGTAGTAACCATCAAAAGGAATAAAAACTGTGAAATAATAAACTGTGCAAACGTCCAGTAATTATAGGTAGCACTTTATTTTACAATCCTGTTCCCCAAATACTGTGTACTTATTATAGTAATAGCAATAACAGGGTAATAAATAGGCAAGTGCACGCACTGTAAAATAAAGTGCAACCATTAAAAATGTTAAATAACACAAATATACTTTATGTATTTAATCTCACTTTAGTAACCAATGTCTTTGCTACTGAGCTTCAATGATCTAATTCAACCATACATATTAGCAAAGATGACTTAAGATAAACATCATGTGTGTTTGTTTTTCCTTGGTTTGTTTGTTTTATTGCTGTGCCATTTAAAAATTGTCCGTCTATCTTGACAGACTTTAAAAGTTTGCGTTTTGGTCGTTTATTTACACGACAACAGCTTTATGGGGGCCTGAAAACCGACTCCTAAACTACAAAAACACACATTTGTGGATAAAGGTGAGACCATGCATGTGTGTTACATGTTCAGTCTATAGGCGCACAATTTTTACTATTGGATCGCAGATCCGCTTGAACGGGGTTGTTTGATAACATTGCCATCTGTACATTAAAAAAAACACAAAAGAAAAACATTTTTTAGTACAGTTTTTAGTACATTGTTGTCATGTAAACATACCCTTAGAGCAGTGTTGTCCAAAGTCCAGCCCGCAGGCAAAATAAGGCCCGGGGATGAATTTCAAACGGCCCACAGCTTGTCTATTAAAATATATTATATGTGACAAAGTTTCACAATGCCAACACAAGGTAGCAGTACTAGATTTGAATGTTTTAGGGAAACATTAAACACGGCAAAAGCAGCACTGCGCAACTCGCAAGCTCTGCATCTGAGCGAATGTGTTTACTTGCTGAGTGTCTCGATCACACAATCACTACACACCCTGTGAGAAGCGTCCGAGTTCGGTACAAGCTGCACATCTCTCTGGGATTTCATTTAGTTTAAAGCTAGTTGAAACAGTGCTGACTTCATCATCAAAACTAACGTGCAAATACACTGAGCTGATATAGTCATAAACTTGCAGTTTTATGCATTTGTATTTATATTAAATGTGTTTATAGACTAAATACCATGTACACTCTAAAAATGCTGGGTTGTTTTAACCCAATGTTGGGTCAAATATGGACCAACCCAGCGATTGAGTTGTTTTAACCCTGCGGTTGGGTAAAAATTTGCTTAAGACAACTCAATCGCTGGGTCAGAACAACCCAGTTGCTGGGTTAGTCTAGCCTGGCGTGGCCATACTCAACTCTAGTCAGAATATGAGTCTGGTACCGCTCCATTGAGCTGTGATTATGGGGCGTGTTTCAACCGAGCCAGGAAAGACCTCAATGGGATAGACCCTCAACCAATCAGAGCAACGGAGCGATGCGTAACGTTAGTTGTCAGATGTCAGCAGAAATCAACTGCACTGTTGCCAAGTCCGTGTTTTTCTCCATGTCCGTGGGTTGAAGCGACCCCAATTATGTGATTATATAAACACAGGAATGCGAATTTTAGCAGGCAACCTTGCCAAAATAACATATTTTGCCAACCAAACGCCATTTTTTCTGGAGATCCCCGAAAGTTATTGTTTTGGGCTGTAGTTTTGAGTGCGGGACATTGCAAAAACACGTGGCAACCCTGTCTGCACGCGCGCTGGATTAATAATGTTACAAGAAAAAGATGAGTGTAAACGATCTTTGCCAGTGTTGTAATAAAAGAATTTAAGGATACACAGAGTACTTCCCAACACGATCATCGTTTCTGAGAGAAATAGTGACGGTGAATGCATATACGGACAAGTTCTCAAACTCAACCCAAGTGCCTTTGATGACGTGGATGATTATGTTACTGTTGATCATCTGTCCATCATCGTCTAAAGCCTGCCCTGATGATTTCATTGGTCCGAACAGTTTCTGTTCAGGCATAATAACTCCTCTATGGAGCGAGTCCAGACCGAATTGCCCGAGCAAAAAAATTTGTGGGCGGGGCTAAATTCGGCTGGCATCCAGGCTAGGGTTAGTCCATATTTGACCCAACATTGGGTTGTTTTTTACCCAGAAATGTTTAGAGTGTAGTAAGGTGTTACCTGTACTGATCTAAATAGAGTACTAGTTTTTTTTAACAAATACAATTCTGACTCAGTTATAATATTTAAATTTCACCCTTTAAAAAACGGGATTGTTAAAAGTTGTACAGATATTGTCTGTGTATTTAATGTACATACACTCAAAAAAATGGCTGGTTTTAAACAACCGAATTGTTGGGTTAGTCCATATTTGACCCAACATTGGGTTGTTTTTTACCCAGAATTTGTTTTGAGTGTATGTGTCTATCTCCAGCTACTCTACTGTCAGCTCAAGCTTTTGTCAAATCTGTCATGTTACACAGCACCCCTGCCTTACAGTGTTGAACTTCTCATGCAATCCAGAATAACAGCACGGCTGAAAGGTTTGTTTAATCGCGCCCTCTACTGTTCAGCGAGGAGTTTGCATTTCCTTCAGCCTGAGGCTGATTCGTTTCACTTCTGGTGTATAGGGACCTTTACATTTGCCAAAAAATTTGCCAACTTTACTATTTAAAAACAAACAAGCAAGCCTCAGTCAGTGGAGAAAAACTGACACAAAAGGAACGTAACGCATTACTCTCTAAAAAAAAGTAACTAAGTAACACATTAGTTACTTTTTTAGGGAGTTACGCAATATTCTATTCTAATGCATTACTTTTAATAGTAACTTTCCCCTACACTGCTGACATACAGTAAGAGGTTACATTTTTAGCACAAATAACACATTTCCACATGTGCAATTTTAAAGATTAGAAAAATGATTTGTTCTCTAAATAACACTTGCAAAGCATACTAATTGAAATCCGTAATAAACAGCAATCATTTCTTCAAACAAGCAATCACAGATTTCAGGGAACCTTCTTAAAACATTACAAACATTATCATTATAAATGATCGTTTATAAAAAACTTTTGTTTTCAAACGTACTTAAGCCAGACTTTTGAATGGACTGTATCACGGTTTCCTAAAAATATTAAGCAGCGGAAACAAGTTTCAACATCAATAATTGAGCATCAGATCCTCATATGAGAGAGATTTCTGAAGGATCGTGTGACACTGAAGTGATGTAACTTTATATATTCTGTAACTGCACTTTATATATTCCAAGGGGCAGCCTACCCCAGTTTCTCTTGAAGCCGAAATGGAAGAAACTGCAGTTCCTCGACTGGCCACTAGAGACGGGCTGAGCAGAATCTCACTGAGCTCATGTTAAAATGCCCAACTTCACAGCAGAATAAAACATGTTTACAGCCTGGGACAAATTGTGGGTTTGGTATTTTGAAGGTCATCAAAATAATTTCACAAAAGAACTGAGATGATACATTAATGCATTCAGCAGATGCTTTTATTCAGAAAGGTCATTGCATTAATTTATGCGATCAGTTTGTTTTATGAACTATAAAAAGAAAGCTTTATTGAGATACTTCAGGACTTTAAACATGTATTTGGCATAGCAATGCCAAGCCTCGGTTAGTTCTTTTCACAATTAACAATTACATAATATTTGCCGTTCCCAGATTACCAATCATACATTCCCATTTCAGTTCTGACACTCACTAGCAGTTTCTGAGTGGAAATAGTTACACAGTAAATCCTACATTAAGTTGTGGGAGGTTTGCAGGTCCGACCGCGTTGGGACGGTTTCCTCCTTGTTTGAGTCACATAGTGAACAGGCAAACAGCGGTTTTCAATGACCTCACACGCAACGGTCACATACAGGAGCTCAGACTGGACTGGAGCCTGAACTACACACCGTCCGTTTCCTAAAGCACTTCGAACAGTGTACACCCTGAACTCTCTCTTACTGATGCACTTGTTCAGTGTGTCTCTGACGACCGTTGCAGATTCTCACTACGCTATCGACGTCGTTTTTACGGAGGAAGGACTGTAAAGGTGTTCTGCCACAAAGACGCCTTCTTGTTAGGTAATCCTCCCAAGCGCGTGTCTCTCTGGTGTTGAACTGAAGCGAGAGAATGTGTCTGCGTTTAAACTGATCATATGCGTTGTTGTTCTGAGATCTCTGGCAGGGATATGCCCAATCTGAAAGCATCTCCGGTCCATTATTGCTGAAACTGGCGTTATTCAATCCATCACTGAGCGTGAAGAGGAGCACGAGGAGACATGCAGATCTCATCCTGCAAACAGAGACAAACACTTAAAGATTCCCAGTTAGTTCAAACCATAATGAACGCACACTCAAAAAATAATGTTGGCTCAACAAAACAAAAACAGTTTTTTTTTTGAGCTGTGACAACTTTTCAGTTGAGCAAATTCACTCAGAGTTAGAAGAACTTACTAATTTGTAACATAAACACACATTTCTAACTTGATTACTCAAATCAATGAAGTCGCTCCAATAGTTTTAGCCCTGGGAACACATATATAAGTTATTTAACATGTATATTTAATGAACACGATGTTACTTGTCCCTGGCATTAGCGCAGTCGTTGCTAATAGAGTCAGGGTAGTGTTTCCCTTCATCCATCTACTCTTCAGCACAAAAACTTCAACAATACAGAGTCTCCGTTCCTCTTCAGTGTGTTGTGCTGTGAACCAATGGGAATGTGTGAAGTTGTTTTAACAAGGTTTCTTCTCGTGCCAACGTTTGTGTGTTTGACGTCAGCATTTCCTGGTTAAGTTTCTAACTAATATACCTCATACTAAAGTGTTTTCTTGAAACCTATCTTGATGCAAAAGATCCTATATTGTATCTATGTATTAGAACAAAATCAGTTTCAAACATAAATGAAAACTTATTTTCAACATTTATTCTCCTTATCCAGTCCTATGCAAAGCATGCTGGGAACTAGAAATCCACTGTCTAATTTCCAAAGTTATCAAGGGTTTCCACAATTAAGCCAATATCATTAAGCCAATTAATGCAGAAATTTGAGTTAAAATTACAGACGATGTTGAGTTGATGTAATAAACAATTTCTACAATGTAATACATGCACACACGTAGGTCTTTTGCTCATTGCATTCTGGTTTTTAGGAAAGATTGCTTTAAAGATCATGAAGAGATTCACCAATATTTATAACTTTATAACTATTGATCAGCATGCGGCACATTTACTAGAACATTTAAATGCTATATTCTCAAGGCTTTGTGGAAATAAACCAAACTCGTTAACACTTTTGAGAATCAAAGTTTGTGAGAATCTGGGACAGCTTTGTTGAAGTTTTGACAAACCTTGTTAGAAATAATGTGTGTGAATCGGTTCAAAATGGCAGTAAGGTTTATGATTGACCTTGAACATTTTAATAACATAATATAATATTCCAATGCTATGCTTTTTGGCCATGGTTTGTACATATACTGTACTTATGTATTTATGCCATCACATTGCTAGTGTCATCACATTGCTCTTCTCCAAGCTCAATTCATTGTAACTTTTGCAATTTTTTTAAATTGTAACTGGATGACGACTTTTATCAACACAGACACATTTGTGGCAGATCGTATTAAAGCTGTAAGACGAGTTTGATAAAGTAGAGTATCTGGTTTCTACTCAGTTCAAAAGTTATAGCTGAAAAATGTAATTAGTGCTTGGCTGATAAACATAAACAAGATTATGTGCAATAATTACATGCAAACATCATACAACAGATCATTTAAACGCATAATGGTGTCCGTTTACCTGTTCAGAAGTCGATCGAGTCTCGACGAGTCTCCTCTTCAGTGTTTTGTGCTGTGAACGAATGGAAATGTGTGAAGTTGTTTTAACAAGGTTTCTTCTCGTGCCAACGTTTGTGTGTTTGACGTCAGCATTTCCTGCAGTGTGTGATCATTCAAACCTGGTTACGTTTCATCTTTTATAACGAAGTGAAGCAGTTTTAGTGAAGCGTTTGAGACTGGATGTCATGAAATGATGTTCAGACCTTTTAAGTGTGACTTAAGGGTCGAAATAGTTTGTAAATCCTACCTTAGAGCTGAAATGATTTCACACAGATGCATCAATGAATGCGGCAGATGCTTTATTCCGATTGACTAACCAAGCTATACATTTGAGGAGTTTGATAAAGCCAAACTGTGCTCTGCATGCGGAGGAAGGTTTATTGAGATACTTCTGGAATTATATCCACTTTAATGGTTAAAAAACAACATTTCAAGCCTCATTTAGTTCTTCACTCCCACCGTGATAAAATCGAATCATGCTGTTTAATAGCAAATGCGTGTACTTTTGCCCTTTTCAATGTGTTGGGTGTGATAGTGCACAGGTAGCTTGTTCTCACATTCAACAATTACATAATATCTGGCGTAACGACATCTCTCAATGACACACTCCCCTTCTAACGACTCTGTGGTAACCTTTTTGCTTTCAATCATGTACACTTGGAAGAGATCTGTACTTTTGATGTAGTTATCCTTTGTTTTAGTACCATGACCATTGCAGATTTGTTTGATATTTTCTACGCTGTCCTCGATGAAGGATTGCTTTTCAGTTCTCTCACAGAGTTTATTCTTCTCTAGGTAGTCCACCCAAACAGTTTCCTTATCTGCTTGAAACCCATCTGGGAGAATGTGTTTTCTCTTGAACTCGGCGTATCGGTCATTGTTCTGGCAATCCGCTCCGTCGCTGAGAGCCAGAATGAAGAGGAGTGAGAGAAGAGCTGATCTCATCCTGAAAACAAGAGGAAAGAGCAGGTTAGGAAGGTAGATAGAGAGCGACACCAGCCGTTAGACCAGAAGTGAGTCGTGTTGGGGAAGTTACTCCATAAATCAATAGATATTTTCCAAACAGGGGCACGGGAGGAAACCCGCCTGCCAACCCGCCCGCCCGCCTCTGGTTTCTAGTCTTGAGCAGTTCAAACCACGAAGAAGTATGAAAATTTGAATGCTTATGAGTTAGGGCAAATTTCACCTTGCTTGTTAAAATAGTACCAAAGCGAATAAAAAAAAACTGTCATGTTAATAAATAAATCAGACAATGCACTGGCAATTTAGTAATATCCCAGTCTTGAGATCAAATACTGAGTCCTCTAAATCTGAGACCGAGACAAGACCTTCAAAGACCGGTCTCGAGTGCTACAACACTATTACTGACATCAGATACAGACCAAGTGTCTCTAATGCTGAAGGATCTTGTCTAACATTCACGTTTCTTCATCATGTTTGATCGCTTATGATCTTTAGTGGATGTATGAAGTCAAGTTCATGTAAAAGAAAAATCACATAATCTATAATCATAACGGTCTTCATTTTAGGATTATTATTTCATCAAGAAAAAGTTACACCGAATGAGCTGTCAAAACTTCAACCATGGACAGTACTGTTACCATAATCAGATAATAATATCATTGCATTTTTACGTTTGAGTCACTTGAACAGAGTGCAGGTTTACCTTTGAGTCGTTGAGCTTGAGTGTAAGAGTCTCGTAGAGTCTGAGCTGAAGGTCAGAAAGGGTCAGCCGTGTCTGAGATGCTCACTGGACGCTGATATTTATTGAAGGTGGGTGTGAAAAAAACACCTTGTTTCTTGGAAATGCATCACAAACACATTTTTTTTCAAATATGAGTGTTGCTGCATCTAATAATAATATAGATGGTTTAAAGGCAGCACGTCACGCTGACCACTGAGCTCTTCACACTCAGACCATGTGGTTAACACTTCATGAGCCAGTTCAACTACACAAACTGAGTCAAAGTGCATGAGTAAGAACATAAACACATAAAACAAGTTTCTATTATTGCTTGTGCAGTTTTTAGTAACTGGAAAGTTCGCCAGAAGTGAGACTAGTTTGTGTGTTCAAATGAATAATGTAAGAGATTTGACTCAAAGGCCTTGAGCTTGTGCACCTCCATTTCTTGACCAATATAAAGCATTATCTGTGGGTAGTTTTGGCAATATCGAATACCATTTAAAACATATTCTGTACAATTGATCACACTTGTGTACTTTAATGTGTAACCAGGAAGTTTGCTTTGAAATGCGTTTATCTTGTTTCTGGTCAAAGGTGACCAGCCTACAAAAACAACACTCTCTCGTTCTGCTATATTATCATCAAATATTGGATTCAGTCTTTCTGTCAACCTGTCTTCTTTCAATTAGGACAGGTTTTGTATTTCTTTCTGAAACTGACTGATTGTAGGCCTCATTGATCTGAGCTTATACTGGTCAAATATAAGAGAGCATGTAGTGTTCAGGAGCATGTTCATCATGCACTCTAAAAATGCTGGGTCAAATATGGACTAACCCAGCAGTTGGGTTGTTTTAACCCTGCGGTTGGGTTAAATGTTTGCTTATGGACTAACCCAGCAGTTGGGTAGTTTTAACCCAGCGATTGGGTTGTCTTATTTGACCCAACATTGACCCATAGCATTTTTTAGAGTGTGGTTGCACATTTACATGTGTGTTTGCAAAGATAAAGGCCTGAGTATTACAGCACATTAAAGCACACTAGTCTGATAAACAGGACATTTCTTTCCATATTTTGTCGGGGTGGCATGGTTCACAAAACCCACGGTTCGGTTCGTGCCACGGTTTTAGGGTCACGGTTGTCGGTTCTTGTTTTTTTTAATCATTAAACATTTAATCATTCTTTTAATCATAATCATCCTCCAACACCAGGCAGCCTTCCTTATCTCTCCCACGTGACGTGACCTGCAGAAAAATGCATGTATGAATGTAAAGACGAGGAACAGTCATATTCCAGTTGAGTTGTCTGTAGTTTTCTTGTGTTAAAATACTTCACAGGACTTCCCAAGTCATGCTATTCATGAACCATCAACAAGGCACGTTAACCTCGGGTCGAGTCACTTTAAATGAACCGATGTTTTTCTCTGTGTCTCAGGTAAGAGCTGCTTCTCCACCCTGTTTAAGTTTGAGGAGATGCAGGAGATTGTGAAGAACTTCACTGTGGTTCATGTGGACGCTCCGGGACAGGAGGACGGAGCCGCCATTTATCCTGCTGGGTACGTGATGCTTATATATATATTAAAGTGTGAATAATTAATATACACATCATTTGACACCTGTTGAAGCATCTTCAGCTCCTCAGAAGGTGTTAAGAGTCCTGTAAATGTGATCTGTGCTGGCAAAATTAGTTGCAATGAGCAAATTTTCACATTCTCTATTAAAACACCTTCAAAATTATGCATAATTTGTTGGTCAGCAAAATTTTCTGCAGGTTCCAAAACAAAATATCCTAGCAACCATACCTTAAAATCTCTAGTCATAACACCAAATTTGGCATAAACACCAAGTCAAAACCAAATATCTATAGGAACAATATATATTCAACTTTTTTTTCTTGATGCCTCAGTTGTTTGATTAGCATGAATGAAACAGACAGACTGTATATTAATATCTACTGTAATGCACGGATCTAATATAATGTTACACACCAAACGTTCACTTAAGACATGACAGATAATGTTTGCGTAAATACTCGACAAGACAGATAATTGCGATTCAGTAATTCTGTGAATGTGTGTATATCGGGATTGTGCAGTGTCTGTGCACAAGCTTCGTGAGTTCGATCATTTTGTTTACATCAGCGTTTGAAAATCACATTTCATTGGTTCAGACTCATGTGAAAAACTGCAATTTTCTCGGAAAAGGGAAAGATACTCCTCACAGAAAACATACAAATAAAGATACTTTTAGGTGTTTAATTATTACATTTGTGGCTTTGGGATCGCTAGACAAGGGCTTAATGAACTCATTGTGAAAACCTCAAATTCGACAGAAATTAAAAATGTTCACTTGTTTTGCCTGTACCTCGAAATGATCCCGCGCTCATTCACGCTCATTTTGCCAGCACGGATCACAAATGTTGAATTTTCTCTGACAGATACCAGTACGCCACCATGGATCAGATCTCTGAGATGCTTCCCGCTGTCCTGCAGTTCTTCAAGTGAGTAATTTAACGGTCAGTCAGTCACATGATATACTTGACCACATGATTCTGTGCTTTACGGCTGATTATTTTCATCTGGTTTAGTTTCCGCACAATTATCGGTGTTGGAGTCGGAGCCGGCGCTTACATACTGTCCAGATTCACTGTGAGTGTCACATGCTCATTTATGTCATTTATTTGTTGTGGAATAACAGCTTATTCAGTAATATACAGAAATTATGCTTTGCATTTCACTGATCAAAGAAATAATAAACAGATTATTGAATATCATGGTCATGGTCTCCTGGAGAACCTTGCAAATACCATGACTTATGAATATGCTAATTATTCAGATTCATAGTACAGTATACACAGATCAGGCATAACATTATGACCACTGACAGGTGAAGTGAATAACACTGATGATCTCTTCATCATGGCTCCTGTTAGTGGTCGGGATATATTAGGCAGCAAGTGAACATTTTGTCCTCAAAGTTGATGTGTTATAAGCAGGAAAAATGGGCAAGTGTGAGGATTTGAGCGAGTTTGACAAGGGCCAGATTGTGATGGCTAGACGACTGGGTCAGAGCATCTCCAAAACTGCAGCTCTTGTGGGGTGTTCCCGGTCTGCAGTGGTCAGGATCTATCAAAAGTGCTCCAAGGAAGGAACAGTGGAGAACCGGCCACAGGGTCATGGGCGGCCCAGGCTCATTGATGCACATGGGGAGGCTGGCCCGTGTGGTCCGATCAAACAGATGAGCTACTGGAGCTCAAACTGCTCAAGTTAATGCTGGTTCTGATAGAAAGGTGTCAGAATACACAGTGATCGCAGTGTGAATCTTTGGGCAATGTTCTGCTGGGAAACCTTGGGTCCTGCCATCCATGTGGATGTTACTTTGACACAAATCACCTACCTAAGGTGGTCATAATGTTATACAGCACAAGTACCATGGATACGATACATCACAGATGATACATCACTATACTAGTATTTTAATAAGATTAATCTATTTGTATCACTATTTTTCAGTTAGGTGTCCAGTATTCTGAAATTAAAGCTATTTGTAGGTCTCCATATAGTTTATTGTCATTTTCCCTTTTTATTTCTTTCTGGTCAATAATGGTAATATGGTAAAATAATTTCAGCACTGTTTTTACTTCAGTTTGACCCTTTAGTGAATGTTTTGGCACCTTTCTAGTCCATGTTTTGAGTTAATCTTTGAGTTCGAATGTAGTTTATTTCTCATAAAACATTTATAGATTAAAACATTAATATGGTAAGAAAAAAAAAAAAGAAAAAAACCCGTATTACACAAGCAGACGTTGAAAGACTGAATAAAGCCCTCTGCTGGTCAAACATTAAAATTACTTCACTTTGCAGACTGTTTAAATTAGAAACTAAAAAAATGTAATCATAAACCAGCTTACATGCACTGATGCCTTATATTTGCCAGAAGGGAAGGCAGGATATTTTGTTCCTGTGTTTTTGAATTCTGTCTATGTAGATGTTCACTAGCGTTTGAAACATCTTCACTGATCTCTTCTTTACATCCGCTCTGATCTCTCGCGCACACAGTTGTCAAACCCTGAAGCCGTGGAAGGGCTCGTGCTGGTCAATGTGGACACAAACGCTCGAGGCTGGATGGACTGGGCCGCTCAGAAGGTCTGTCAGCTGTATATGACGACGCTGATTAACAATAGCAATGTGTGCCTGAAAATGACTTGAGCGGCTTGTGTTTGTTCTGCAGCTCTCCAATCTGACGTCTTCCCTCTCAGACCAAATCCTGAGTCACCTCTTCAGTCAGGTGTGTGTGTGTGTGTGTGTGTGTGTGCTTCTATAACAAGGACATTAGATTATATTGAATGTGTTTCTTGCTGTTATGGATGAATCTTTTCAGGGCCTAAAAGCCGCTAAAACATGTTGAACTGGCATTTAGTAAAATTAAAACCAAATTTTCATTGACCGATAAATAAATGCTTTTTTAACAGTAATGCTCTCTGGTGCCAGTCATAAAAACTATAACATATTGGCTTTCTAAATGAGTGATTTACTAACAAAATGACAGCATAAATAAGTATAAGGCATAGCTGTTTCAACCACATTTGGGTCAAACATGGACAGACCCAACCTTCAGTTTACATTTGTTTATTTTTTATTAAATGTTTAACCCAATGGTTGGATTTGTCCATTCTGCCCCAAATCTAGGGTGAAAAACACAACTTTATGGAGTGAACAAGGCAAAAATACCAACCTGGTCTCACGGTAATTCGTACATATTTTACGAGGTGGCTAGTTCTTACAAATTTGTATGATCTCACTTGTACGATTTCATACGCTTTTTGTAAAAATCGTACATTTTTGACAAGTTGGTCAGTTCATATGATTATTCACAAATGACCTACCCCTATCCCCGCTCCTAATACCTACCCATCACTGAAGTTTTGACAGTTAGCCGCCTTGTTCTTGGCACTTTTTTCTGTTCCGGAAGGATAGTTTCATTTTGTAGCCATAGCCATCTCAAGACGCATGATATTATTTGAATAAATATAAATATAGTTATTGAATAAATATAAATCCTTATTAAAAATATTTCCACATGACTCTGCTAATGTTTAGCAGGCACCGCCCATATATTTGCCTGCTATAAAGAAATATTCACATTATGGTAATCTGCTGTTATGTTTATTTTAAATAGTGATGAGCAAGGGGCCCTCTCAAGATTTTATCTAATGCTATCCATTATAAAGGTGTGTGTGTGTGTGTGTGTGTGTGTGTGTGTTTTCAGGAAGAGCTGTCTGCAAACACAGACCTGATTCAATCTCACAGAGAGAGACTCGCTAAAGCGCCGAACGCCATCAACATCGAACTCTTCTGGAAGAGCTACCTGGGGTAAAATCTCCTGCTTTAACTGCGCAGAATATGAATTATTCAATCACAAAGGACCAAACGTATATTAATGTTCACTTTAAAACACAAATAAAATCAACAAAAAATCAGTTACACATCTGTCCACTGCATCAGAAGATGAAAGCAGATGTTCCAGAGGTTTATTATCTGCAGTGTTGATTTTTGTTGCTTTTAATAAATTATACAATGACATATTACACTATATTGCCAAAAGTTTTGGGATGCCTGCCTTTACATGCACATGAGCTTTGATGCCATCCCATTCTTAATCCGTAAGGGTTTAATATGGAGTCGCCCCACCCTTTGCAGCTCTAACAGCTTCAGCTCTTCTCGGAAGGGTTTCCACAAGGTTTAGGAGTGTGTTTATGGGAATATTTGTCCATTCTTTTAGAAGCGCATTTGTGAGGTCAGGCACTGATGTTGGACGAGAAGGCCTGGCTCGCAGTCTCCGCTTTAATTCAGGCCAGTCCAGTTCCTCCACACCAAACTTGCTCATCCATGTCTTTATGGACCGATGCTTTGTGCACTGGAGCGCAGTCATGTTGGGACAGGAAGGGCCATCCCCAAACTGTTCCCACAAAGTTGGGAGCATGAAATTGTCCAAAATGTCTTGGTGAAGCATTAAGAGTTCCTTTCACTAAGGGCCCAACCCCATAATCCCCCCTCCACCAAACTTTACACTTGGCACAGTGCAGTCAGGCAAGTCCCGTTCCTCTGGCAACCGCCAAACCCAGACTCGTGCATGGAATTGCCAGACAGAGAAGCGTGATTGGTCACTCAGAGAACACGTCTCACTGCTCTAGAGTCCAGTGGCGGCGTGCTTTACCCCACTGCATCCCACGCTTTGCATTGCTCTTGGTGATGTAAGGCTTGGATGAGCTGCTCGGCCATGGAAACCCATTCCATGAAGCTCTCTCCGCACTGTTCTTGAGCTCATCTGAAGGCCACAGGAGTTTGGAGGTCTGGAGCGATTGACTCTGCAGAAAGTTGGTGACTTCTGCGCACTGTGACCCTCAGCATGCGCTGACCCCGCTCTGATTTTACGTGGCCTTCGTTGCTGTTGTTCCCAATCGTCCCAATTTTTTTTGGCAATATAATGTATGTAGTTATGAATAAGGGACAAAGATCGTCAAATATGGTGGTTTGGATGCATGAACACATCCTGAATGGTTAATGTGTTTGATTGATCTGAGCCACTGAATCAGATGATTAATAACAGCTGAATTAATGTACATCAATGCTGTGTACTTGCATGTTTAATTTTGCATTAAAAAGTTAGTCAAAACATGCACCCTTATAATCGTGTGTTTCTCTTTGTCTCACAGTCGCAGAGATCTGAGCATCGAAAGGAACAATACTTTCAAGTAAGAATGATAAAAGCAAACCCAGAATGCATCTGTCTCTTACGTTTGTTTCTCTCTTTTGACCGTCTGTGTGTTTCAGATGTCCTGTGATGCTGGTGGTCGGTGATCAGGCTCCGTACGAGGAAGCTGCTGTACGTCTTTATGCAAATAAACACCATTCCTCCAAAAATACCCATGATTCCTCTCACTGCACGTCTGTTTCTGTCCACTAGGTGGAGTGCAACAGCAAACTAGATCCAACCACCACCTCATTCCTCAAGGTTTTGACTTCACCTGTTTTATGCATGATTTTGTTCTTTTATCAATGATTAAAAAGTGTATTCGTGTTGTTTTTGAGAAATTCAGTGATTCACAAAAGCACTACTCTGTGTTCTTGAGCTCTCTGTGTGTGTTTCCTCCAGATGGCTGACGCCGGCGGGATGCCACAGCTCACTCAGGTACGTCACATCAATTAAAAATTATTTATTAATGTAATTCATTTATACTGGTGAAAACTGTGTGTGAATGAAATGTGTGTCTCTACAGCCCAGCAAATTGACAGAAGCATTCAAGTACTTCATTCAAGGCATGGGATACAGTAAGTGATTATTGTGAAATGTCACCAAAAATGGTGAAATTGAGGCTTTTTTTCAAGTATCAAGTATTAAACTACTTCTTTTGAAAGAAATTCAGCAAGAACACATTGATCAAAAGTGACAAAAAAATGCATTTATAATGTTACAAAATATTTCCATTTCAAATAAATGCTGTTCTTTTGAACTTTTTATTCATCAAAGAATCCTGGAAAATTAAATATATCACGGTTTCCTTAAAAATACGAAGTTTTCAACATTGATAAGCATAAATGTCTCTTGAGCATCAATGATTTCTGAAGGATCATGTGACACTGAAGACTGGGGTAATGATAAATTCAGCTTTGATGAGCAGAAGAGACGATTGAAAACTTTTGAAGGCTAATAATACACACAGCCATATTTTAGCTTCTCACATAAGTAAACAGGAGGTTTAACCCAATGGTTTTACCTGTTTGGTGCATTTTTTGACCAAACTATCTGGGGCTAATGTAAACATACACTCTCAGGAAAAAAAGAAAGGTACAGTGGAGGTGTTCCTTGGGGAACAAAACATAACAGTACCTTTAAATGTACCTACACAATTGGTCCTTATGGTACAATTATAACATTGGTTTCCTCTACTTAGAGCAGGGGTAGGCAAGTTCGGTCCTGGAGCTTCGCTGTCCTGCAGTCTGGCTTCATCCCTGAAAGGAACCCTCACCTGCCTGAAGCCTTCACTAAATTAATTAACAGGGTGTTAAAGTAACACTGAATCAGTGTCAGAATCAGATTATTAAGTAATTCATTGAGTGAAGATTGAGTATTAATGATGAACACCTGATAATAATGAGCAGAATCACTGAAGGAAAGAGAAACACAAGAATTACACCTGACTTCATCCACAGCTTTAGATGATATCAACTGAAAACACATTAAATCTCTCTTATTACAAAGTTCTTTTTTGAGAATTGAAAGGTTTAGATGTTGATGATTTGTTGAACATGTTTGGTCACCATTATGGTGATAAGTGTTCCCGTTAGTTTACTTTTTATTTGAGTTTGTGGTTTTTGTAACAGTGTTATATATATCATTCTCTATAAAATGTGTTAATCAGCTGGTTCTCTTCCTCCTTCAGTGGCGTCATCCTGCATGACGCGCCTCTCTCGCTCGCGCACCACCTCTCTCTCCTCCTCCTACTCCATGGAGGGCTCGCGCTCCCGGTCCCGCACGCTGTCCCAGGGCTCGCAGGGTGGCCAGCTCCCGCCCAGCCCATCCCATACCATGGAGGTGTCGTGCTGAGGAGTGCCAGAGAGGGGGAGCGAGAGAGAGCGAGATGGACGGATGAAGCACTTGAGTCCTGTGGGCGGAGGAAAGTGAGTTTTGTGTGCGATGGACGGATGACGACTCTCTCCCTCCCTTCACCGACCCGTCAGGCATGGGCAGGGTCTTTAGTGAGACCCAAATGTAGTGTTAACCAATAGTAATACTTCTAATATGAATATTGATTATGATAATAATATTAATAACGACAAACGTCACTGAAAAAAAAACAAATAACGATGTTTCTCTCAATTACATGTTGAATTTCTAAACTAAAGAATAGAGAAAAGAGTATATAAGCTCATAATGTGTGTCTCAACTTATGTGATTTTTTTGGTGTGCTTTTTTCTTTCATTTTTTTTGTATTTTGTATTATTTTTCTCTTATACAATCCTGCTGCTGTGGGAGGGGTACAGTGTTTTCGGAGACGTTGGCGACAGTTTTAGGCCGAACGAAGACTCGTCTCTGTAGTGGACAGCCAGCTCATGTCTTCCATTTGATCCTTTGCGGAAAAAAAAAGCTATATACATAAAAAGCGAGAAAGAAAATAACTGTAATTATATATGACTTTGATTTGTTTGGTTGCCGGGTCGGGCCTTCGCTTGTTTTGAATTGCATGCCGGAATTTTCTTGACCACGTCAGTCTACAATCTTTTTTTTGTTTGTTGTATTTTATGTTTGTTTTATTTCGGTGTGAGTGTGTGTGTGCAGTCTTGCTGCGTTCAGTAGGAAATAAAGACGTAACAGTCACAGGAGTCGTTTTGAGGTGGATGTGAAATGACGTTCACATTTAACTTCTGTAATCTGATGCATTTTCATTGAAACAGGACATTCAGTGAGAATAAATGCAGGACGGGATTATCTGTGAGGATTTGATTCGATGGTGAAAAGTGTCTCCATGGGATATAAGAAGAAATTGAGAATGGCAATCGAAAAGGAAGAATAATGATGAATCTCTCGCGGTTAGAGCAGAAGCATGATTTGAGAAAGTGAATAATTTCAAGTTGACGTTCAGGTGAAAGCAAGCATTGTGTGTGTTTACAATGCCCATGAAACTATCAAAATCAGCTCATTGTGAAAACTCACCTCTAGGGTTTACCTGAGAATCAATAAATCAAAGAAAACTCATGGTTTACATACAATTTTGACATTATTTTCCATCATAATCACAAATGCGCGTGTTGACCCTGCAGGGTGAATTTCTGAGCAACTTCTAGTTTCATGAACGAAAAAACGAGAAATGTGTGTGTCGTGAATGAGCTTTTCAACCCAATGTCATGAGAAAGCCTAACTTTTTGCGGATTGGTGGAGAATTAGTACGATGTGATATGGAAGTGCAAATTTTTAAAGGACAAGAAGTAACCATGAAGGTCCAGGTATGTCAGTTGTCCGTAAACCGACCAGTTTGACCAGTGTAAAATAGTTACGAATTGCTCCAAGTGTGTATTAATCATTGTAAATGATCCTATGCTTTGGTTTTAGAGGCTTTCCCCAATTAAAGCCTATTGTTTAAGGCATTATTAAGTTTCTAAGTGTAAGGTCATGCATGTGAACACATTTATTCAGTAAGTCCAGCAATCACAGCCAACTCTGATGTAGTTTGAGAGAAATGGATGAATAATGGATGTCAGTTTTGTGAAACTCAAAAGAAAAAGAAAGTACTAAATATTCACAAAAGCTAATTTGATTGAACTGTTTAATTTGAGTTGGCTCTACTCAAAACAATTATGTTGGCGTTAGGGTTTACAATGTACCCAAAATTTATCCCTAAAATCATTGCAAGCCTAAACATGACAAACTGTAAACTTGTCCCTCAAATCTGATTGGTTGGTTGATTGGCATGTTGTTCCAGGATCAACAAAAATGTTCCTGGTTAAATTACCGAATGGATCCATATAAATCAGCCACCAATACGCCAAAACGTTATGAATTACCATGAGTTTTTGAGTGTGTAAAATGGCAGTACCAGATTTGTGGATTATCATTTTATCATGATATTTATTACAGTATATGACTATGGTAATCATCTAGTACTGTGGTATATATATCAAAATACCATGGTACTGCAGTTAGTCAGTGTTTCGATGGAAACGCAGCGGGTTGGCTCATGGTGATGCACGTTTGTTTTGTTTTTTGGGACATCCATCCCTGGATTTAACGTAACTTGAGAGCACTAGCTCTGGTTTAATCTAATGCTGAACCATAGTGACGTGTACACAGAGTAAAAACAGTGCGTGTGGACATGCCTGAGCGTGTGTGAGGTGCCTAAACTCTCTGAAGCACAATAAGGGAATCCGTGTGAGTTCATTCATGACGATTCAAAGCGCTTTACTTTTCTGAACAGACTTTTCTTAACCAGCCCCTTCACTGCCAACAGGGTTTAGCCATGTTAGAAACCATTAGCTCTTCCGAACGTCAAGCCATTGAGATTAGTTAGCTGAAATATATACATTTATAAAGACTTCTGTACCAGTGCGCAAAAGAATACAGAAATCACTGCTGGGTTATGCAAGATTTTTGACACGATTGCTAACACCTGCCAGCAGACCAAAACTGTCCTCAAAACTGTAAATTCTTGGTAACAATCAGGTTCAGCAAAACACTGCCCTGATAATAACAATAAACCGTTAAACGATTAAACAACGTTAATCGGAAAGTTCTTCCAGTAGTGCCGTTGCGCATTCGTACGTTTGCACGTTCAGAAGCGTCGGAGCTGCAGCACTTTGTTTCGTAAAAATAACATTACATTTGTCTTCATCCTGTTTTAGAGACATTTATTTTGTTTACGAATTGGCTGGATGTGTAAGCAGGAAACGTGGGATTTTTCTAGTTTCTTTCTAATGGAAAGCTCATGTTGGGATCAGTCTGGGAATATTAATGATCATGATCGACGTAATGATGAAAGATCATCCCAGATTTACACGAGCCTTTACCAAAAATAGAAATAGTTTGGAATGTTTTACCAAATAACTATAAAATTGTGGAAGTTAAAATGAAAACGATGAGGGAAAGGGACGGATTAGGTCGTGGTGTGTGTTTGAGACGTTGTGAATGTAAATGTGTGTCCACTTTCTTTTTCTTTTTTAATCCTCTATCAAACCCTTTTCAGCTTTTATTTTCTGTGAAGTAGATCTGCGTCTCAATGTCCTCATGGGTTAGACCTCAGTGTGCTAGTTCTTGTGTAACTTTTTTAGCTTAAGCACAAAAAAAAGGAAATAATGTAATTAACAAAAAAAGAAATAAAAAATAAAATGTCATGAATAACAGAATGCAATCAAAAATAATTGTGTGGCTAATTTCTCTGTGTAATACTATGAACAACTGGGAAAAAAAAGAATTAAAGGGATCAAAATGACGCTTGATGTTTGTGTCTTATTTGCATACGCACTTTTGGATCATGGGAAAATATTCTTATGTGTGTCTTGTGGATTGTATTGGTCAATCCTTGAAAATATAACTTAGAAATAGATACATTAAAATGTGCATTTATTTGTGATATGATTATATAAAACGTAACTAATATTTTCACGAGATCTAAAACAATGCCTGTATCCAAATTTTAAACAGGCTCTGAGAAACTTGAGATTTTTTTAATATTTAAGGTTTAAATATAAAGTGCTTCTTTGTTTTCTTTTTTTTCACAATGCATTGCTTATACAACCCCAAATAAGAAAAAGTTGGGACAGTATGGAAAACGCAAAAAAAAAAAAAAGAAAATAAAAAAAGGGTGTTTCTAAATTTACTTTGACTTGTATTTCATTGCAGACAATATGAACAAAAAATATTTCATGTTTTGTGATGAAGTGTTTCAGGTGTAATTTTGTCCCATTCTTCCTGCAAACAAGTCTTAAGTTGGGCAACAGTACGGGGTCTTCGTTGTTTCAAAATGCGCCACACATTCTCTATTGGAGACAGGTTGGGACTGCAGACAGGCCAGTCAAGGACCCGTACCCTCTTCCTCCGCAGCCAGGACTTTGTAATGTGTGCAGAATGTGGTTTTGCATTGTCTTGTTGAAATATGCATGGACGTCCCTGGAAAAGATGTCTTCTTGAAGGCAGCATATTATGCTCCAAAATCTCTTTGTACTTTTCAGCATTAATGGTGCCTTCACAGAAGTGCAAGTTACCTTTGCCAAGGGCACTGACACAACCCCATACCATGACAGACCCTGGCTTCTGGACTTGTTGCTGGTAACAGTCTGGATGATCCTTTTCTTCTTTGGTCCGGAGCACACGGCGTCCATTCCTCCCAAAAAATACCTGAAATACTGATTAATCTGACCACAGTACATGTTTCCACTGTGTGATGGTCCATCCCAGATGCCTCCGAGCCCAGAGAAGTCGACGGCGCTTCTGGACGCTGTTAACATAGGGCTTCCTTTGGGCACAGTACAGTTTTAACTGGCATTTGTGGATGTAACTACGTATTGTGGTACTTGACAAAGGTTTGCCAAAGAAGTCCTGAGCCCATGTGGTGATATCGCTTATAGATGAATGACGATTCTTGATGCAGTGCCGCCTGAGGGATCAGAGATCACGGTTGTTCAGCTTAGTCTTGCGCCCTTGTCCTTTACGCACTGAAATTCCTCCAGATTCCTTGAATCTTTGAATTATGTTATGCACTGTTGAATGTGAAATATCCAAATCTCTTCCTATCTTTCTTTGAGGAACATTGGTTTTAAACATTTCAATAATTTTCTCACATATTTGTTGGCAAACTGGCGATCCTCAGCCCATCTTTGCTCCTGAAGGATTAGACCTTTCTTGGATGCTGCATTTATACCAAATCATAATTACAATAACCTGTTGACATCACCTGTTTCAAATCACTTCATTATTTAACCATTTTACCTCATTACTAGCCATAAATTGCTCCTGTCCCAACTTTTTTTAAATGTGTTGCAGGTCTGAATGACAGGAAAGGATGCATATTTACAAATGACATGAGGTTGACCAGACAAAACATGAAATATTTTTTGTTCATATTGTCTGCAATGAAATACAAGTCAAAGTAAATTTAGAAATCACTACTTTTTTATTTTATTTGCGTTTTTCATACTGTCCCAACTTTTTCTGATTTGGGGTTGTAATTAAAATATTTGCTTACTTCATTTACTGCATTTGTTAAATATATATGCTTAACATCTAAGTCAAAGGTCTAGCAACAGACATATATTGTTGAACAGAGACCCATAAAAGTTGTTTTTAAACTATACTGAACTATTTAAATTTTGCAGTTGATGCCTAACTTTTTTTAATCATTCAAAATTTTAGTTTGGGTAAGAACAAGACAAAAAGTAAAAATAACAACTTTACACTAAAATCCAACAGTGATTCTAACTAACATGTTTTAGTTCACTTAATTGTAAACATTAGTAATCTGCACTATTCACATACTATTCATTGTTTAAAGTTAATACATACTATTCAAGTCAAGATGAATTGATTGGTTTGAGTGTCATTTTGTCTAGCAAAAAAAAAAAAAGAGATTGAGAGAACATCACATTACTTTATGTTGATTTTCCTAAAATGTTTTTGTTTGAAGTCACCATTATGGAGATCAGTGTTCTGTGGTTGGGCACTTGGTACTTCATATATTGATATGTAACAAAACTATATTTCATGTCAAATAATGACTTTTTAAAAATGCTATTGCTAACACTTGTGTCATAAACACCTTGTGAAACTTAATTGGGCTGATATAATCCCTCTATATTTGTGACAATATCTGGTAGTTGATCATGCTTGAGTCATACACCGACTTCATCATTCAGGAAAACACAACAATGGTAACAATTCAATTTTATCTAAAGTAAATAACCAAGTCCTCTCAGTTCTGTTTTAGTCACTGGACCTTGTGTAACTTAATTAGAAGCATTTTTACAACATACAAGTCCTATTTCACCTGGTTTTTTTTGTTGTTTTTTTAAGGCAATCTGCTGGGTTTTTTTTAGTCTAACTAATTCGATTTTACAGTGTACGTTGAAACCAACCATAAGCCAGAATTTATTTGAAACAGGGCATAAAAGACAACAGACAACAAAGAGACTAAACAGAAACAATGTATTTAACATTTACTGTTGGTGCAGTGTTAAAATAAATCATATAGAAGTAGAAAACTTGAGCACCCCTAGATTTCAACTTCGATTTAGAAACCGTACATTTCACTGGAGTGTGTTCACACAAAGGTTCAGAGAGGGTAAGGCCATTTAGGCCCTGTTCACACCTGGTGTTAAGATGCGTTTTGGTTGAATGAATCACAAGTAAATGATGGAGACACATTCCCGTTTACACCTGGTGTAAACATTTAATGGTTTGTGTGTTTTATTGTTGCTATATATAGAAAAGCGGACAATGGTTACTGGTGTGTCTATCATGTGCATTGATGAGGTCAGTGTTAATGCACGACTCTGTTTGTTGCTAGAGGACGGAAATCACTTCTAACACAAGAACAATAGGATACAAGAGGAAGCACTGAAACATAATCCCATCCTTCGATACCAAACGTACAATTATCCAGCGGGTCAGAGAGAGGTTTCCACAGCGATCACGGTTCTGACTGCTCACACAAACACTTATAAACCTCACACACCGGCTGACCAGCGACCGACACAGACGACTGCAGGTATGTGAGCCTTCATGAGCTTTACTAATGTGACTTAGACTCTACCACAGATAAATCACTGACATCATTTCAGGTTGATTTAACATAGGCCCGGTTTAATACACAAGGCTTAGGGTTAGGCCTTAGTTCATTAGGGCTTTTAAGTAGATTTTATAAATGTGACTAACATTATAGACTCATATTTTGAGAAATGCCAGTGCAAGTTAAAACGGCTCAAACATGCATTTTAGTTTTATCAATGGATTATGCATTTATCCAGATTAATAACTGATTAGTTAATACATTTGTATACTCATAACTTATTTAAAAATGAAATATTTTTGAAAGATTTCCCTGCGGACGACTAACGCTGATATTATTTTCTGGAACCGTTTAATCTGAAGACATCAAACAACTGTGGTAATTAAAATTCTAAAATAAATATGTAAAACTTTTAGCTAAGTGTGATTACAATTCAGTATGATCAAATCAGCTCAAATATTTGCCTGTTCGGTGTGGTTCAACCAACGTTTATTCCCCAAAGGAAGATGGCGTTTCTGGCTCTTTTTGCGGTGACTGCTCTCCTGCTCTTCAACGGCTGTCACGGCACCACAACAGCAATGTCTGATACCAGTACCTCTGATACCAGTACCACTGGAACCACAACCACTGGAACCACAACCACTGGAACCACAACCACTGGAACCACAACCACTGGAACCACAACCCCTGGAACCACAACCCCTGGAACCACTGGAACCACAACCACTGGAACTACAACCACTGGAACCACAACCACAGGAACCACTGGAACCACAACCACTGGAACCACAACCACAGGAACCACTGGAACCACAACCACAGGAACCACTGGAACCACAACCACTGGAACCACAACCACAGGAACCACTGGAACCACAACCACAGGAACCACTGGAACCACAACCACTGGAACCACTGGAACCACAACCCCTGGAACCACAACCACTGGAACCACTGGAACCACAACCACTGGAACCACAACCACAGGAACCACTGGAACCACAACCACTGGAACCACAACCACTGGAACCACAACCACTGGAACCACAACCACAGGAACCACTGGAACCACAACCACAGGAACCACTGGAACCACAACCACAGGAACCACAACCACTGGAGCCACTGGAACCACAACCACAGGAACCACAACCACTGGAGCCACTGGAACCACAACGGCAACAACAGCAGAGACCACGGGTTCAACTACAAGCGGAGCAACAGTTACGGCTTCATCTTCAGTCTATCAGCTTCTCTGTACAGGTAGAACTATAAAACTCGACAGATTCAACATGTTAAATAAAGATCAACCATCACCACGTATTGTAGACAAAAGGTATATGTGGTATTAAAAAAAGTATACGAGTTTTGACAATTTATTTGAATAATTGAACAACTGATGATGACGGTCAAAGGAGAATAAGCAAGCAGGTCGATTTATTCTATGACAGACATATTTTATTGTCTATTTTAATTAAAGATATGCTATAATATCAGCATTATGATTTCAAACTGGAATTATTTCACTTAATTAGCCTTTGGATTTAAAAAAAATAATACTTTTTTCCCAGGTCTTAAAGGACCTTCCACATTTCAAGGGCTTAAAAATGCTTTAAAATGGAGAATAATAGAAAGTCTTAAATTCAATATCATGGGCCCTGTGAATTCTGTGATGCAGAAAAACATGGACAGAATTGCAGAATCCATTCATAAACATGGAATTTACTGTATAATGCAGAATGTCTCGGAATTTTGGATGAATAAATCAAAAGTAGGTCAGAACACTTAAAGGGACAGTTCACCCAAAAATGAAAAGGGTAATTTCCAAACCTGTAAGACTGTCCTTCATCATATAAAGCGATCGAGGCGCTTCAGAAAATTTGGCATAAAACGCTTGATTCTCATGGATTAGTTTTACCATCTCTTTCTGAACGTTTTGAAATGTCAGTGGAAGTTGTTTAGAAGATGAATGAAAGACAATCAAATTGAACTAAACCATTAAAGCAGAAATTTAACTAAATTCCTACATTTAAAACCGCAAAATTAAACTTCTTCTGGATTTTTATCTTCCTGCACAAATTCAAAACATCTTTAAATCAAAATGCATTTACTTGACATGCTAAATAAAGAAACTAAGTCTTTTTTTCTGAGAAATGTAACAATATTGAGTTAATGTTTAAACAAGACCAAATATCTGTCAATGGGTATGAGAATGATTTACTTTTCAATTAAGATTTTTATTAACCATTGGTAGATTTGTGTTCTTGTTTAAATCATAAAATCACTTCCACAGGATATCTTCTCTCGGACTTTAAGCTATTTTTTTGTGCAATTAATTAAAAGATTATGGAGGCGTTTATCTTCAGTTTTTTTTTTTAACCCGATGGCCACTCCCTGTCTGGCTGGATTCTGTGATTCTGTTCATAGGGCTCTACAATTATTTTGCGGACCCCCTGGCAACGGGTAGCGGACCCCACTTTGAGAACCACTGCTTTGGAGAACATATTCACGTGTTATGTTCCCTTCAATTTATTCCTTACATTTTCTTTAATAGGTCTTCAGTTGGCGGGAAAGAGCTAATAACTGATTGGATGGTCAAAAGTGGATATTATACCTTCGCTCATTATTTTTTTAGGATTAAGTCATTTGGCATTTTTTCTTTTTTTTTAATTATCCAATAGTCAACATGATTTACATAAAAAAGCAGTAGTTTCAATTAAGATTTGATAAAAGTTTGGGATTATATTTTTATTTATTGGAATAAATACACTTACTGTATATATGCAACAATAATATATAGGCAGACTGTTGAATACTGGATGCAAAATCTTGTTTCCCTGAACAATTATATAATAATTTTAATCTCTTTGTGTGTGCGCGTGTGTGTGTGTGTGTGTGTGTGTGTGTGTGTGTGTGTGTAGCAGGTGTTCTTACCTGGATCCTGTCACTTGTTCAGTGGAGAAATTAGCAGAGACGGAGACCTGAACATCGACTCAGGAGCAGTGGATAACTTAATATTAAGTGTATATTTTATGTTATGTTCAGATTTGATCGTTTTTTGGTCTTCAGTTTGACCATGTTAATAAATATTCTACAATATTGCTTTGTGAAGTATCATATGTACACCAATCACATGCAGCTCATATAAGATATAGTAAAAACTGGGGGGAAAGAAGGCTGTATAATTCGATTTAAGTTTAGCATGTGCAGGATGGTGATGCATCAGCCAATGTGTTATTAAGGGAAATGCATAAATAAATACAAACATTTATGAATGTATGAATGAGTTGTCAAGGCACAGACTGTCAAAGAGGTCATCTTGCATCAGGATATAGAAGAATAATTATCTTATAGCAAAAAACAATCCTATCAGTGATAACTTGTCCAGGTCTCATTCCACGGCCACCAACATGATTGCATGCAGCTTTAATAATCTTATTCATTAGGTTACAAAAAGTGTACCTGCTCCTTTAAGAGCTCCTCGTGACGTGACATGGTTAACCAATCGGAAGGGAGAGCGGGTACAGCGCGGGCTTTGCTTTTTTCCCAGACCAGAATAAACAATCATTTGAGAAGGAATCGACATTTTATATTTATGTGCTCTTAAATATAAAAATATATTCTGGGGCTTGGAGTTGACAGGGGAATGTGCATATCTCTGCTGTGTGTTCATGAGATTTACTGCACTTTCACTGGAGCTACTGGTAAGATTGAAATACTAATTAACCAGAATTTGACTAAAGCTATAACTGTGGAACTATAAAGATAGACAAAAGACAACTGCTCAAATAATATGACTTAGCTTAGCTGGAGTAATGGCGCAAACTTTATTAATATTCATGAGTCAAATGACTTCACCTTTTATACAAGCATTGTTGAACATTCATGGTGTTTTGACATGCGATTCCTTATCAAGCCAGTTTTACGTTTATGTCTTTTACATCGTCTTTTATCAACTGAAGTGGTGTCATCCAGGGCCGCTCGGCTTCATTTTATTGGCCAAAACATTTGTATTTAACTAGTGTTGGTCATTTTAGAGGTTGAGAGACCTTCTGCGTTGAGTTGAATTGTGTTTGATGTTTAATTATGAATAATAAGGTTTTCTGTGTAAATGTTGATTTCTGAGATGGTTTCATTAATTGAATAATTTTGGGTTTTGTATTGATTAAAGGGTTAGTTCACCAAAAAATAAGTCATCCTAGGTGTATATGACGTTCTTATTCCAGACGAATCTGAGTTATATTAGTCCTGGCTCATCCAAGCTTCATAACGGCAGTGACTTGTTGGGTCTTTTTACTCTCATACTCTTTAAGCGCAAGTCGACCTGCAGTACATACTCATCCTGTATAAAGCACTGTATCAAACTGTTGTTTGTCCTGCTCAAAATCCTAAAATAAAGCCTACAGGCGAGTCTGAGTGTTGCAACATGAATGCCCATGACTACCATAACTGTGTTCCTCATCTAACAACCAATTCAGCGCAATATTTCCCACATTTAAAGAAAAGTAAAAAAAAAACGATGTCTGATTTTGGTTTGGTCATGGCAACAAAACACAGTGTATTGTTGCCATGGGAGCCAGCAAACAAACCAGGTCAGAGATCACAGATTTCACCTGAAAAAGCTTCGGCATCATTTCTAAAAAAAAGCACATTCAAACGCGGATAAATCAACTCATTAACGTACAGTGTGGAAGTCTCCTCAGCGTCCATTATCAAGGGCACTCCTTTCTGTTGCTGTCCTCAAAATGGCAATACTCAAATATTTTTTTTGCTTTTGGACTGCAGTACCCGTTACAACCACTAGCTGTCATTCCTACATACTGCAGCTTTAAAGGATTCGTTTTCTGATTATTTGCTCACCCCAATCTCATCCAAGATCATGTCTTTCTTTCTTCAATTGAAAAGAAATTCAGTTTTTGAGGAAAACATTCCAGGATTTTTCTCCATATAATGGACTTCAATGGGAACCCACGGCTGAAGGTCCAAATCAATGCAGTTTCAGAGGAAGGGCTTCAGAGGCTCTGCACAATCCCAGAGGAAAAGTGTCCTGCACCCACTGGTAAAAAAACAACATGGTCTGGTCCGCTATCTGGTGCCTTGTTGGTTTGACTGTATGTGGGCTTTACCTTTTGAAGTCCTATTTTTAGTTTGCTTTTGAAAGTTTGTTTACTTTGTATGCTTTGGCATTTGGCAAAAACACTTACATACCTTAGAGGATAAAATGTGACAGACTTTAAAACCCTTTGTAACTTGAGCTCTGTTACTCCGGAAATGCGGTACAAGTAAAAAATAATTGCGAATAAGAACAAAAGAAGGGCCAGATTTACTAACAGCTTCCACCAGCAAAATCCCTCTTTTGGTGTTAAAAAACGACTGTTTCCTAAAGCCTCGCAGTGAAACATTAGCACTGAAAAGGCACGGACAGTGTTATTGCTGAAGCTGATCTTATTGCATATGCATTTGTAGGAGTTTCCCTTGCAGGTGCAGTATGAGGAGAGTATTTCAATGATGCAAGGTGATTTACTAAGGTTTGCACTCGTCTTTACTGGTATTTGCTGCATTATTTACCGCAAAAAAAAACAGACGTTAACTGGCAGATTGTGCTGGTCATTATGGAAATGATCCGACAGTGTCTGTGTTCTTTAGACGCGTCGTCAGCAGATCTTGCACAGAACTGTCCGCTCCCATCGGCACTTCTATGGGATTGCACTCACGCTCATCTGCCCTGTGTAGTAAATCTGGCCCAAAGTGTGTGTGCCAAATGTAAACTTGCGTCCATGATGTTCTGTAATGTTCAACTCTCAGCGGCGGTGGGGTTGGTTGTATCAACAGCACTCTTTTTGATTGACATTAATTCACAGTTTCATTCAGAATTGGCCTGTCTGAAATAATGCTGACTTATTGTTAATTAAATGTCAACTATAAGTTTAAAGTCTCATGATATTTTAAATTTTTTTTTATTTAAGTTCGTATCACTAAGCAGGAGTTATTTAGCGTTTACCTTTGACCTCAGACTGCTTTCATTGCCTTTGTGAAATCATTTGCCAAGCTCACACGGGTTACACAAGTTTGGTTTCATTCCTGGAAGGTTGAAGTCAAAAGTGAAAGATGGCAGAGTTAACGTTTACTGTCCTTAAAAGACCGCAAGAAACCAAAATGAACTATTCATTTTCTTAATGCATGAGAATCTAAGAATCGCTTTTGATTTCTTAATAGTTCTTCTTACAATCAGTGTGTGTGTGTGTGTGTGTGTGTCCTGTTGTGGTTTCTTTATTTCTCTCTGCAGTTACTTATTTGTCTGATATTCATTTAAAATATATTATTCCGTCACATGTTATACTGTTTCTGTTTAATCTTATGTTGTGTGCTGTTGTCTTCATTAGGCAGCAGGAAGGGAATGTTTTCATTTCATAGTTCTAGTGTCTCAGACTGTGGAGTAATGTTTGCTCAAACTTTAGTACCATTTGTAACATTTTGCACATAACTTGTGGTTATGCATGCATGTACAGTATGTCGGTTTGTACTTCCCTGTTCCTCCTCCTCCAGCAATGCCAGCAGGTTTTTAATTGGACATGAGAGTATAACTATAAAAGTAATCAGTGAATATCAGCACAAGGAACCTCAAGCAAAGAAACTCTTCAAGGTGAGGACGTTTTTCATTCATATTTCAGGTATGTAAAGAGTTTAATTTAAAAATGCTGGCATGTCATCCTCATATATTGTGTTAGTAGAAAATAGTGTAGAAATTGAGGCTGGGTCCAACATTTGTGATGTATTCTCAAAGTTTCTCTTGGTACTATAGAGATTCAGGTTTGCGTCAGGCCCGATATATCGATTTATTAAGTTTAGACATTTAGTCCTACTATGAGTAAATGATTGCATGAAGTACATTTATGACAACATGCACGCATTAAAAAGTGTTGTTCCTATTGTTTATTCAGAAATTAAATTACATTGAAGACATTTGGTTGGGAGGGACTTCAGCCAGTTAGGCTTGTTGGATCAGTATTTACGTCACTTGACACAAAGGTTGGTGTGTAATTTATACATTTATATACATTTATAATCATATTTAATAGCAAAATTGCATCTCTCATTGTTTGGTGTACAATTAAATATAGTAGTAGTTTGTAAAAATGCAGTGTTTTACCATTAAAGTAATGAATTGTTTTGCTGTCAGCAGACTGGAGAGAGAAACTGAAAGTCTTCTGTGAGGTCGACACATTCGGTCCAGCGATCACCATGAGTTTCGGGTGAGTGGAAATTGATGTGCTTTACACCGGATGAGTGTGTGCTGGCAGGGCTAATCCACGGCTAGGTGTGCACCAGAGGTGGAGCCAGATAGTGTACACATTTGGGGGCTAGCCCAAATCTAGTTTGTCCAAAGACATTTTAATTTGGCATCAACAGCTTAACTGATTGAAGTTTGATGTAGTATGAGCTGGAGTAACGTTCATAAAATGAACTTTGAGCGCTCAAAACTAAGACCTTTAAAGGGTTACTTCAGCGATTAGCACTATGCTTTGTATCAGTAGAAACCCAGGAGTATATTCAAATTATCGTACTTTCCCCCCTAATATGACCCTGAGACGAGAGAATTATGCATTTTATTTCTGGAAAAATTCCTCCGATGACGCAAATATCGTAATTTTGCATCATCGGAGGAGTGTTTGTCCAGAGGCTGAAGACTACAGCCAGCAGGAGGTGCTATTCCCACATGTTTTCAACATCACACTCACAGCACTCGGCTCGGGAGCTGCGGAGATTCATGTAAACGGAGTGGTGGAGAGCAAAGGGAGTGTTTCAACTGTTCAAATGAACTTCCTATGAAAGTTAAGCTTCCAAAGACATGATCTGAACACGCGCCAGACTGATCACGCGCTGTGAATGCGGCCGCGAATCCTGCGATTACCTCAGCTCATGTGATGAATGAGATCCGACTCCTACTGCGTTTGTGCCGTGACACTCAGGCTCACTCGCATTATGTTGAACAGACAAGTTCAGTTTTTAATTGTAGTGTCTCTAACTGAACTGATTTTATGAAAAGGAGTGCGGTGGGCAAGAGATCCAGCCAGTTGCCGTGCCTAGAGTAGGGCAGTGAAGCAGTGCATTCTGGGAATACAATTTCTGTGTTTTCTCAGTCTATAAGGCACCAAATTTAAAAAATAATTTCACTTTTCTACTACATTAATGACCCAGTTTAAATACAGATTCATCTTCCCAGCGCTGAAGTACCCCTTTAAGCCATTTACAGTGTGCAACTTGATAAAAGAAAAAGCATTGACTTGTATCTGGACATTAAAGAGGGCTCAAAGATCTTTTAGTTGTGTTATACAGTCTCAGTCTACATTACATTGACACTGGTGTTTTAAGATGCCAAACAATTACTACATTAATATTACAATATAATGATTTACATAATTATTCCAATGACAGTAATATCCATATATTGTAAAACAAATGCACTAAAATAAATTAAAATTCCTATTCCATAAGTATATTTTAATTTACACTACAGTATAGGGGAATTGCAATACTTTCATGCTAATTTCTTCACTTGCAAGAGATAAACCCTTGAGTTTTAATTTTGGAAAAAACAACAACAGATCAGCTGCTGAACGTGTGAGCAAAGTGCACACAGCACAAACAGACTGCCCTAATTAAATCACTTTTGCTGTCTTTATAAAAGGCACAAATCCATATCACTGTTTTGTTAGAGACCTTATGTTAGGCTATGTTTTAAATTTCATTGTGAAACAGTGGCGGCACAGGGTCATTAATGGGAAACACTGAATGATGTCCGCTGACCGCTGTCGGAGAGAAGAGAAGAGAGAGAAAGCGATGCCGATATCAGTGTATGGTATTGACCTGTTTAACATTTTAGTAGAGATATGTATCGAAAAGTTATATTTTTACAGCACTGTTCAAAAGATTTGTGGCTTCAGCCCCCTTTGCCCCCCCTTAGCGCTGGCCCTGGTGTGCACTATGTGGAGGCAAAACCACATGATTTATGCCTTATCAGGTGCTGCGTTCTGCCCACTTTAAATCAGACTCAGATCAAGTGCGGTAATGCTTCAGCTATTTTCTTACAGCCACTTTCTATTTTGTGAAGCTCAACAATCTTTTGCTGCATACCAGAACTATGTTCTGTGGTTTTACTCATTGTGATGAGGGGAATTTGGCCTTTGTGTTTCCTCATTTACAGGTGCTGGTCATATTATTAGAATATCATCAACAAGTTGATTAGTTTCACTGAAATCTGAGCGACAAAGTGAAACTTGTATATTATTTTCATTCATTACACACAGACTGATATATTTCAAATGTTTATTTCTTTAATTTTGATGATTATAACTGACAACTAAGGAAAATCCCAAATTCAGTATCTCAGAAAATTAGAATATTGTGAAAAGGTTCAATATTGAAGACACCTGGTGCCACAATCTAATCAGCTAATTAACTCAAAACACCTGCAAAGCCCTTTTAAATGGTCTCTCAGTGTAGTTCTATAGGCTTCACAATCATGGGGAAGACTGCTGACCTGCAGTTGTCCAGAAGACGACCAATGGCACCTTGCACAAGGAGGGCAAGACACAAAAGGTCATTGCAAAAGAGGCTGGCTGTTCACAGATCTCTTGTGTCCAAGCACATTAATAGAGAGGCGAAGGGAAGGAAAATATGTGGTAGAAAAAAAGTGTACAAGCAATAGGGATAACCGCACCCTGGAGAGGATTGTGAAACAAAACCCATTCAAAAATGTGGGTGAGATTCACAAAGAGTGGACTGCAGCTGGAGTCAGTGCTTCAAGAATAACAAAGCTGGAGTCTTTAATCTGTCTAATGATACTGAGTTTGTCCAGATAAAGTAAGACTGTGATTTTTTTTTACCCAAGCAGTGAAAGTTGAACATTAGTAATCTGGGACCGTCTGCGATCTTTGACACTCAAGGGGTTAAATATTGTTTCATTACATTAATATGTTCATGTTAAAGGTGTATGTTACATTATGTCTATATTGATGGATACTACTAGTCTACAATTCTTGCTACATAAATATTCTGAGAAACATTTGACTCCATATTTTACAGACAGCAAAGTCTTCCACCAAGCAGATCAACTCTGATTCATCAAGGTCCTCCAAAACGATTTTGTCTAAACACACAGAGAAAAGTGCTTGATGATAATGGGAAAGTCAGAAAATGGACTTATGGGAGAAAAGACACCAAAAAACAAAACAAAATAGTTCTTCTGGTGGGAGAAACAGGCGTTGGCAAGACGACTCTCATAAACACCATGGTCAACTACTTACTGGGAGTGAAGTTTGAGGAAGAACTATGGTATGAAATCACAGAAGAAGAAGCCAGAGACCAATCAGAATCACAAACCTCTGAAATCACCATGTATGAGGTCTGTCCTGTAGAGAGTCTGGTATCGCTCACCATCATTGATACTCCAGGATACGGAGACACTAGAGGACTGGAAAAAGATCTGGAAGTTGCTGAGAATTTAGCCATGCTGTTTCAGAGCAAGGATGGGGTTCGTGAAGTTGACGCTGTGTGTTTTGTGATTCAAGCATCTAAGAATCGTCTCTCGGACAGACAGCATTACATTATCAGTTCAGTTCTGTCTTTGTTTGGAAAAGACATTGTGAACAACATTGTGTTTTTAATCACACACTCTGATGGGATGGAACCCAAAAACGTCCTCGGTGCCATTAATAAAGCTAAAATCCCCTGCAGACGAGACAAAAAAGGCCAACCTGTTCATTTCTTATTCAACAACCGCCAAGATGACGCCCACCACACTGAGAAACGTTACCTTCGTGCTCAAAGAGACGCCTGGGAAGACAGCATGGACAGCATGAAGGACTTCCTTCAGTCTCTGGATGAAAAGAACAGAAAAGGTTTAGAGTTGACATCAAATGTCCTGGTTGAGCGCATTCAGTTCGAAGCATTTATTTGCAACTTACAGCTGCGAGTCGAAGAGACAGAGTCGAAGAAGTCTGAAAAAATTCAGATCCAGCAAGCAATGAGACAAAACAAGGAAAAAATTGACAGGCGTTCAAACTTTAGCATTAGAGTCCAAAAGACTGTAAAAGAGAAGGTGCCCATTGAAAGTGCTTCATGGAAGAGCAGGAAGGCGACGACCTGCACCGTCTGTGAGGAAAACTGCCATCAGTTTGGCTGCTGGTGGGTTTCTGATCCCAGCAAATGTGAAGTCATGAAAAACGGATACTGCACCGTGTGCACAGGGAAGTGCCACCACAGCAAACACGTCAAAGAAAACAAGAAATACATCATCAGCATGTCGAATGTTATGGTGAAATTTGACGATATTAAAAAGGAATATGAAAAAGCTCAAACTAAGAGGTTTTCCGTTGTAATGGATGATCTTGACAAAGATCTGCAGGCGATTGAGGACCAAAAGCAAATTCTTTTGTTCAATGCCTACAAGAACATCAAGCATCTGTCTCAGATCGCATTAAAGCCAGACTCGGCCTTCACTCTTCAGCATCTGGACTTCTTCATCCCCAAACTGAGGGAGGCTGGGAAAAAAGACTGGGTCCGAGAGCTGGAGGAAATGAGGAGAACCGCTGAATCTGAAGAAGCAAATAAAGATGCCCTGAGTTATCTGAAAGCTGGTCTGTCAAAACTTTTCCTTGGTGCAGTGAACAAACGCAGAGAAGACAAGAGATGAATCAATGAAAATTAAGATGTTCTGAAGATCTGAAAATAAGAAATGTATGTTTAATGCTTATTTAAAAGGCATGCCACTCAATCTTTTATTTTATGAACCGTAATAATAACTAATAACTCAATTGATTCAGTGCTACATCCCTTCCAGACCCTTCTCTTGTTCTATCTCAGAGAACCTGTTAGAATCTTTTTTTTTTTAAATTATTATTATTATTATTATTATAAAGTTGGGGTTAGATCAAGGCTTCCATTACGCCATTAACATATGATCCCCCTTTGATTTGTTTTCATCCAGTAACTTCTGCTCAGCTGGCTGATATTGTTCCCAAGGCTAAATGTTCCAGCTGTGAGTCTGATATCATCCCAACTCATCTTCTCAATGAAGTGTTTGAAACTTTAAGCCCAGTAATATTGTAACCGCTATTACAGTGTTAAGTTCCCTAGCAAATTAAGTTGTATCTGCTAGTTTTAAACATGCTGCAGTTCACCCTCTGCTAAAGAAACCCCATCTTGACCCATCTATCCTCAGAAATTTTAGCCTTTTACTTCAGAGCTCCTTGAGAGAGTTGTGTATTTTCAGTTGAAATATCAATATGTCCAATATTTTAGATGCTTTTCATTCAAGTTATAGATCAATGCACAGTACAGAAACTGCATTGTTGAAGGTCAGCAATGACCTTTTGCAAGCTCTCAATACCGGTTTGCGTGCAGTGCTTGTCTTGTTGGATTTAAGCACTGCTTTTGATACAACAGATCATAGTGTCTTGTTACATCGGTTGGAAAAGGTTTTTTACTTCATCAGTTCCCCTATTATGTGGTGTGCCCCAAGGGTCCATTTTAGGCCCTCTTCTCTTTTCACTTTATATGCTGCCTTTTGGTGCCATTTTAAAGACATATACAAGATCTCCTACCACTGCTATGCTGATGATACACAATTTATCTACCAGCTAAAACTGACATTAGTTATCCTTTGGACGCACTTCAGAACTGTTTTGAGGAGAGGTCTTCATCTGCTTTTAATATAGGTTCTCTTTCCACCAGTGTTAAACCTTGTGTAAGAAATCTTGATTTGTCTGTAAATTTTGAGAAACAAACCAGTACATTGGTGAAGGGCAGTTTCTTGGATTTGGAGACTGTAATCCACACTCTTGTAGCGCGGCCACATAATTGGGGAAAATTTATACTGCTGTTATTTAAATTATTCATTTAAGACAGCTGTTGTTGTATATTGAGTTTCCCGTGTTATATTGTCCGGAAAGGTGTTTGTGTTCACGTTTTACTCTGGCAAGACTTCTGTCGGGAAGATCCAGGGAATCCTCGTGACGTCATGGGGTCAGGCAGCTGATTGACACTTCTGATAAAAGAAGCCAGTTAACCAACGTTCGAGAGAGGAGGCTCTCATTACTCTTTGGGATTACACGATCGATCGCTCAACATGGCTGGGCTGTTATAGTCTGTGACTAGTCTTGTGGAAATTACGTTGATTGGATTATTTCACTGTTGGGATTCAGACACAGGACAGCGCTGTACACACACACACACATATATTACATTGGACTGGAACGGACTATTCCAAAACATACATTTTTATTGTAATAAAAATAATGTATTGTATATATTATTTTTTTGTGTTTCTTGTTTAATACACCTTTGGTTGGCAATTAGTCTCTGTTTATTTGGTGAGAATATCAATCAAACACGTTTATAAGAGGGTTAAAGAAAGTTGATGTAGTGTAAAGTGCCTTCTTTAGGCTGAGCGTTACACTCTCATAACATCACGCCTGGATTACTGTAATTCCTTACACTGGCCAGCCTCAAACTGTGATCTCTCGCATGCAAATTGCCCAAAATGATGCAGCAAGACTTCTTACCTGCACAAAAAAGAGGGATCATATTTCTCCCATTTTAGCGACCTTACATTGGCTTCCTGTAAAGTTTAGAATTGATTTTGAAATTGCATTTTTGTGTGCAAGCTTTATTTGGTGTCAAATAACTCTTAGGTCTTGTAATCAGCTTCGGGCCTAAACTCTGGAACAGTCCGCCCTTCAATAAGAGGTCTGCTCCTTTAATAACCCCTTAATAAGGTCTGTTAGTTTTTGATTGAGGTTTGGTGAAGGGTTTTCTGATTGTATTCTGTTTAATTTGTTTATATTTTGTTTTTCTTTAACGCTTTATTTTGTATATGCTCAACTTTTTATTGTACAGCACTTGGTGCAACTCTGTTGCTTTTAAATGTGCTATTGAAATAAAATTTGACTTGACTACTAAGAACACAGTTATTCATTGGTTAATTATTTTAGTTTTAATTTAATTCTTTGACTAAAGTTATAGGTGCAACTTTTGATTTTAAAATATTAATAAATGTTAAAATTATTAAAATGTATCTGAATCTGAGCTGAGCTAAAACTGGAAGAAATATCCTGTACATTATTAAGTAATGGTATTTTTTTTAGCATGAAAGCAAGTTTTTGTTTACATGCCAAATGAAGCAGAATTGTAAATGTCTCCTCAGATAATGGATGTTAGATAGATGTCAGATAGATATTACAATACATGGTACACTTTTATAAATGACCAAAGTAAAAAAAAAACACACAAAAAAAAATAAAAATAAAAAAATAAAACAGGTACTGGTAAAACAGGTGGAAGTGGACATCATGTGAGAAAAGTCAGAAAGAGAGAAGTTAATCTCCGGATACTTGTGTGGTTTAATTTTCACTAATCTATAGTGTATTTAATAATGAAAAATATATATAAAACAATATATAAAACTAATGAATTACATTATTGCCAGGAGGCAAATGGAGTGATTATCCTGAGGTAATTCATCTACAGAGAAGTGATTGTTCATCTCCATGAAAACTTTAAGTCCATCAGTTAGGAGGGATTTAAAAGGACAACTTCTTCCTCATTGAGCTCATCAAACTTTTTTGAGATTTATGTGATTGACTGCAATTATGCAGAGGCGAGAATAAAGAGATGTTTGTGGGGCAAAAGATTGTACTTTTCTGAATGCTTGACTTCTCAACTTCTATACTGGTGGAATAAAAAGGTAGTCTTAAAATGGTCTTAAAATCCTCAAAACAAGACAATTTATTGATCTGCTCTCAAGTATTCCCCAGTTCCTGTTTAGAAACTTTCACATTTTCCAATAAATAACAGTATTTGCTGATGTTAAGGCTTCTGTAAATCATGCAAACCTCCAGATGACGTTGTCAGCAACGCTTTGAATATATTCATGAACATTCAGGCTTTGCAGTTGATAGGGTTCTGAGGGTTTGTTTTGCTCATTGCTACTGAGCATTATCATTCATTTGATGGAAGTCTGTAGGGCATTTTTACTTGCTTTATCATCAAGCAGTTGAAAACCGCATATAAAAAAAGGACATGATAAATCATGTCTGAACAAATGCTGCAGGATGATGGACTGACCTTTAACACTTACTATTAGAGCTTTAATCACATCGAGTTAGTCTAATAAGCAATTGCATGTTTTCTTCAGTTTGAAGCAGTAATGTATATTTGATCGTATCTTAGAGACAAATCCTAAAATGTTTAACAGGAAAGAGAAAGGCATCTTAGAATATGACCAGATTAAAGATCAAATGAGAATGTAGAAATGTTACGTCTAATGTCTATGCAATTTAAATGGCTTTGTCTTTCCTTCAATGACACCTTCAAAATACATTTCAAAACTAAAAATGCTTAATTTTACTATTACGACTAGACAACCAAGAATTAGTGTTGTTAGAGCCCAGATAGAGTCATTGTGTTTGCCTAGACCGGGAGCACCATGGCCAATCTGGCGGGCCCTGAGCATCACCTTGGCTCAACTAAACAGGGATCAGGGATGCCTTACTCAACTCCCCAGTCTCTGGGGAAAAACACTGCAGTGTCAGAAAAAAAAGGTACAGTGCTGTCACTGGGGCAGTACCCTAAGGTACAAAAGTGAAAGGTACATCTTTGTACCTTACTCACCCCTAAATGGTACATATTAGTACCTTAAAAGGCACATATCAGTACTTAAGAGAGCGTAATAGTACCTTTTCAGTTTTGTACCTTAGGGTACCGCACCAGTGACAGCACTGTACCTTTTTTTCTGACAGTGTGCAGAGATAAACCTCCGCAGTAAAAGTCAGCCATTTTCTGCTGAACTTCATACAACTCAAACAATAAACATGAAAAATCACATACCTGAGGAACACACTAAAATGTATTACTCTGGGTGAAAACACAGTAAACCACATGAAATGAACAAACTCTCTCATTAAGAGTAACGTCTCGGTTACGTATGTAACCCTAGTTCCCTGAGGGGAACGAGACGCTGCGTCGAAACGCTGTGAGAGCGCCCTGCGTGATCGCGTCATGAAGCGCGTGTAGAACCAATCCAATCAGGAGATAGAACGTCATCGGCTGGGTGACGTCATCGACCGGAAACTATAAAACACCCGTGAAAACAAACAGGAACTAGCTTCTGAAAAAGCCTGAAGTAAGTGATCACGGGCATGCCGAGTATGGCAGAGCGACGCGCCTCGCTTCCCCTCAGGGAACTAGGGTTACATACGTAACCGAGACGTTCATCTGGGAACTCGAGCTGCGTCGAAACGCTGTGAGAACGCTTATACCCACATCGCCATAGGACCAAGTGCTTCAGATGTGTGAAACCGTGGCGCACTGCGACTCACGATAACACCTGTGCCCCAACTGTAGATGCTACGTCAAGTTCGTAGAATCTAACAAAGGTCAGCGGCGAGGACCAACCGGCCGCGTTACAAATATCTTGGAGGGAAGCCCCGACAGAAGTGCTTTAGAAGCAGCCATACCCTCGTAGAATGCGCCGGACAGCCAGAGGAGACGGCTGTCCGACCGCTTCATAAGCAAGAGATGGCCTCGACCAACCACTTGCTCATTCTCTGCTTAGACACTGGCGCCTTTTTGGGGCTCCAAACAGACAAATAATTGATCCGTCTTTCTCCACAGGGCAGCTCTGTGGACATAGGCATCAAGCGCCCTAACCGGGCAAAGCAGATTTAATTTTTCCTGGTCTGACGTCACGAAAGGAGGAGGACAGAAGGCTTGCAGAGTAATAGGACCCCTCGGGCTCGAATGAACCTTGGGGATATATCCTGGTCTGGAGTGAAGAAAAGCCTTCACCATGCCAGGCGCAAACTCTAGACATGAGGGCCCTACCGACAGGGACTGCATGTCCCCTACTCTTTAAGGGACGAAATGGCCAATAAAAGATGGTCTTAAGTGTCAGAAATTTATCTGGCACTTCTTCCAATGGTTCAAAGGTGCCTCAGACAGGCCCCGCAGAACAATAGCCAAATCCCATGTCGGGACCCTCGAATGCACCACCGGCCTCAACCTCAAAGTGCCCGGAGGAAACGTGTAACTAAAGGGTGTCTTCCCAAAGACACTCCACCCAAAGGAGTGTGGAAGGCAGCTAAGGCCGCCACGCACACCTTTATTGTGGAGGTCAACCCTGCTGAGAATCTCGCCTGCAGGAATTCCAGCACTGTACCAACCGGGCAGTTAACTGGGTCCAACTGGCGTTCTCTACACCACACTGAGAACAATCTCCATTTTAGTGCGTACAGCTTCCTCGTGGACGGAGCTCTGGAGTGAAGAATGGTCTCTACGACCTCAGTCGAGAGACCCTCTTCTAGGAGCCTAGCCCCCTCAGAGGCCAGGCCCACAGTTTCCACAACTCCGGGCGGGGATGAAGGAATCTCCCGCCCGCTTGGGAAAGGAGGTCCCTCCTGGTTGGAATCTCCATGGGAGAGCCTTCCAGGAGAGATATCAGGTCCGAAAACCAGATCCTGGTCGGCCAGCACGGAGCCACTAGTAGCACCCGGACTCCGCCCCGGCGCACCCTCTCCAGAACTCCCGGAAGCAGAGCAATCGGGGGAAATGCGTACAGGGGCAGCCTCGGCCACTCCTGTACCAGAGGGGCTGGATGTGACAGAGAAAACCACTGAGGACAGTGGGAATTCTCTGCGAAGCAAACAGATCTACCTCTGCTCTCTCAAATTTTTGCCATAGGAGCTCCACCACCTCGGGTGGAGTCTCCATTCCCCGGGCCTCGGCCCCTGCCTCGACAGGATGTCCGCTTCCTGATTCAAGACCCCTGGGATGTAAACTGCCCTGATGGAACGCAGTTTCCCTTGGGCCCACAGGAGGATCTGACGTGCCAGCTTGTATAAGGGGCGAGACCTCAGACCCCCCTGGTGATTTATATGGCGACCACCGATGTGTTGTCTGTCCTGACTAACACATGGTGGCCCCTGAGGTCGGGCAGGAACTGTTTCAATGCAAGAAACACAGCCAGCATCTCTAGCCGATTTATGTGCCATAGCCGCTGATGTTCCTGCCATAGACCCTGGGATGAGCGACCACTCATGACCGCCCCACCCGTGAGGGAAGCATCTGTCGTTAGCGTTACGCGGCGAACCTGAGCCCCAACACGGTCCCTTGGCCAGAAACCGGGATCCTTCCACATGACCAGAGCACGAAGGCATCGCCGCGTGACTTTGATCGTGCGGAGCGGATTTCCCCTCGGGGAAAACCCTCTCGTTCTGAGCCACCACTGTAACGGCCTCATGTTCAGCAGGCCAAAAGGTATCACGTTGGACGCAGCTGCCATGAGGCCTAACAGTTTCTGAAACTGCTTCACAGTGATAGCACGGTCTAGCTTCAGTTCTTTTACTGCTGTGCGGATCGATGTTATGCGTGTCGGCGATAATTGCGCCCGCATAATTACCGAGTCCCACTTCACGCCTAGAAAGGTGGTCCTCTGAGCCGGAGAAAGCACACTTTTCTTTGCGTTCAGTCTCAACCCCAACCTTGACATGTGTGCGAGAACAGCATCTCGATGCTGAACCGCCATCTGCTCGGAGTGAGCTAGGATCAACCAATCGTCGATATAATTGAGTATGCGGATGCCCTGCAGACGCAACGCGCCAGAGCTGCATCCACACACTTGGTAAAGGTGCGGGGTGACAGTGCTAGACCGAAGGGAAGTACTCGATATTGGTATGCCTCTCCCCCGAAGGCAAACCTCAGAAACTTCCTGTGATGTGGAAGGATGGAGACGTGAAAATATGCGTCTTTGAGGTCTATGGTCACAAACCAATCCTCATTTGATCTGAGACACAATCTGTCTGAGTGTAAGCATCTTGAATCTGAGCTTTGCCACAGAGCGATTTAGTAGACGCAGATCTAATATCGGGCGCAACCCCCCATCCTTCTTTGGCACGATGAAGTAACGGCTGTAAAAGCCCGACTCCCTGCTGGGAGGAGGAACCCTTTCTATAGCCCCCTTTCGCAGGAGTGTCTCTACTTCCTGTGCCATTACCAGAGCCTGCTCCGGGCCTACCTCTGTGGGTAGGACACCGCTGAACGGAGGTGGCCGCTCTTTGAACTGAATCGCGTACCCCCTCTCTATTATCTGCAGGACCCAACGAGATATGTTCGATAGACGTTTCCACTCGTCTAGAAATTCTACTAAGGGAACCAGCCTCTCGAGGCTGGCCTCTGGTGTACTTTGAGCAACAAGTGCAGTGCCCTGAAACGGCGAACCGGCAGGGAACGCCTGACTTGACTGCTCGGGAACCTCCCGAGGAGGAAGCGGACCACCCTCGGGTGGCCCGCGAGACCATCTGCGCCCGGCGTTGCGGCGGGGTTGGCAGCGTGGCCCCAGAGGCGCCGCAGGAAAGGCGGGTACCGTGTGCTGAGGTAAGCACCGTCTTCCTGCGGAGGGGACAACCCTCAGCGTCCTGACGTTCCTGGCGTCAGGACCGCTTTGACGAGGCCTTCTTGGCGATAAGGACTGTCCTCAGATCAGCCCTACCCCTTGAAGGCCTCGTCTGAGGCGCCGCCCGCCTCCCATTCCCTTTGTGGAGAGCACGGGTGGCGGCGCTCTGCTTCTGTTGCGCCCTGTGCGAGGAGCTCGTACTCGGCCTTTCCTTGGGCTGCTGCCCCGGGACTTGGATTCGGAGAGGGAGAAACTGCTTAAGCGCCGCTGCCTGTTTTCTTGACTCCTGGAACCTCTCGGTGACTGATTGTACAGCGTCACCGAAGAGGCCCTCAGGGGACAGCGGCGCATCGAGCAAAAAGCTCTTCTCCCTCTCCTTGATCTCAGTGGGGTTTAGCCACAAATGCCTCTCCGTGGCCACCAAGGCTGCCATAGAGCGGCCCACACATCTAGCCGTCTCCTTGGTGGCCCGGAGAGCGAGATCGGCAGACTGCCTGAGCTCAGTGATTAAATCTGAGCCCACCTCATCTCTGCCATCCAAGTCCCTAAGCAGGTCGGCCTGGTATGCCTGCATGATAGCCATAGTATGCAGGCATGCCGCGGCCTGACCTGCCGCCGAGTACGCTTTACCCACCAGCGCCGACGTTGTTTTTAACGGCTTGGTGGGTAAAGTCGGGGCCTTTAGGGACGATGCCGAAGAAGGCGAGAGATGGCTCGCAAGCGTCTCTTCAACCTTAGGCATCGCCCCATAACCATGCTGTTTCAGCCCTATGATGTTACTGTACGTAGATGTCTGAGGGCTGAAAACTCTAAATGACGCCGGCTTCTTCCAGGACCTAGACACCTCGGTGTGCAGGTCAGGGAAGAACGGCAGGCCCCGACGTTGAGGTTCTGCTGCACGAGAGGGCAGGAACCGCTCATCAAGCTTACTCCTTCTCACTTGATGGGATTCTGATCTCTCGGCTGGCCAGTCTATATTCAACCTGGCCACCGCTCTCGTGAGCACCTCCATTAGCTCCTCGCCTGCTGGTGACTGAAGTGGCGAGTCTTCAGTTGCGATGCTCTCAACGTCCAACTCCTCAGAGCTGGATAGTTGGAGCATCGGCGCCTCACCCGGGGGGGAAGAAACCGCAGGGCGGGCTTCCAAACCCCGAGATGAAGCGCTGGACGATGCAGGTGAGGGCTGAGATAGGGCTGGGCCCGTCTCACACCCCTCTGCAAGGTCCATTTGTGAACCCCACGACTGAAGCCGCCGCTCTGCCTCGGCAGAAGCGGGACCCGAGCCGCGGGGAACACGCGCCGAGGCACCCTCCTCAAAGAGTGCCTGGCGGGGCGCAGCGTTCTCAGCGGAAGCCGCTCACAATGCTCGCAAGCAGCCCCCTCAAGGGCTGCCTGGGCATGCTGCGCTCCCAAACAGATCACACAAAGAGAGTGTGTATCCCCAGCCGTGATAAAGCGAGGGCAGGGATGCACACATTTGGTGAACTGTTCACTCGCCATATTTCTCCTTTCTTTTCTCTTTTTGTAATATTTAACAAAGGGTGGAAAATTCTCTCTTTTAGACAGACAAAAACACCAAATAGACAGACAGGTTCACACAGATCGCTTACTGAAGGCACAGAAGCTAGTTCCTGTTTGTTTTCACGGGTGTTTTATAGTTTCGTCGATGACGTCACCCAGCCGATGGCGTTCTATCTCCTGATTGGATTGGTTCTACACGCTTCATGACGCCGATCACGCAGGGGCGTTCTCACAGCGTTCGACGCAGCTCGAGTTCCCAGATAGGAACTGTGTGTTCGGTATGAGACACGAGGCACAACGATAATTACTCAGTTTCCATCGGACATATAAACCCATCCAACTCACTGCACATTTGTTGATATAATCACTGCAAACAAATGTTCTATAAAACAAATCATATTAAACACTTTATTACATTTTTAAACACAATAAACAGGAGAGAAAAGAAACACGCTTACCTGCAGTAGAGTCAGCCATTTTCTGCTGAGCTACGGCAGGCACGCAAGGACAAAATAAAGAACGTCTGCAATGCAATAACCACTAGGGGGCACTAAAACACCATTTGATGTATTTTAACCTCTAATTTCATGTAATTAAACATCATGAATATTTGAATGAATGTTATCTTAAACTCTTTTGGTTGATTCATCACCAAAAGTCTTTTGCGTTGCAAAAAACGCACAGCATTGGTCATCAGATTCTTGTTGACTGGCATTATGCATGGGTGTCTGGACTAGCTTGTTTACTAGTGATTTAGGCCTGTTGTTCGCTTTACTAATTATTAATGGAAATATAGGAAGAGTTTTATGATGCTTTACATGGTTAGGAAACTCTTGATAATGCACAGTTAAACCTGTTTTCCTAAAGAGGCGTTCAAGTTGTCTGCCTCTTGCTTTCATATGTTCAGCATTAAACCACAGAGAGGAGTGAGCCCCGGGGACAGACCTTGTCCGAATATGAGCATGCACGTCTAAAACATTAGCATTGGCAGAGTGATACCAATCAAAACCCTTAGATGGACAGGTCAGATCAAAAACATCAGACGTGGCAGATGAAGCAATAGAAGCAGCAAACATCTTAAGCTTATGAGTTTTCAAAGTGAAATTCACCATTACAAAACATGACAATACTAAAAGGGAATATGACTATGAAAGAGTATGAAAATAAAATAAACCAGGTAACAAAATGTAACTTTCCTCAGCACAGGTTTCTACCAGGGACATAAATCATAAAGGACCTCCAACAGATGCTCTTAATAATTATAATGCTTCATTTATGTAGCAGCCTCCCCAAGCTCAAGCACACCTCACAATAACAATAAGGATTTTAATAGACGTTTGACATGATATATGTGAGGTTTTTCTTAAGCAGACACAAACAGGAATAAACCAGAGCACAACCAAACATGCATTCCTGCTATAAATGAATTATACAAATATGAGTTTTGTGTCGAACCATAACCATCCTAAATGTGAATATATTGCGCAATATGTGATGTAACTCTATATAATGTATGATGATTTATACATTAGATAAAAATATAGTGATTTTAATATAGAATCAGTCCCGTTTGTTAACAGATCAAAACACTCAGGAGCACAAAGTGCAGGAGAATAACATCCAACTTAACCTAGACAAGAATGGACAAATGACAACTCAAACTGCTATAATCACACAGAGAAACCAATCGGCTGAAGCAAAGAGAGACTCTGCATTGACGCCGCTCTCGTGCTCTCATATGAGCAAAGTCTCAGCTTTCAAATTTGGTACATTTTATTACGAAATTCCAACAATAAATACCATTATGGTGCTCTTAAATGTGATGTGGAATTGGGCGACTTTAACTGTTGCCGCGGGCTGTTTTTCATGTCTGCTGGTTGAAGCGATCCCAATAATGTGATGATTTTCAGGAATGCAAATTTTAGCAGGGGAACCCCATCAAAAATGCAGATTTACCCCCCAGAACCCCGCCGAAATGTATTTGAGCTAGTTTTGAGTAGCGATTGCGTGGGTTTTGTTGTGAAACTGGCAACCCTGGCTGTCTCGCCTCAAGCGTGACTTGAACTGATCATCTCTTCTTCTTTAATACTATACATCTCTTCTTATTAAAAATTAGTAAATAAATCGATCAATCAGGGTTTCAACTGTGGAAAGAGGTCAATAAAACAGCTGGAGAACAATGTCACATGACATGACATTTAGCCTATAGCTAGAGCTCAGGAAAGCCATATATTGACCGAAGGATGTTAGTTAGTTAGCTATAGTCATTCAAAATGCTGATTGATATATAGATATACAGGTCAGGTCACATCAGGTCATCTGCAGATCATTTCACGTGTAGAAATGGCCACTGGGAGAGATAAGGAAGGTTGGCCGGAGTTGGAGGATGCGCCAGTATATAACGCCGTATAACGCCGGCTTCACACCGCACGCGCTAGCAGTGCATTGGCAGGGCAGAGGCAATGCGTATGAGCCGCGCGCACCCGTTGTGCTTTCACACTGGCAGCGTTTGTCTTGCGCAGCTGAACCACGGCTCGTGTATTGCAAATACAGACAAATATTGACAATTCTGTCACATTTTCCGGTGTTCTCCTCCGACCCCTGTCTGTCTCGTGCTTTGATTTATGATGGGAAGCAATATCTGCTGCAAATGCGACCGTGTTCCCTTCTGTCCCAAACACACATGCATATACATGTTGTAAGTAGTTCACATGATAAATGTAACATTAGAGTTAAGATAAGCTTCTAGTTTTAATAATTTAAACAGGCCTTTGAAGTTTGGGCAGAAAGCTGCTCACGCTGAATTAAAGCCACAGTGCATTGATCTGATCAGCCCTTGGTGTATTTTGGTTATTTTTAAGTTCAGCTGTATTTAATGTTGTTTTACTGACAAAAAAACTTTTCTTCTGTGATCATTGTTCATTTGAATTAAAAGCTGTTCATTTTGGTCTGTAATTGTTAATCAGTGATAAACAAAAACAAACTGAAGTTTATGCATATACATGTTAAAGATGAAGGCTTGTTTCCCAACCCTGTTCTTAAAGACACCTAAATAAACTCATCAGCTTGTTAGCGCAGGGGTCAGCGCATGCTGAGGGTCACAGTGCACAGAAGTTACCAACTTTCAATAGCTCCAGACCTTCAAACTTCTGTGGCCTTCAGATGAGCTCAAGAACAGTGCGGAGAGAGCTTCATGGATGGGTTTCCATGGCCGAGCAGCTCATCCAAGCCTTACATCACCAAGAGCAATGCAAAGCGTGGGATAGAGTGGGGTAAAGCACGCCACCACTGGACTCTAGAGCAGTGAAACGTGTTCTGACAAATCACGAGTGACCAATCACGCTTCTCTGTCTGAGTTTGGTGGTTCTCAGGAGAACGGGACTTGCCTGACTGCATTGTGCCAAGTGTAAAGTTTGGTGGAGGGGGGATTATGGGGTGGGGTTGTTTTTCAAGGGTTGGGCTTGGCCCCTTAGTTCCAGCGAAAGGAACTCTTAATGTTTCAGCATACCAAGACATTTTGGACAATTTCATGCCCCTTTCATTCATTGCGATCCCTCCCAGCCTCCATTTCCCACCTCCTCTAACAGCTAGTTCCTGAGCCACACCTCCACTGGTTTCAGCCCCTATGCATCTCCTACACTATCCTGTGAGGATCTGCCTCGGAGCCTCAGGTCACCAGGTCCACCCTGTGAGAAAGATCCCCCATCGCTCCACCATGGCCTGTCAACTGGTCGGCTCCGCCTTAGCTCCACCAGAAACCATCGTCCTGATGGCTCCACCTGATGGATGTGTTTTTTTTATTTTTATCCAGACTTTCAAAAAACGATCAAATCTGAATATGAAAAAAAGTCTAAATTTGTTTCAGTCTCTTTTTTTCTGTTCTTTTTCTTCATCTTTTCTTCAGTAGACTAATCAGGTGTCAACTAATTGATTAATTAATCACATGGATAAGGAATAAACCCTACACTGCTTCAGTGTTCATTTTTAACACGTGAGTGAGATTCATACAGTACATACACCAGCAGTGTACATTTAACACAGGTGACTTTGCTGTGTCCATGCCCTTGTTTTAAGTCTATTACAAGTCAGTTATTAAAGAATAAATAAAAAAGTAGCATTTTCAGGAAAACAACCCTTACACTAAGACTGAATCTATTGTAAACCAAAACTGATTAATTTTTACTTCAGGTCCGCTTCAATTACCTTCCTATGCTTGCTTATAAAAGATCACACAAATTTGTTGTTCGGTTAGATCAGATGTATATTTATTTTGTAATAGATATTTTGGTCTTGACATCTACATCAGATGAGTGATTATTGTTTTAATTTCTACATTAGTTATGATTAAAATGAATGCCTGTAGAATTTCACAAGAAAAAAAAAACGAATCTAAACATAAAAACAGAATCTACAAAAATAGGAAAAAGTTTGACTGAACATGCAAACAGTTGCTCATAAAAAAAATATATACGTATATTTGAAAGCTATATGAAAAGAACAGTTTTTTAATAATTACAAAATTATTGAAAAACACAGTGTTTGACCTTATTCTCCTGCCAATGAGTTTATATAGCACCGAAAGTGTGAGCAGATCCCCAGTAGAAAAGCTCAGGATTTACCGTTGATAATTCAAGATACGCTGCTTTCAAAGACTGCACACTTTCTGTGTGATTTTATAGTTTTAAAAGCGCACTTTAAAAAAACCCAAAAACAATACATTGATAATAATGGCAGACAGAGCAGTTCAAGCACTTCTAATCTGACTCTCAGCTGATTTGTAACTGACTGTTAATAGAGTCTCTGGCACTTTTAATTTCATCCAGAGTCTCCTGAAACTGATCAGCTGTTTCTCTCATCTGAAAAATAAATTTCAGAGTTTCTGACTGGACTTCTTCTGCTTTTCTCTTGCCTGCTGATTTATCCATTTCAGAAAGCTCTGTTGAATTGCAATAAATACTGTAAACATCAAGAACAACAAATAGAGTTGCGATTGTGCCACCTAGTTTCCCAACCACTTTGAGAGTTTTGGCAGCTCTTGCGGCCACTTTCCCAATTTTAGTAGTTCGAAGTACAGTTATAAGTTTACCCATTTTTGAAGCGGTTCTCAGGGCTTTTACACCTGTAAGTATTGCCTTGTTTTGAGCAGAATACTTTTGCTCCATCTGCTGAAGATCTTCTATGGTGTTGGATATTTTACTCAGATGCTGAATCGTTGGGTTGATTCTGTTCTGGAAATCATTGACGATATTCTCAATAGTCCCACGCAGGTTTTCCTGCTTCCACATGTTAATAATATTACTTGTTGCACCTACTAGTCCTCCTACTACCCCAACACCAACAGCAACAGCTAAAGAAACACCAAATGTAAATGGGGTTAAAGCCATACCCAGGGCTGTGATTCCTCCAAGTGCTCCCATTGATGATCCTACCAAACTGCCCACTGTAGTGGCTTTGTGCATGGATTCAAGGTCATTGGTGATCTTGTTCAGCTCCTTTATTTTGTCATTGAGCGGTCGATGATTTCTGTTGAATTCCGAGTTCAATCCCTCAATGCTTTGTTGCAATTCGTCACCAAGAGCTTCAAGTTTCCTGAAATATCAAAACGTTTTTTTCAGAAGGTTATTTGTTTGATCTGTTTTATGGTTTTACCAGCCATTAACCATTTTGATTGCCATGCTGTACTTTTGCAAAATAGCAAGCTAACAACAACACTTTACAGTAGGGGCTTCTGTTAGGTCACTCACTGGCTAACAGAGGCAGTTCAGGTTTTTCATGTCCTTCCCTTGCTAACTTCTCTCCGTCTCAGATGGACATATTTGGTTACGTTACACGAGTCCCCTCTACTGGAGGAACCCGCAGCAGTTCTAGTTGAACTAGAATTAATTTGTCTATATGCATGCTTGGTATATTGAATAAAATATTTTTAGAAATGCGCAAATTGCTATCTACAAGTATTAACTCAAATTAAATATGATACACTAGAATTGTGTGGGATGGGGGTAATTTAAGCGTGATTTGCTGTGACTTCACAATCATGTTGCATTGTGGTATATGGAGCTGCTCAATAACGTATGGCTACGTCACATACTCTTGAGTATGTATTTATTTTGAACAAGTAATTATTACACGCCTGCTAAAAAATATATTCTATGTAGTATGAGTGTGTGTGTATGAATGTAATCTGAATCATTCGCTATGTTGTCATTATCATGTGACCTTCCAGCGTCATTCACGAATCCTTTCCCGTGGCCTCATGGGATAGTAAAGTGCCCATCGTGTGCACACTTCAGGATCTGGAAGTGGTAGGTCACAAGGTTACATTTTGCCTTCTCTTTATAGTCAAAGTACTGTAGGACTATAGGAGTACTGTGAATTCAGACATACTTGTTTTGTCACGTGCTGTTTTCGCCTACCCTACTACAGGGAGTGCAGAATTATTAGGCAAATTAGTATTTTGACCACATCATCCTCGTTATGCATGTTGTCTTACTCCAAGCTGTATAGGCTGGAAAGCCTACTACCAATTAAGCATATTAGGTGATGTGCATCTCTGTAATGAGAAGGGGGTGTGATCTAATCACATCAACACCCTATAACAGGTGTGCATAATTATTAGGCAACTTCCTTTCCTTTGGCAAAATGGGTCAAAAGAAGGACTTGACAGGCTCAGAAAAGACAAAAATAGTGACCATCACTGGAGTGCCCAAAAGCACAAGGTGTGCAATACTCAGAGACATGGCCAAGGTAAGAAAGGCAGAAAGTCGACCACCACTGAACAAGACACACAAGCTGAAACGTCAAGACTGGGCCAAGAAATATCTCAAGACTGATTTTTCTAAGGTTTTATGGACTGATGAAATGAGAGTGAGTCTTGATGGGCCAGATGGATGGGCCCGTGGCTGGATTGGTAAAGGGCAGAGAGCTCCAGTCCGACTCAGACGCCAGCAAGGTGGAGGTGGAGTACTGGTTTGGGCTGGTATCATCAAAGATGAGCTTGTGGGGCCTTTTCGGGTTGAGGATGGAGTCAAGCTCAACTCCCAGTCCTACTGCCAGTTTCTGGAAGACACCTTCTTCAAGCAGTGGTACAGGAAGAAGTCTGCATCCTTCAAGAAAAACATGATTTTCATGCAGGACAATGCTCCATCACACGCGCCCAAGTACTCCACAGCGTGGCTGGCAAGAAAGGGTATAAAAGAAGAAAATATAATGATATGGCCTCCTTGTTCACCTGATCTGAACCCCATTGAGAACCTGTGGTCCATCATCAAATGTGGGAAAACAGTACAGCTCTCTGAACAGTGTCTGGGAGGCTGTGGTTGATGGTGAACAGATCAAAACACTGACAGAATCCATGGATGGCAGGCTTTTGAGTGTCCTTGCAAAGAAAGGTGGCTATATTGGTCACTGATTTGTTTTTGTTTGGTTTTTGAATGTCAGAAATGTATATTTGTGAATGTTGAGATGTTATATTGGTTTCACTGGTAAAAATAAATAATTGAAATGGGTATAAATTAGTTTTTTGTTAAGTTGCCTAATAATTATGCACACCTGATATAGGGTGTTGATGTCATTAGACCACACCCCTTCTCATTACAGAGATGCACATCACCTAATATGCTTAATTGGTAGTAGGCTTTCCAGCCTATACAGCTTGGAGTAAGACAACATGCATAACGAGGATGATGTGGTCAAAATACTCATTTGCCTAATAATTCTGCACTCCCTGTATATGTGATTAGTTTATCATTTGTTTTAAATTAATACATCAAATAAAGTAAATAACTTTTGATTTGAATTAATACAATTCTTATTTATAGTTAATGTTAACTAATGTAGTTAAATAATGTTAACACATAAAATATTTTTTGTAAATTATGTACTCATATTGATAATAATAAGTTGATTATGATAAAACAAAAAAAAAAAAGATAAAGTCCAAGCTTTGAAGAAGAAATACTTACTGCTCGTACATCTTGTCTGGTCGGTTCACTGTACTGGACAATCAGAAAAAAAGATGCACATCAATATGTGTCCAAATTTAATGTATGCTCAAAATTAGATCCAGATATCCAATCACATCCGCTGTTGAGGCAAAGTCATGCAAGTTTTTGCTGAGAGATTTATACGGTAAATGTGTTTCGATCGTAGTTTATGTGCATGTCTTTTTTTCAAATAAAATTTATTTCTGTTTGACATCCAAATGCTAATGATTATGTGAACAGGAAATCTCATCAATGTTAGAAAATTTTTAAAAAATATTTTTTTTGTGTGTGTTTATTGCAGTTGAATGTCACATAAGGAGTGAACATCTTTTGTGCATCGATGCAGAACAAAGAATTGTGTCAATGACGTGACAGTAAAGTAAAGGAAATCTCATCAATGTTAGACGATTTCGATTTAATTCATCCGTGATAAGAAAACAAATCTGCCTGAGCAAACCATAGACATTCATAAATGAATATATGACTCACGCTGCACTGAAGGAAGATGTCAAATACCATCAGGAAAGGGCAGACCTTTCAAACCCTACAGAGAGAGAGAGAGACAAAAAGAGTTATGAAACTTTACTTCACCTGCTGAATTACTGTCAGTACTACCACACACTGTTTGAAAATCATTCAGTCTTATTTTTTTCAACATAGTTTGTTTTTGAAAATATCCCTTTTTTAATTAAAATGTTTATTTTAAGCTAATAAATTCACAAAATGTACATTTTAATATGATTTCTAAACATTACATTAGTGGAATAAATGTAGATTTCTGCAGTTACCTGCAACAAAATAATTCACTTCAGATTTTTTAACTGTTTTCACTGTCTTGTAATGTCATCTAAACAACACATTATGTAATCATCTGTGAGGAATATATTCATCTGGAGACACAAATGTGCTAGAAATAAAGAAGTATGAAAACTGTTGCCTATACCTGGAGTGAGTGAAGAGCGTCTGAAGAGGGATTGGCTCTGACTGAAATGTGGATCATATTTATATGCTCCATTTATTCTCCCTGAGCTTAATCTGAATATAAGGAACAGCAAACTCTCACATCTCTACTATTGCGAAACTATCAGGTTCATCTGTTGCGCTTGGGTTTCTTTATTTCCTCTTTCACTATTACGGTTTCCAGGAAACATTGCTTTTCCAGCAAACTCATCCAGTGTGTCCTGAAATATCCAGGAAGATTCTCTTAATGTGTGACACATCTTTGAAATTAATGCTGGGTAATTTTTTCATAATTTTTTCATCAACAGCAGAATGATGCTGGCATCCCAGTCATTTACTGCTCTTGTTTAATTGTGAACAAGTTGTCTTGAATCAATCTGTAAGAAATGATATTGTTTAGTACTGTAATTGTTGTGAAGTCACCATTATGGAGATCAGTGTTGCATTAGCTTGGGATCTTGGACCTTGAATTTTCATATTCATATGTGTGACAAATGAAAACATTTGTTAAAAACAAACTTCAGTATAAAGCTAATTGGCTGATTTTAAGTTAGCCAAACTATACTTAACATTTCATTTTCGTGTTATTTTAGCATAAAGATTTGCCAATATCTTATTTCAAATTCATTGTTTTGTAGATTGATATTTCACAATAGTGAAGCAGATCTCTGAAAGGCCACACTGCATGCTGGGTAATAGTTCATATGCACTGTAGAAATACAGTATGATATTCCAAGAGTGCCGTTAGATACAAGATAAATCCTACTGTGGAATTACTGTGAGAGTCGAGCAATTATTTCACACCAAACATTTTAACAGTGTACATAACTTATTGCAATTTTAATGCAATGCATTGTAATATATTGTAAAAACTTAAGAAGCTGCGTTCATGGTCTCAAATTTAATGTTAAAAGCAAAACATTGGAAAAACATGGAGCACACTATATGCTAATATGTTCTATTGCTCATTAACATCTGGACTAGCTGGCTAGCTGACTTTATTTGATGATGATGGCGTTATGTATTACCAAATGCAAAGAAGACCAAAGTAATGGTCTTTTCAAACTCAAGGAAATTTGAAAATGAGCCAGACGTGAATATTGTTACTGATCAGGGTAAAACAAGTGAGGTAGTTTCATCTAATAAATATTTAGGATTTTTAATCGATGATCACCTTTCTTTTAAGCTTTCTCTCTATTATTGATTATGGTGATCTGCTGTATATGAATGCTCCATAACAGTGTCTTCAGATGTTGGATTCTGTGTTTTATGGAGCTTTAAGGTTTATTTCAAATTGCAGACCCCTCACTCATCTTTACTCCGCAGTGAATTTGCCCTCTTTGTCAAGTCGCTGGCTTACTCACCTTTATATCTTTATATATATAATGGTATCATAGGCAGGCTCCAATGCTACATATCCGATATTTTTTTCTTTTACACAGAGTGCTTATGGTTTACGGTCCCAGAATATGATTTAATTGAATGTACCTCAAGCCCGGACTGAGTTGTTCAAAAAGGCTTTCATGTTTGTTGCACCTTCAGCTTGGAATGACCCACAGAAAACACTTAAACTACAGTGTCTTATTTCTTTAAATGAGTTTAAAGGTTATGTTAAAGTCCATCCACACGTGCAAATGTTTTAATTAATGGCACTTTGATTTCATTGAAATGCACTTGAGTTGTCTTTTCCTTTTTTTGTGTTTGTTTAGTGATTGTGTGATTTAATTTGTTCTGCTTGGCCAGGTCTCTCTTGAAAAAGAGATTTTATATCTCAATGAGATTAACCTGCGGTTAAATTAAAAAAATAAAATAAAATGTGAACAAAATGTTTGTTTTACTAGAACCAACTTATGATTAAATCAAACACATTTTTTAGTGAGTAACGTTCTGTACAGATCTGCAACTAAATATGCAAACTACTAAAAGAAGGAAGACGGATATCGAGCACACAATATTTTGAGTATTCGTTGAATCAAAGCACACGTGCATGTGCCGATTCTCTCCAGTTTTGCAGGAGTTGTTGGGGAAAAACTGATGTACTGGAACTGCAGGGGAATTAACATCACAAGAAGGAAGATATGCTTATTTTTGAGATGGCATTTACCGTACAGAAGATCCCCTGCTCTCAGACTGTAACCTAAGGGTGGCCTCTGTGCTTTATATTGATGAGTAAGAGGTTTCAAATCCTCTTGGGCTTCCTGTAAAAATGGGTATTTGCTTAAATCTCAGCCATTTCACTCTGCACTTCACACCATACAAGTTGCCATTTTATGTCATTTTAACTGAGATTGTTTTTTCTAAAATTTTATTATATCTGATGGGGTTACAATTATTAATGAGACCATATAATACATTATACATAAACGCTTTTTTTTTTTTTTTTTACTTAATATCAATAATATTATGTTGTTGTCTTTGAAAAAAAAAAATCAAAATGTAAGGTTTGAATCAAGCCATAAATGTACCTGAGAAAAACAAATACATTTGGCTACAACAAATTAGCGTTTTGTTAAAGTTGTCCCAGAGTATGTGTATGTAAGGGATAATGTACATCCAGCCGGTTGTTATCGCAGAATAAACCCTGACAGAGTGATCAGGACCCCGACGTGAAGGGGTTTATTCTGCGATAACAATCGGCTGGATGTACATTATCCCGCTTATTACACGGCTACTTGTCTCAAAATTAGACTCGAAATATTGTCTTGGGTTTAAATATTGTATTAGCTCTTACGCAAAGCTTTCGCGAAGAAAAACAATTCCAAACTGCTTTAAGCCTTTATCTATTGCTGAAGATTGAAATTAATGCTGAAAGGGTTAGTTCACCCAGAAATTAAAATAAGCCCATGATTTACTCTCCCTCAAGTCTTCCGATAGGTGTATATGACATTCTTCTTTCAGACGAATACAATCTGAGATATATTTATAAAGTCCTGGCTAATCCAAACAGTAGAAGTCCATAAAAAATGCATCTGTCCATCAAATAACTTGCTCCACACGGCTCCGATGGGTTAATAGGGGCCTTCTTATTCGAAGCGATGCATTTATTTAAGAAAAATATCCAGATTTAAAACTTTATAAATTAAACCCTTGAAGTCTTATGGTGGTTAAGTATTTTACAGCCACAAGATGGCGCCAGACATTCAACGACAGCGTTAAGCATATATGGAGTACCGGTCAAGATAACTCGTAGTTCCCGGATGAGCAGTGTGTTATTCATTTTGGCGGTTGTTATCTGGGAATAACATACCAATGGAATGTGCGATTGACCAATCAGAATCAAGTATTCCACAGAGCCGTGTAATATATATATATATATATATATATATATATATATATATATATATATATATATATATATATATATATATATATATATATATATATATATATATATTAGAGCTTAACCTTGATTCACTGGGGCCCAGATCAGGAAGTAGACAGACTGGCTTACCCCGACCGCCTGCTAGCTGCCTCCCGTTACAAAAGTCAGGTAAATCCCAACACATAGACACTCTTTTACCTAGATATTATCACATAGAGACTATGTCTGTTTGGAGTATGGTGGTCCAGTGGTTTAAACCATTGAACTGATACGCGGTTGCTGGTTTGATCCCAGCGGTCACCACCAGTGAGTCCTTGAGCAACGCACTTTACTCCACGTTGCTCCAGGGGGATTGTCCCTGTAATAAGGGCACTGTAAGTCGCTTTGGATAAAAGCGTCTGACAAAATGCATAAATGTGTCTGTTCCCCAAATGAGTAAATACTAAAAACTCTTGAAACCATTTAAGGGAAACCATTTAAGGGAAAACTTAATTGACTTAATTGAACAATAAAAAACAGATATAATATGGATGAACAAATGATAAAGCTTGGGTTGCTGAATATTCGATCCCTTTCCCCAAAAGCGCTCATTGTTAATGATATCATTACAGATAATGTAAAACCTGACGACTACATTACTTTAAATGAGTCCAGCCCACAAGATTATTGTTATAAACACAAGCCACATGTGAAAGGTAAAGGGGGAGGGGTTGCTGTAATTTATAATAATATATTCAGTATTACTCAGTACGGAAGCCCTGAACCGCAAAGTAAAAAAAAAAAAAAAAAAAAAAACTAGAATTTCGAGATTAAAGTCGAAATATTTCTAGATTAAAGTCGAAATATTTCTAGACTAAAGTCGAAATGTTTCGAGAATAAAGTCGAAATATTTCGAGATTAAAGTCTAAATGTTTCGAGAATAAAGTCTAAATGTTTCGAGAATAAAGTCTAAATGTTTGAGATTAAAGTCGAAATGTTTGAGATTAAAGTCGAAATGTTTAGAGAATAAAGTCGAAATATTTCGAGTTTAAAGTCGAAATGTTTAGAATAAAGTCGAAATGTTTTAGAATAAAGTCGAAATATTTCGAGATTAAAGTCGAAATGTTTGAGAATAAAGTCGAAATGTTTGAGATTAAAGTTGAAATGTTTCGAGATTAAAGTCGAAATGTTTAGAATAAAGTCGAAATGTTTAGAGAATAAAGTCGAAATATTGCGAGAAAAAGTCGAAATGTTTAGATTAAAGTCGAAATGTTTAGAATAAAAATCGAAATGTTTAGAGAATAAAGTCGAAATATTTCGAGTAAAGGTGAAATATTTCGAGTAAAGTCGAAATATTTAGAGTAAAGTCGAAATATTTAGAGTAAAGTCGAAATATTTAGAGTAAAGTCGAAATGTTTAGAGAATAAAGTCGAAATATTTAGAGTAAAGTCGAAATATTTAGAGATTAAAGTCGAAATGTTTAGAATAAAGTCGAAATATTTTGAGATTAAAGTCGAAATGTTTTGAGAATAAAGTCGAAATGTTTTGAGAATAAAGTTGAAATGTTTCGAGAATAAAGTCGTTATATATTTTTACTGCACTGAGAACTGCACTGGTGAAGAACTGGTCCAAACTTTATGTGGCACGTTGACTCAAATGCGATAAGATTAAGCGTACAGCATCTGCTCGGATTCTCACGAAATGTGATGTGGTTGAAAGTGTATTTCATCAATAATGACCCGAAAGTCATTGCAACATATTTTATTGAGACAGTAAAGAATAGAGATGGTTGTCCTAGAAGGATCCGTTCCGATAGTGGGACTGAAAACATTGCTATGGAGCAGATGCAGATCTTTCTTCAACGAGATGCTATGGCAATTAACACTGCATTATTCATATAAATATGGAAATACCCCAAGATGGCTTGAAAAATACACATAAACCATATATGATCACATCGTGTTAACTGTCCTCATGTTTCATCAATCAAAATGTTCTGCTTTTTATTCAATTTAGCTGGATGAATTTTTTTCCATTTACTGGAACATCATTACTTCTAGACCGAAATGTTTGAGATTAAAGTCGAAATGTTTGAGAATAAAAATCGAAATGTTTGAGATTAAAGTTGAAATGTTTGAGATTAAAGTCGAAATGTTTGAGAATAAAGTCGAAATGTTTAGAGAATAAAGTCGAAATATTAGAGAATAAAGTCGAAATGTTTGAGATTAAAGTCGAAATGTTTGAGATTAAAGTTGAAATGTTTAGAGAATAAAGTCGAAATATTTAGAGAATAAAGTGAAATATTTGATTAAAGTCTAAATGTTTGAGAATAAAGTCGAAATGTTTGAGAATAAAGTCGAAATATTGCGAGAATAAAGTCGAAATGTTTGAGAATAAAATCGAAATGTTTAGAGAATAAAGTCGAAATATTTAGAGAATAAAGTCGAAATATTTGAGAGTAAAGTCTAAATGTTTAGAATAAAGTCAAAATGTTTAGAGATTAAAGTCGAAATGTTTGAGATTAAAGTCGAAATGTTTGAGATTAAAGTCGAAATGTTTAGAGAATAAAGTCGAAATATTTCGAGTTTAAAGTCGAAATGTTTAGAATAAAGTCTAAATGTTTGAGAATAAAGTCGAAATATTTAGATTAAAGTCGAAATGTTTGAGATTAAAGTCGAAATGTTTAGAGAATAAAGTCGAAATATTGCGAGAATAAAGTCGAAATGTTTGAGATTAAAGTCGAAATGTTTAGAATAAAGAAATGTTTGAGATTAAAGTTGAAATGTTTAGAGAATAAAGTCGAAATATTGCGAGAATAAAGTCGAAATGTTTTGAGATTAAAGTCGAAATGTTTAGAATAAAGTCGAAATGTTTAGAGAATAAAGTCGAAATATTTAGAGTAAAGTCAAATATTTCGAGAGTAAAGTCGAAATGTTTAGAGAATAAAGTCGAAATATTTAGAGTAAAGTCGAAATGTTTGAGATTAAAGTCGAAATGTTTAGAGAATAAAGTCGAAATGTTTAGAGAATAAAGTCGAAATGTTTAGAGAATAAAGTCGAAATATTGCGAGAATAAAGTCGAAATGTTTGAGATTAAAGTCGAAATGTTTAGAGAATAAAGTCGAAATGTTTAGAGAATAAAGTCGAAATGTTTAGAGAATAAAGTCGAAATATTTAGAGTAAAGTCGAAATGTTTGAGATTAAAGTCGAAATGTTTCGAGAATAAAGTCGAAATGTTTAGAATAAAGTCGAAATATTGAGAATAAAGTCGAAATGTTTGAGATTAAAGTCGAAATGTTTAGAATAAAGAAATGTTTGAGATTAAAGTTGAAATGTTTAGAGAATAAAGTCGAAATATTGCGAGAATAAAGTCGAAATGTTTGAGATTAAAGTCAAATGTTTAGAATAAAGTCGAAATGTTTAGAGAATAAAGTGAAATATTTAGAGTAAAGTCGAAATATTTGAGTAAAGTCGAAATATTTAGAGTAAAGTCGAAATGTTTAGAGAATAAAGTCAAAATATTTAGAGTAAAGTCGAAATGTTTGAGATTAAAGTCGAAATGTTTAGAATAAAGTCGAAATGTTTAGAATAAAGTCAAATGTTTAGAGAATAAAGTCAAATGTTTGAGATTAAAGTCGAAATGTTTAGAGAATAAAGTCGAAATATTGCGAGAATAAAGTCGAAATGTTTGAGATTAAAAATCGAAATGTTTGAGAATAAAGTCGAAATGTTTGAGATTAAAGTTGAAATGTTTGAGATTAAAGTCGAAATGTTTGAGAATAAAGTCGAAATGTTTAGAGAATAAAGTCGAAATATTGCGAGAATAAAGTCGAAATGTTTGATTAAAGTCTAAATGTTTAGAATAAAGTCGAAATGTTTGAGATTAAAGTCGAAATGTTTAGAGAATAAAGTCGAAATATTGAATAAAGTCGAAATGTTTGAGATTAAAAATCGAAATGTTTAGAGAATAAAGTCGAAATGTTTAGAGAATAAAGTCGAAATGTTTGAGTAAAGTCAAATATTTAGAGAGTAAAGTCGAAATATTTAGAGTAAAGTCGAAAATATTTAGAGTAAAGTCGAAATGTTTAGAGAATAAAGTCGAAATATTTCGAGATTAAAGTCGAAACGTTTAGAGAATAAAGTCGAAATATTGCGAGAATAAAGTCGAAATGTTTGAGATTAAAGTCGAAATGTTTAGAGAATAAAGTCGAAATGTTTCGAGATTAAAGTTGAAATGTTTGAGATTAAAGTCGAAATGTTTAGAGAATAAAGTCGAAATGTTTAGAGAATAAAGTCGAAATATTGCGAGAATAAAGTCGAAATGTTTTGAGATTAAAGTCAAATGTTTAGAATAAAGTCGAAATGTTTAGAGAATAAAGTCGAAATATTTAGAGAGTAAAGTCGAAATATTTAGAGTAAAGTCGAAATATTTAGAGTAAAGTCGAAATATTTAGAGTAAAGTCGAAATGTTTAGAGAATAAAGTCGAAATATTTAGAGTAAAGTCGAAGCGTTTGAGATTAAAGTCGAAATGTTTAGAATAAAGTCGAAATATTTGAGATTAAAAGTCGAAATGTTTAGAATAAAGTCGAAATATTTCAAGATTAAAGTCGAAATGTTTAGAATAAAGTCGAAATGTTTGAGAATAAAGTTGAAATGTTTAGAGAATAAAGTCGTTATATATTTTTACTGCACTGAGAACTGCACTGGTGAAGAACTGGTCCAAACTTTATGTGGCACGTTGACTCGTCGATAAGATTAAACGTACAGCATCTGCTCGGATTCTCACGAAATGTGATGTGGTTGAAAGTGTATTTCATCAATAATGACCGAAAGTCATTGCAACATATTTTATTGAGATAGTAAAGAATAGAGATGGTTGTCCTAGAAGGATCCGTTCGATAGTGGGACTGAAAACATTGCTATGGAGCAGATGCAGATCTTTCTTCAACGAGATGCTATGGCAATTAACACTGCATTATTCATATAAATATGGAAATACCCCAAGATGGCTTGAAAAATACACATAAACCATATATGATCACATCGTGTGTTAACTGTCCTCATGTTTCATCAATCAAAATGTTCTGCTTTTTATTCAATTTAGCTGGATGATTTTTTTCCATTTACTGGAACATCATTACTTCTAGACCGAAATGTTTGAGATTAAAGTCGAAATGTTTGAGAATAAATCGAAATGTTTGATTAAAGTTGAAATGTTTGAGATTAAAGTCGAAATGTTTAGAATAAAGTCGAAATGTTTAGAGAATAAAGTCGAAATATTGCGAGAATAAAGTCGAAATGTTTGATTAAAATCGAAATGTTTAGAATAAAGTCGAAATGTTTAGAGAATAAAGTCGAAATATTTGAGAGTAAAGTCGAAATATTTAGAGTAAAATCGAAATATTTAGAGTAAAGTCGAAATATTTGAGTAAAATCGAAATATTTAGAGTAAAGTCGAAATGTTTAGAGAATAAAGTCGAAATATTTAGAGTAAAGTCGAAACGTTTGAGATTAAAGTCGAAATGTTTAGAATAAAATCGAAATATTTAGATTAAAAATCGAAATGTTTAGAATAAATCGAAATATTTTGAGATTAAAGTCGAAATGTTTAGAATAAAGTCGAAATGTTTGAGAATAAAGTTGAAATGTTTAGAGAATAAAGTCGTTATATATTTTTACTGCACTGAGAACTGCACTGGTGAAGAACTGGTCCAAACTTTATGTGGCACGTTGACTCGTGCGATAAGATTAAGCGTACAGCATCTGCTCGGATTCTCACGAAATGTGATGTGGTTGAAAGTGTATTTCATCAATAATGACCGAAAGTCATTGCAACATATTTTATTGAGATAGTAAAGAATAGAGATGGTTGTCCTAGAAGGATCCGTTCCGATAGTGGGACTGAAAACATTGCTATGGAGCAGATGCAGATCTTTCTTCAACGAGATGCTATGGCAATTAACACTGCATTATTCATATAAATATGGAAATACCCCAAGATGGCTTGAAAAATACACATAAACCATATATGATCACATCGTGTTAACTGTCCTCATGTTTCATCAGTCAAAATGTTCTGCTTTTTATTCAATTTAGCTGGATGATTTTTTTTCCATTTACTGGAACATCATTACTTCTAGACCGAAATGTTTGAGATTAAAGTCGAAATGTTTGAGAATAAAAATCGAAATGTTTGAGATTAAAGTTGAAATGTTTGAGATTAAAGTCAAATGTTTAGAATAAAGTCGAAATGTTTAGAGAATAAAGTCGAAATGTTTAGAGAATAAAGTCGAAATATTTCGAGAATAAAGTCGAAATGTTTAGATTAAAGTCGAAATGTTTTAGAATAAAGTCGAAATGTTTGAGATTAAAGTCGAAATGTTTGAGAATAAAATCGAAATGTTTAGAGAATAAAGTGAAATATTGCGAGAATAAAGTCGAAATGTTTGAGATTAAAGTCGAAATGTTTAGAGAATAAAAATCGAAATGTTTAGAATAAAGTCGAAATATTTAGAGTAAATCGAAATATTTAGAGTAAAGTCGAAATATTTAGAGTAAAATCGAAATATTTAGAGTAAAGTCGAACGTTTGAGATTAAAGTCGAAATGTTTAGAATAAAGTCGAAATATTTCGAGATTAAAATCGAAATGTTTGAGAATAAAGTCGAAATATTTCGAGATTAAAAATCGAAATGTTTGAGAATAAAGTCGAAATGTTTAGAATAAAGTTGAAATGTTTAGAGAATAAAGTCGTTATATATTTTTACTGCACTGAGAACTGCACTGGTGAAGAACTGGTCCAAACTTTATGTGGCACGTTGACTCTGCGATAAGATTAAAGCGTACAGCCTCTGCTCGGATTCTCACGAAATGTGATGTGGTTGAAAGTGTATTTCATCAATAATGACCCGAAAGTCATGCAACATATTTTATTGAGACAGTAAAGAATAGAGATGGTTGTCCTAGAAGGATCCGTTCCGATAGTGGGACTGAAAACGAATTGCTATGGAGCAGATGCTGATCTTTCTTCGACGAGATGCTATGGCAAATAACACTGCATTATTCATGTAAATATGGAAATACCCCAAGATGGCTTGAAAAATACACATAAACCATATATGATCACACCGTGTGTTAACTGTCCTCATGTTTCATCAGTCAAAATGTTCTGCTTTTTATTCAATTTAGCTGGATGATTTTTTTTCCATTTACTGGAACATCATATCACTACTTCTAGACCGTTTATTCGTTCCGCGTGAGAGCGCCTGTGGCTTTAAACTGTCGAAGTTACACTACATAAGGCTCAAATGATAATCTCATTTTGGATAAGAATAATCCAAATCCGTCAGGTCACGCATATCTGTCTCTCTGAATCTAAATCTAAATTTATCCACATTGACCCATAGAAATCTTTTATGTGAACACATCCGGAAAAAGTGCGGGGATTTTAAGATTATGCTCTCAGGACAGATAGCCTATTAATGTATAAGATAATATTAATAAAAGGGTTTATTTAATCATATTCACAATCACAGCAGTTCAGGCCTATAATCATTCTTTTTGAGCGTCGCTAGGCGCTCGCAGTTTGAAAACTCCTGTTTTGACTTTATTCTTGAAACATTTAGAGTTTAATCTCAAAATATTTCGACTTTATTCTCAAAATATTTTGACTTTATTCTCGAAATATTCTGACTTTATTCTCAAAATATTTCGACTTCAATATCGAAACTCTATATATGTTTTTTTTTTTACATTTTTTTTATTTTTACTTTGCGGTTCAGGGCTTCCGTAACTCAGAAGTCTAGTTTCAAATATAATTCCTTCAAAGTTTTGGTGCTTTATGTAACATTATGTAGTGCAAATGATAAATCCCGTGTAACATTTGTGTTAGCTACTGTATACAGGCCACCAGTGCACAATACAGACTTTATCAAAGAATTTGCTGGTTTTCTATCAGAGTTAGTTCTGGCCGTAGATAAATTACTAATTGTTGGTGATTTTAATATCCATGTAGACAACGAAAATTGGCATTTAAAGACATTCTAAACTCTAGTTAGGCAACACGTGTCAGAGTTAGGCAACACGTGTCAGGACCCACTCATCGCCTTAATCATACTTTAGACCTAATATTGTCACATGGAATAAATGTTGATACCGTTGGAATTCTGCAGCAGAGCGACGACATCTCAGATCATTATCTAGTATCATGTATACTTAACTTAGCTAAGGCTACAAAGCCGTCAACCCGTTTTAAAAATGGCATGACTATAACCGCTGCGACTAAAGATTGCTTTTTAAATAATCTTCCTCATCAGTATCATCTCCTCACCATTCCATATAAATTTTGATACCGTTGTTCATCTGGCACACATGGAATGCTGATCTGGCCCACACATGGAATGCTGATCTGGCCCACATCTGGCACATGTGGAATGCTGATCTGGCCCACATCTGGCACATGTGGAATGCTGATCTGGCCCACATCTGGCACACATGGAATGCTGATCTGGCCCACATCTGGCACGTGTGGAATGTTGATCTGGCCCACATTTGGCACACATTGAGATCTGATCTCAACCACATCTGGAACGTGGAATGCTGATCTGGCCAACATCTGGCACGTGGAATGCTGATCTGGCCCACAATTAACTTGTCAGACGTCTACAGAAGCTCTTATTGAGATTAACAGAGTTTTAACTCTAATGTGTTTCATTTGAAGTCACCATAATGGTGATCAGTGTTTTCATAAGTTGGGCTCTTAACTCTGATTATATGTTAGTCTGTTTTAAGAAAATGACCACAGAATGGTACAGACCTGTTTAGAAAAAAACAGCGTGTGAGCCCATGCTCAAGAAACATAACATATTGCTATTCTTTACTTCTTCATTAAATTGTTGTCTACCACGTATGAAACCATAGACTGCAAAAGCAGCATGAGAATGACAACTGTTCTCACACATGTAAATCTACAAAAAACGAAAAAACGAAGCATAACAACTCTTCATACATATATATATATATATATATATATATATATATATATATATATATATATATATATACCAATCAGGCATAACATTATGACCACTGAGAGGTGAAGTGAATAAAACTGATGATCTCTTCACCACTGCTCCTGTTAGTGGGTGGGATATGTTAGGCAGCAAATTAACACTTTGTCCTCACAGTTGATGTGTTAGAAGCAGGAAAAATGGGCAAGCCTAAGGATTTGAGCGAGTCTGACAAGGACCAAATTGTGATGGCTAGGCGACTGGGTCAGAGCATCTCCAAAACCAGTGGTCAGGATCTATCAAAAGTGCTCCAAGGAAGGAACAGTGGAGATCCGGCCACAGGGACATGGGCGGCCCAGGCTCATTGATGCACGTGTGGAGCTGGCCCGTGTGGCCAGCATTCCTTGTCTGCCAGTTGTGAGCCAGATCAGCATTCCACATGTGCCAGATTTGGGCCAGATCAGCAACAGATTTGGGCCAGGCTCATTGATGCACGTGTGGAGCGAGCTGGCCCGTGTGGCCAGCATTCCAGTTGTGAGCCAGATCAGCATTCAACATGTGCCAGATGTGGGCCAGATCATCATTCCACGTGCCAGATGTGTGCCAGATCAGCATTCCATGTGTGCCAGATGTGGGCCAGATCAGCATTCCACATGTACCAGATGTGGGGCAGATCAGCATTCAACATGTGCCAGGTGTGGGCCAGATTATCATTCCACGTGCCAGATGTGGTCAAGATCATCATTCCATGTGTGCCAGATTTGGGCCAGATCAGCATTCAAAATGTGCCAGATGTGTGCCAGATCATCATTCCACGTGCCAGATGTGTGCCAGATCAGCATTCAATGTGTGCCAGATGTGGGCCAGATCAGCATTCCACATGTGCCAGATGTGGGCCAGATCAGCATTCAACATGTGCCAGATGTGGGCCAGATCATCATTCCACATGTGCCAGATGTGGGCCAGATCATCATTCCACGTGCCAGATGTGGGCCAGATCATCATTCCATGTGTGCCAGATGTGGGCCAGATCATCATTCCATGTGTGCCAGATGTGGGCCAGATCAGCATTCCATGTGTGCCAGATGTGGGCCAGATCAGCATTCAACATGTGCCAGATGTGGGCCAGATCAGCATTCAGTATGTGCCAGATTTGGGCCAGATCAGCATTCCATGTGTGCCAGATGTGATCATCATTCCATGTCTGCCAGTTGTGAGCCAGATCAGCATTCCACATGTGCCAGATGTGGGCCAGATCAGCATTCCATGTGTGCCAGATGTGGGCCAGATCAGCATTCCATGTCTGCCAGTTGTGAGCCAGATCAGCATTCCACATGTGCCAGATTTGGGCCAGATCAGCATTCAGTATGTGCCAGATGTGGACCAGATCAGCATTCCATGTGTGCCAGATGTGGGCCAGATCAGCATTCCACATGTGCCAGTTGTGAGCCAGATCAGAATTCCACATGGGCCAGATGTGGGCCAGATCAGCATTCAACGTGCCAGATGTGGGCCAGATCAGCATTCCACGTGCCATATGTGAGCCAGATAAGCATTCAGTATGTGCCAGATGTGGGCCAGATCATCATTCCACGTGCCAGATGTGGGCCAGATCATCATTCCATGTGTGCCAGATGTGGGCCAGATCAGCATTCCACGTGCCAGATGTGGGCCAGATCATCATTCCATGTGTGCCAGATGTGGGCCAGATCAGCATTCCATGTGTGCCAGATGTGGGCCAGATTAGCATTCCACATGTGCCAGTTGTGAGCCAGATCAGCATTCCACATGTGCCAGATTTGGGCCAGATCAGCATTCCTCATGTGCCAGATGTGGGCCAGATCATCATTTCACATGCCAGATGTGGGCCAGATCATCATTTCACATGCCAGATATGGGCCAGATCAGCATTCCACATATGCCAGATGTGGGCCAGATCAGCATTCAACATGTGCCAGATGTGGGCCAGATCATCATTCCATGTGTGCCAGATCATCATTCCATATGTGCCAGATATGGGCCAGATCAGCATTCCACATGTGCCAGTTGTGAGCCAGATCAGCATTCCACATGTGCCAGATTTGGGCCAGATCAGCATTCCTCATGTGCCAGATGTGGGCCAGATCATCATTTCACATGCCAGATGTGGGCCAGATCATCATTTCACATGCCAGATATGGGCCAGATCAGCATTCCACATATGCCAGATGTGGGCCAGATCAGCATTCAACATGTGCCAGATGTGGGCCAGATCATCATTCCATGTGTGCCAGATCATCATTCCATATGTGCCAGATATGGGCCAGATCAGCATTCCACATGTGCCAGATGTGAGCCAGATCATCATTCTACTTGTGTCAGATATGAGCCAGATCAGCATTCCACATGTGCCAGATGTGGGCCAGATCATCATTCTACTTGTGTCAGATATGAGCCAGATCAGCATTCCACATGTGCCAGATGTGAGCCAGATCATCATTCTACTTGTGTCAGATATGAGCCAGATCAGCATTCCACATGTGCCAGATGTGAGCCAGATCATCATTCTACTTGTGTCAGATATGAGCCAGATCAGCATTCCACATGTGCCAGATGTGAGCCAGATCATCATTCTACTTGTGTCAGATATGGGCCAGATCAGCATTCCAGATCATGGCCCACGTATGGCACACATGGAATACTGATCTGGCCCACATCTGGCACATGTGGAATGCTGATCTGGCCCAAACATCTGGTGTTTTAGCAGACACTTGTGAGAAGGTTTCAGAGTTACTATTGCGATTCTGACATTCTTACTGAAGGTGAAATATGTTTTAATATGTTCACTATAAGGTCCACTATTCTGTCGTGGTGTGCCATGTACATAACCTTGTAAGCATGGCAGCTATTCAGGATGTGTGGCAATTTTTCAGTGAACTGTTCTGTAGTGTGAGGGAAACAATGAGGAACCTGGTTCCTCATACTTCAGTTCAGACACAAACACTCACACACACACACACACACACACACTCACAGCGTGATGTAAAAGAACACGTGATTCATCAGACCAGGTCACCTTCTCCCATTGCTCCGTGGTCAGTTCTGATGCTCACGTGCCACTTTGGTGCTTCGACGGGGTCAGGGGTCAGCATGGGCACCTGACTGGTCAGCGGCTATGCCGCCCCATACGCAAGAAACTGCGATCACTGTGTATTCTGACCCCTTTCTATCAGAACCAGCATTAACTTCTTGAGCAGTCTGAGCTCCAGTAGCTCGTCTGTTTGATCGGACCACACGGGCCAGCCTTCGCTCCACCACGTGCATCAATGAGCCTGGGCCGCCCATGACCCTGTGGCCGGTTCTCCACTGTTCCTTCCTTGGAGCACTTTTGATAGATCCTGACCACTGCAGACCGGGAACACCCCACAAGAGCTGCAGTTTTGGAGATGCTCTGACCAAGTCGTCAAGCCATCACAATTTGGCCCTTGTCAAACTCGCTCAAATCCTCACACTTGGCCATTTTTCTGATTTTAACACATCAACTTTGAGGACAAAATGTTCACTTGCTGCCTAATATATCCAACCCACTAACAGGAGCCGTGATGAAGAGATAATCAGTTTTATTCACTTCACCTGTCAGTGGTCATTATGTTATGCCTGATAGGTATATATATATGTATGAAGAGTTGTTATGCTTCGTTTTTGTAGATTTACATGTGTGAGAACAGTTGTCATTCTCATGCTGCTTTTGCAGTCTATGGTTTCATACGTGGTAGACAACAATTAAATGAAGAAGTAAAGAATAGCAATATGTTATGTTTCTTGAGCATGGGCTTTTTTCTGATTTTCTTTTCAAGTTTGCAAAGGTCAAAAAGTGCCATTTTTAAAGTATAATGAACAAACATTAATATTTGAGTAAAATTAACTACTTCAGTTTAGTAAATTTCACTGTCAGGAGTCCACTCATACATATCTTACAGCTGTACAGACTATAGGCTGACCAAACCAATACATTTATAAAAATGATAATGAATTAAGTGAGATCATTATGATGTATAGATAACTAGGTTTTTATTATTTATATATAGTATTTACATGCGTGAGAACGTTTGTCATTCAAACGCTGGTTTTTTCCACTGTGGTTTCAACAACTAAATGAAAACGTCTTTAAACAGGCCTGTACCATTCTGTGGTCATTTTCTTTGGTAATTTTTTTTTCTTGGTAACTTTCTTAAATGTCTTCTTTTCTTTTGGCCACACTGAAAAATCCTCAGAGTTAACTCAACACTAGCTTGAAGGAGTGTTGCAGTTGATGAGATAGTTAAGTCATTACAGCAGCTGTTTATAGGGGCGCTGCTAGCAATTTTGGGCCCTATGAAAGAATATGAGGTTGGGCCCCCTACCATACCAAACATACAGGCCAACCTATAGCCATCCAAAATCGTTGTCAGTATGTGATGATATGTATGATATGTATATCTGTGTTAAGTAGCACAATACCTGCTTCTCATCACCATCATCATATTCCCCTTCCCAAAGCTGAGCATTGGTGGATACAGTCTTTGCAAATTGATAGCTTCTGTCTCTCATTTAAAACTGCTGTCGTAACCCAGCTGTTAGTTTAGCATCTGATCTTTCACTTCATGACCGTTAACTGAAGCGTTGCGCTGGAATTCGAACTCAGCAGCTGTGAACATAAAGCCCGCTGAACTTTGTATATGTTCGGTTGATTGTATTTTATTTTGATAATGAACGGGTGCGATGTCAAATTGGCAGTGCTAGAACTGACATATTAGGTGTGTTTTGTGTCAGTAAGATTATTTAAAATATGTTTTAAAGAATTAAAGAAGCTCAAAATACAGTGAAAACAGAAATATTTACAATATAAATAGTTTTCTATGTGAATGTGTTCAAATGTGATCAAAGCTGGATTTTCAGCATCATTACTCCAGTCTTCAACGTCACATGATCCTTCAGAAATCATTGTAATATGATGATATGATGCTCAAAAAACATTTCTGGTTATTATTAATGTTGAAAACAGTTTTGCTGCTTCATATTTTTGTGGAAACAGTGATATAAAAAAAAAAAAAAAATCATATTTTTGTGGAAAATTCATATTTTTGTGGAAACCGTGATAAGTTAATAAAATATTTTTGGTTTATCTGTCAATGTTCATGTGTAAAACAAAACTTCCAGTTTTCTTCCAAACACAGCTGATAAGATATGATGGCAAGGCCATTAAAGAAGTGTTTCTTCATTCAGTTTGCCAGGGTCTCGGGTATACAATGAGATTTGTTGGGAATTTAAACTACAGGCAGGGCCGGCCCTTAAATTTTGGTGGCCTGTAGCAACAAGTAACCATCATCATCTGATGTCATTTCACTTTTGCTGCTTGACAAACACACTCACAGCAGCTAAAAACAGACAATCATATAATAAGAGTTAAGCCCAACTAATGGAAACACTGATCACCATTATGGTGACTTCAAATGAAACACTAGCGTTGTAGTCAAGACCACCAAAAACCGAGACCAAGTCGAGATCAAGACCAGCGTGTGTCGAGACCAAGACAAGACCAAGACTTTGTGGGTTTGAGACCAAGACAAGATCAAGACCAAGACCAGCGTGTGTCGAGACCAAGACAAGACCAAGACTTTGTGGGTTTGAGACCAAGACAAGACCAAGACCAAGACAAGCCGAGACCGAGTCAAGACCAAGACCAGCGTGTGTCGAGACCAAGACAAGACCAAGACCAAGACAAGCCGAGACCGAGTCAAGACCAAGACCAGCGTGTGTCGAGACCAAGACAAGACCAAGACCAAGACAAGCCAAGACCGAGTCAAGACCAAAACCAAGACAAGCCGAGACCGAGTCAAGACCAAGACCAGACCAGCACTTCTTAAATTCATCTAAAAGATTCATATCTTCTGTCTTTGAAATGACTTCTATATAATGAATAAATATAATTAGAAGAGTAAGACAATATAGCGCTGTGACCAATCAAATCCCTGACAATAAAATTAATGGCACAGAAGTTGCATCTGCATTGGTACAATTACACCTTCATAAATAATGTTCAGATTAATTTAACATTAAAACATTAACATTATTTAACATTCACAGAATCATTTATTCAACCGATTTGTTCAAAGCAGCTGGTTTATTTATATCGAATTGTTGTTGAATTAGCAAAAATGTTCAAAATGTAATTTAATATTAACTTCTTGTTTATTGAACTTTTGTTTAAATCAATATCCTTTGCAATCAGCTTATATTCATGAACACAGCTCTCTTGCTCTTGTTATATTGCTTAATTATATTCTATGGTTTATATTAAAAAAAAACTAAAATTTTTGGCCATTTATATTAATTTTGGGCATTTTTGAGACTGCATTGCTTTTGAACCCAGCAGCACAGTAACAAAAGAAATCATATTACAAAGTTATTGATTGCATTTCAAGCAGTTTTACATCAAATCACATTAATGATGTTAAATCAGACAATGCACCAGCAATTTAGTGATATCCTTGCAGTTGTGGTCTTAACTGGTCTTGAGATAAAATCCAGAGTCCTCTAGACCAAGACAAGACCGAGTACAAATGCGGTCGAGACCGCGACAAGACCAAGACCTTCAAAAAATTGTCTTAAGACCAAGACCGGTCTTGAGTACTACAACACTATGAAACACATTAGAGTTAAACCTCGGTTAATAAGAGCTTCTGTAGACGTCTGACAGAAATAAAGTCAGGGTTAGTAATGTGTGAAGCTGGTAATGCTGTTTGTGGAGTTGTTTAATCCTCCTCTGCTGAGATCTTCAGAGATTAAATGTCTTTTATCTTCAGTTGATTTCATCTAAAGTTGTGGCTGAAGTCAGTTGTAGTTCTTGTCTCATCTCTTTCTGTTCTCTTCTTTCCTTCAGTGATTCTGCTTGTTAACAGGATATTAAAGAGCTGGTTCACCCAAAAATAAAAATTACCCCATGATTTACTCACCCTCAAGTTGTCCTAGGTGTGTATGACTTTCTTCTTTCAGACTAATACAGTCAGTGTTATTTTTAAAAAAAGTCCTGGCTAATCCAAGCTTTATAATAGCAGTGAACGCCAGCACAACATTTGAAGTTCAAAAAAGGGTTAACTTTTTTTTTTTTTTTATCCCCTTGGGGCAATTAGTTTAGGCTCTCATGGTGCTTCACATGTAACACTTAACACATATACATTCAAACATGCAAAGTACAAGACAGAAGAGAAAAATAAATAAAAAAATAAAATCTTTTTTTTTTTTTTAAATCAACTTGACGGAGCTCCAAACACAGACAATGCGGCAGCAACAAGAGACGGACAGATGAGGATGTCAAGTTTTATGTTATTGATAATATTAACCCTGTGATACTACAGCTGTTTATAATAGGTTACTTTGATTCATTCTCAGTATCTGGAAGACAAGGTCCTAAGGTGAATTTCTTAAGAGCAGAAACATAAAGATAATAAAAGGCACTACATTTCCTTGAAGGGAAGAAACATGTTTGTAATGCTTCCGTTTTTAAACCCGCCTTTCTTCAACCCAATAAATATCAGTCCAGTGAGCGTCTCAAACACCACAGCTCAGACTCAGCAGACTCTTTATTCAGACCAGCTCAAGAACGACACAAAGGTAAATATGTATAATGCCTTAAATTCATATCAATTAAGGTTCTTCTAATGCATCATCATTTCATGTTAATCTAGTACAGCTCGTGTCTTCACATCAAGTTGTTAAGCTTCTTTATGTAAGTCTTAGAGTTAGTTTAGTAATAAAAGATTTGTCTTTTTTTCTTTTGTTAATCAGAATACAGGTTTGAATCATGATATGCTGTTAAACTGCAGCCAATGCTGATGTCAAACGCAAACTGAAGAAACACTTAAAACAGCTTTAAGCTTTTCACATCACACTAGGGGTGTACAGCGGAGCCGATATCTGTAACAATCTCAAAATTATTCGATTCTGTATTCGGATAAACCGGCTTTACCCAGAAGTTACTTGAGAAGGCTGTTATATGTATGGTTTTACAGCCAATCCATGTTCTTTGTGGTTATCACTGAACAAAAAATGGCATGTATAACTAATACACTATTTTTTATTATGATTGTAACATTTTCAAGAAACACCGTACAATATTAGTTAGACTTACTTAAAGAAAGCATGCAGACCGAATGCCTTAAAAAAAACAAGTGAAATAGGAATATATAATGTTGTGCTGACAAATGCTTAGTATCGTTTACTTACACAAGAGCTCTAGTGACTAAACAAGAACTGTGAGTACTTGATTCATTTCTGAAGATATAATTGAATTGTTACCATTGTTGAGTTTTTAATGCTGAATGTCGAAGTTTACAAATATAAACGTCTGCTCCTCGTATGTCTTCAGGATGAGATCGGCTGTTGTCCTCGTGCTCTGCTGGACTCTGGTGTTCAGTGATGGATGGGATAATAGCACGTTCAGCTATGATGACCAGGAGATGTTTCCAGATAAACCCTGCACGAAATCTAAGCAGACGAAAGCATACAACATTTTTGAACGCAGACATATACTGTCACGTGATTTCGACACAAACAGTGAAAAGGCTTGGGCAGATTACCTAACATCCATGGGTCTTTGTGGCAGAGCAAATAATCAATCCTTCCTAAATAAGGTTGATACCGATAGCATTATAGGAATCTGCAATAATCATGGCACCATAAACAAAGGAAACATTTGCATCAGTGATCAAAAGTTCAAGGTGTACATTGTTCAAAGTTGGTCTAAAAAAGATGGATGTGAAGTTAACGTTTTTAAAGACCAATATTATGTGCAAATTGCTTGTGACGCCATTGACAACCGCTGTTTGCCTGTTCACTACGACGGACAAACTAAGACACAACCACCCAAACCTGGTCAGAAGTGCAAACCATAGGAAGCACAGCTTTTTAAACATGAATTAAACGCTATGCCTCATGCATGTTTAAACTGGATATAATTCCTGAAGCTTCTCAATAAAGGCAGTTTGGTTAAATAAAGGACATGACCAAATGTGTAGCTTTGAATATGCAATGTAAGTCGCTTTGAATAAAAGCATCTGCAAAATGCATTCATGTATTTTTTTTTTGTGTGAAATCATTTGATTATCATTAAGTCAAGTAAAATTTAATTAGTATCATGATACTTTTCCTTTTGATTGATTATATTATTATTAGTTTTTTAATTTACTGTAAATCATGGCTTCTTGGGGCTTATTGCTTTAATAAAATCATGTATTTTTTATTTTTTTTAAAACACACAAAAAAACTAACACAACACAATCTCATGATAATTCCTAACCATTTCGCATTTTTGAATAATCTCATTTGCATGTTTTTATATGATCTGCTTATGCTCCACTGATGGTTGAGTATAAAGGTGGATCTTCATAATTGTTTATGACAAATTCATATAAAATCACCACTTTATAAAATACTGTTGCATTTCCTTTTCAAGGGAACTTGCATCGCATCAACATTGGCAACACTATGGGAACACCTCTGCGTTATTGCATTGTGAAGTGTTGCACCCCTTGAAAAGGGGAAAAATATATTAATAAATGAAGAGACACGGACTTGTGCTGCTGTAGTCTGCGTGCTGAGCTGTATTGGCTGTGACGCACAGCATCGGTCGTGTCCGCTACGCCTCGCAGCCTTTGGGTTCCCCCTACTGGGATACTCCTTGAATTACATCAAAAAAAAATTAAGTTAACCAACAGAATTAGAACCTCACCTTATGAATGAATCGTTTTTGACTTGGCACTCTTTATGTTACGTTTAACTTAAACTGACAATCACCTGCGATCGTTAACCATATGGCTCACTTTTTTTAAACCACTACAGAAGCACGTGTAAAATCAGTCCAATAGCGTGAGAGAACATCATAGGAGGATGACGTCACGCCCAGGAAGCTCATAGAGTGAACCCAGACCAAACAATGTTAGAAAAAACCCCAGTGCTAAATGAACACCACTCAGGGCTCATATGTGTCCACACTACAGGGTGTTCAAATGTGCTTTATAAACAAAGTTGTAGCAGAAAAAACTAAAACCATCACAGCCATTATTCACGGGGGTGGCATGGGTGGGACATATCCCCACTACTTTTTGCCAGGGTCGAAATTGTCCCTATCACTTTTTGAAACTTCTCACGACACGGATGAACCTAATACACACACAGCATCTCCAGTTAACTAGCAGAGCATCATTTCATTCATTTGTTAAAGGAAAGGCGATCTGACGCTCGTTGCTGCTGTTATCAGCGGCGCAGATTTCTCTTGTGGCTCATGCACTGTGCAGTCTTCACACAGACGAGCGCTCTGATCTATCGTTTAACGCCATTGCAGACAAAACAAAACTGTCCATGCTCTTGATATAGAATCGTTGATGATATTCTGTTTTGTTGAAAGGAAAAAAAACTGTACGAAGACAGATTAGAACCCAATAATGAATCCCAACTCTTTCCCTGCCATTGATGAATTCTCACGTCATTTACGATACAATGCTTGTACAGATTCTCCAGATCAAAACACAGGCGAAGAAGAAGCACTTCTCATATGTAAACAGATGCATATGAAAAATAATCCCAGACAGCAACATAGTGTCGGCCGAGATTCCATGTGTGTCCGGGGCCCAGGGTGAGGCCCTGGTGAATTTAGCTATATTAATTCAATCAAAAATATAAAATTGAGAAATAACGCCTGACTACAGCACCATGGGAATTTCACCCAAAGAATCTTCTCAGAAGGCTTACAAAGTTTCCATTAATCTGAAATAAGAAGAATATTCTCATACTCTGCATATGAGAAGATTTCACTTGGAATTATTTATATACAGGTTTAAAATATAGGTCTCTCACTTTATATTGTTAACTGTAGACTAAATAAACTACATAAAAATATATTTATTTTGAAAAGTTCCCCTGTCACCTGGCTGACTCAAAAGCTCATTAATTATGCAGCTCATTATGCGGGTCTTTTGTTCTCTCAGGTGTGATTCTCAGCATTATTCATGATCGTTCACATTCCTTCACATATGGGTTTTGTAAAGAAAAAGTATCTTACAAAATGTAAATCAATATATTGTTTTCTTTCGCTATTAATGTGTTTATAAGCAACTGAAAAAAGCACAAATGTCAGACCAAACTTATAATGGGCCCCAAAACTGTGCAGTCCACTAGGGGTTAAAAACAAGTAAAAACAGGGATTGTTTAAGCATCTTATACATCCTTCAGTGTTTAACACCTGTGTGGATGAGACTCATAGATACTGTGATGGGAATTCACCTATATATAAGATTAAAGTCAGGCCACTCAATAGTAAAATTATCAAACCAAATTTATTTCTGAAAATCGAAATTCAGGGAAGTCTCTCTTAGAACCGACGCACACCTGAGAGAGCTATGAAGTGAGCTCCTAACAAATCAGGCCCCATTTACACAGCAAAGTGACCCAATTCTGCTTTTACCCTCTTATGTAAAACCCTCTTATGCACAGATCAGATATGACATAGGCCTCACTCATATGTGGTAATAAATCTGATATGATTCGGATATGTGCATTTTCGCCTGCCATGTAAGCGGTCAAATCGGATATTCCCCAGTAAATGCGAGTCGTACGTCATTGAAAAAGGGACTGAGGTGATTGACGTCAGGTGGACACGAAACTGCGATCACATGACACTAATGGTGCAATGGCAGACAAGAGCAATGTTTTGCTGACATTTAAAGACATTGAATAATCATTTCATCTGCATGCATTGCGTCCATTGAATATCGCGCCATTTTACTTCCTTTTGCGAGTCAGAACATCCTGGCGGGTTTGATACAGAGACAGGTTACTTTTAAAAGATGATGTAACCAGGTCATCAAAAAAATCTTAAATAGACACCAAACCGGAATTATGCATCAATACCTGCAGTGTAAATGCAGCCACAGATTATTTATTCAGTCAAATCATACATATTCATTTTTCATCAAATAAAGACAGTCAAAATAGATTGGATAAATACATGAGCAGATTATCATAAGGCCTCCTACTTCCTTTTATCATATAAGTACATTTTTCGGTTAATCGACATCCCATAATAGATGTGCCCACTTGACATTCGTTAATATTTAAATTGTAACATCTTATCTGACTCCCTAAACTTCTCTCAGCCTAACTGACCTAGAGAAAGGAGAGAGATAAAATAAAATACAATATATAACAATATATGGACGTTTTGGACCACAGAAAAAGTGATTCAATGCTCAGTAATAAAATAAAAAAGTCATGCATATATATTATTTTGCTAATACAAAAAATCTAGCCCTTTAATGTACGGCATAACCTCAGCAACCTTTTTGAAAAAACATTTTCTTCTTATCCTCCTTTCCAAACAACTCCTTTTATTGAGCAATACAAATAGAAAACTTGTTTTCAACACATGAAACGGTAACACACACATACACACTCACCTAAAGGATTATTAGGAACACCTGTTCAATTTCTCATTAATGCAATTATCTAATCAACCAATCACATGGCAGTTGCTTCAATGCATTTAGGGGTGTGGTCCTGGTCAAGACAATCTCCTGAACTCCAAACTGAATGTCAGAATGGGAAAGAAAGGGGATTTAAGCAATTTTGAGCGTGGCATGGTTTATGGTGCCAGACGGGCTGGTCTGAGTATTTCACAATCTGCTCAGTTACTGGGATTTTCACGCACAACCATTTCTAGGGTTTACAAAGAATGGTGTGAAAAGGGAAAAACATCCAGTATGCGGCAGTCCTGTGGGAGAAAATGCCTTGATGATGCTAGAGGTCAGAGGAGAATGGGCCGACTGATTCAAGCTGATAGAAGAGCAACTTTGACTGAAATAACCACTTGCTACAACCGAGGTATGCAGCAAAGCATTTGTGAAGCCACAACACGCACAACCTTGAGGCGGATGGGCTACAACAGCAGAAGAGCCCACGGGTCCCACTCATCTCCACTACAAATAGGAAGAAGAGGCTACAATTTGCACAAGCTCACCAAAATTGGACAGTTGAAGACTGGAAAAATGTTGCTTGGTCTGATGAGTCTGGATTTCTGTTGAGACATTCAGATGGTAGAGTCAGAATTTGGCGTAAACAGAACGAGAACATGGATCCATCATGCCTTGTTACCACTGTGCAGGCTGGTGGTGGTGGTGTAATGGTGTGGGGGATGTTTTCTTGGCACACTTTAGGCCCCTTAGTGCCAATTGGGCATCGTTTAAATGCCACGGCCTACCTGAGCATTGTTTCTGACCATGTCCATCCCTTTATGACCAACATGTACCCATCCTCTGATGGCTACTTCCAGCAGGATAATGCACCATGTCACAAAGCTCGAATCATTTCAAATTGGTTTCTTGAACATGACAATGAGTTCACTGTACTAAAATGGCCCCACAGTCACCAGATCTCAACCCAATAGAGCATCTTTGGGATGTGGTGGATCGGGAGCTTCGTGCCCTGGATGTGCATCCCACAAATCTCCATCAACTGCAAGATGCTATCCTATCAATATGGGCCAACATTTCTAAAGAATGCTTTCAGCACCTTGTTGAATCAATGCCACGTAGAATTAAGGCAGTTCTGAAGGCGAAAGGGGGTCAAACACAGTATTAGTATGGTGTTCCTAATAATCCTTTAGGAGAGTGTATGTCTATATTATATATTTTTTCATGATTAAAACATATATAAGGATTATGTAAGGAAATCTATGTAAGTCGTGTAAGATTAACAAAATTGATCATGTAAAAGCAGCAGCATTGATTGAAAACACATATGGAAATAACATTTCTCTTGCAATACACCTAGTAGTGTTCATTTAACATTGTTTACAGTACCCTGCCACGATTCACAATTCTCTGTTAATAGTGTCTCTGGCACAACCAATTTCATCCACAGTCTCCTGAAATAAAGCTGCTGTTTCTCTCAAATGATGTATACACTTCAGTGTGTCTGATTTGATATCTTCTGCTTTTTTCTTGTTTGCTAACTGATTCATTTCATTGATCTCTGCAGAATCTAGATAAATAAAATAAGCATCAGCAAAAATAAGTAAAGCAGAGAGTCCACTGAATAATTTCCCAGCCACCTGCAGAGCTTTAGCAGTTCTTGTGGCCACATTCGTAATTTTAGCCATTCGTAAATCCATTGCAATTGATGAAATGCCTAAAAAGGTTTCCACTGTACCCACAATTATTGGGGCTGGATTTGATTCAGAAATCTGCTGTCTCTGCTGAATCTCTTCTATGATGTTATAAATTGTACTCAGATGCTTAAGTAAAGGGTGGATTATGTTCTGGAAATCACTGATGATCTTTTTAATAGTCGGAAGTAGGTTCTTCTGCTTGATCATGTTAGTTAAGCCACACGCTAGACTAACTCCACCTCCAACTAATCCAGCAACACCAACACCAACAGCAAGACTTAAACCAAATGTAAATGGGGCTAAAATCAAACCCAGGGCTGTGATTCCTGCAGCCGCTCCTACTGTTGTTCCTACCAAACTGCCCACTGTAGTGGCTTTGTGCATGGATTCAAGTTCATCAGTGATGTCGTTCAGCTCCTTTATTTTACGATTGAGAGTTGGAAGGTTTTCGTCAAAGTCTGAGTTCAGTTCCTTGATGCTTCGTTGCAATTCATTCATTTTCCTGAAATAACAAACCTTTTTTTAGACAGCATAGGTTATTTGTTTTGTCTATTTAATGGTTGCACCAGCCTTACCACAAAGGAAACACTCTATTACCAACTATGCCAACTTATAATTGTCATGCTGTAATTTTCAATAGCAACAGATAATCCATTAGCTAATAAGGTCTGCATTCCAGATCAGTTTTCTTGCGCTCTTTTATTGATATTTGCTAACTTCTCTTCATCTGTTATTTGAATATACATTATTACTTATGCTGCATGAGTGTCCAATACTGATAGGACTGGTGCAGTAGGTTGAATATAAAACAATTGGATGGCTAGTAATTTCCTACAACTTAATCAATACAACTTAAAAAATAAAATAAAAAATAAATATTGGACAAAAAAACTCTGTACGTGGCAACCTAGAATAGTGTCTAACCCTCGATGACTGCTCTGTCAAGCCCTCGTCGTCAGTGAGGAACCTGGGTGTGCTCTTTGATACCAATCTTTCGTTTGAAAGCCATGTTTCTAGCATGTGTAAAACTGCATTTTTCCATCTTAAAAATATATCTAAATTACGTCACATGCTCTCAATGGAAAATGCTGAACAGTTAATACATGCGTTCATGAGCTCAAGGCTAGATTATTGTAATGCTCTACTGGGTGGTTGCCCTGCTCGCTTAATAAACAAACTCCAGCTGGTCCAAAACGCAGCAGCTTGTATGATCACATTAGCCCGGTTCTGTCAACACTGCACTGGCCCCTTATTAAACATCACATACATTTATTTGCCCTTTGGTAACTTCTCTTCATCTGTTATTTTGAATGTACATTATTGCTTATCTTGCATGAGTGTCCACTACTGATGGGTCCGGTGCAGTAGGTTGAATTAGAACATCCTAAGCCAATTGTTTGTTTTTGTTGTTTCCTTTTGAATTTTTTGTATGAACCATTATATAGGCCTAAATGTATGCTTGAACTGTTGAATAGAATATGAAGAGTTAACCACTAAACCCCTATTGAGTGAACTGGACAAGCGAATAAGGCGAAATCGCATCCACTGTGCTGCGCTAAACGAGTCTATCGCACCGCATAACCTCCAGACACGCATCAACCTGTCTTTACATTGCCTTAAAATAGAAATCACTCGCTCTAGGCGCTCTATTCATATTTGGTGTGAACGCACATTAAGAGTTCATGCACCTGGGGACTAACAATATGCAATATTTATATTTTTACTACATTTATTAACTTTTTTTTTTCAATAAAAAAAATGCATCCATTCGTATTGTTATGTTCGTATTGGTTGCCAGTTCATCAACTACAATTAAATATTAATAGCTTTTTATATATATATATATATATATATATATATATATATATATATATATAAAAAAATAGAAATGTTGAAATTAATATTAAAGTTGGAATTAAACAGTAGTTGTAATCACCTTTTCTTCTGTATTGACTTAAGTTAACAATAACAATATTAATAAATGATGTGCATCTTGTTCATAATTCATGTTAACAAAAGTGTTGTAAAAGAATATGAACAAAACAATAATCAGTTGCTTTGAACAAGAAAATCTTACTGCTTGGACATCTTGACTGGTCAGTTCCCGTCATCTGTATTTGAAATAAACACATTCAAGAGTTATTTAATGTTATCAGTATACAGTGCTATGATAAAGTAAGTGAAAAGAAAGTGTTTTTCGTCACCATGAGACATATATTACATACAAACAGACATTTCATGGAAGCGCTTTTCAAAATGAAGCACCTTGTTTCAAAGCAGCTTTATACCTAATATCAATGATTAAATGTCTTAGAGAACACAAAATCCCATCAGTGTTAGGAAATTAAAGTATTTGGATTTTTTTTCAGATTCCCATATCCCTTCTCCTCTGCGCCATCTAGAGTCGAGAGCGTTGCAGCGGTGAACGTGCGTAGGCGGCGCATCATGACTTCAGGGAAGAACGGCGCTGAACACTGCTGACGAAGGGCCTGTTGGCACCCCGGCAGGACCCACTCATCGAAGCAGACGACCAGTCGAGGCCAAGCTCTTCAACAGCCCTGGCATACTCGCCAGGTCTGTACTCGCCCTAATGTAGCTTTTGCTTGTCTGAGGCAGGGCGGTTATCATCCACTGAGGCCGACTAATCCTTGGAGGCCTTCATCCGAACCAACAAACGAGACGAGTCTGCTCGCTTCGTACGAAGGGCGCTGGTCTTTTTGGGTAAAGAGCGCTGGCAAAACCTCTCTGCTTGTGGGGTCTGAGCTGGCGTGAGCTCACTCGTCTCCTTGTGCTCGTGAGTCCTCCGAGGCTCCTGGGAGGCGAGAAACGGGAGGGCGCGAGGGGTGGGAATGCTCTCTGTAACCTAGCCACGAGTGCAGAGAGGAGAGCAGCATGTTCTGGCAGTGAGGCCCGATCACACAGAACAAAACATGAGGCGCACCGCACTGCCTTTTATTAGTTGATGTTTTTCAATTTAGAAAAACGTGATGACGTCAGGCGCTTTTCCGTCCAGATTTTTTTTCCAACTTCATGCGCTCAGAGCACTCCTTCTAAACGCGAGGCACGGCAGCGCTCATAACGCTCTCTGCCAAGAAAGGGAAGCGTTTTCGAAAGGGAACTATACTAACTAAGCATTTGTCAGTTCAACATACTATTACTATTTCACTTTAGTTGTTAGTTTTTTGTAGACAATCGGTTTGCATTGTTTTTTTAAGTAAGACTTGGCACCCACATATTAAAGTGAGCTGACAACCGCTCCTGAGGAATGATGTGTTTTTATGAAACATAGTGGAGTGAAAAGGTATACAATGTTTTGGGATGCAGTAGGATGCATTGACAAGTTTTCCAAAATGAAAATATTCTGATAAAGTTAAAAAAAAGTAATAAAATAAAAAATAAATACATTTTTTTTTATTTTACTGTCACTGCAAGCTTTTATGCAATTCTCAAAAGGATGAACTTCTAACCTCCTAGTAGACCTTTCTGCAACTTCGCTGATGCTGTTGTCTGCAGTCCTGGCTGTGGGGAAAGAGGATATTTATTCATCTTTGCTCTATTGACATTTGAATAGAGAATAAAAGTAGCCAAAGGAGGGCAGAGGTTTCTCTCTCATACAGACAAATCATATTTTTGCAGCTTCAGGGTATTCCAGAAAGCAGGTTATGTCACATACCCTGGGTATGTTTAAGAGTAGGTAAGCGGATAACTTCAACATATCAACTCACTCACACACAGCTCATGCTCCAGGGTTAGTTTACTTAAGAGGTATTCAGATATACGCTAAATAATTAATATAGTTATATTAATATATAAAGTACTTTTATAGTTACAGTTAATATACAATATTATATATTAATTTAAAATCACTATTGTAACAAGATAATGTTTGCATATGTTTTTTGTCATCTCACACATGGATCTGCATTCAATTAATTATCATCAAATAAACAATATAATCCACTGTGATGAAGAAAAACATCATGTGGACATGCAGGGTGCGGTCAGTGCTGTTCCAGGGAAAATCAGGGAGATTTCTTGTTTGTTTTTCCATAATACCACATGATTTGCAAGAACCGGAGCTTTTATTGGTCTCTTATCAAATTAATGTTTGACAGGTTTGATAAAGATAAGTCTTCCTAAATAACATACATTAGGTTTATATAATATCATGAAATAAACACGTGTTAATCTAAAGAATCAGACAAGGGTCTATGCTTGTTATATAATGTTACAGCAAACTAATAAAGACAAGGAAACTAAAAGAAAGTTTAAAAGAACCATACATACTCCATTAATTCATAGGATAATACAGTCGTTAATGTACTGTCTCCTTGCTATTTGAAGAAGCCAAACAGACATGTGTCTGTCATTAACAGAAAATAACTATTGGCATATTTGCTTCACATCATCAGTTTGTCCTAGTGGACACAGCACACTCGTGCCTGTTCTGAGACGTGTTTTCAGTCTCCTAAGATCACTGACACTTCTTTCAGCCTCAGCTGATGAGACGGAGATGACTAAAAGCAGCTGACAAACTTTATCAAACAGGCCTCTCACTTCAACAAGACATGTTTCATGTTTTATGAGGACTTTACAGAGACGTGTTTCTTATATACTGTACAAACTGTATACTGGTATTCCACCCCCTTACACTAACCCTACCCATCACACAAAACTTTCTGCATTATTACATTTACAAAAACACCACTTTTGCCATCTATGTAGGGTTTCTCTCTCTCACACACACACACACACACACACACACACACACACACACACACTAGCGTTTAGGTTTGCCACTTATCCCGCGATTGTCATATTCTGAAAAAAACCGCACTGTCTCTAGATCAATATGTGACTGGATTTTCCCAGTTTTTCCGTGCACAGGACGGTTATTTTCTCCCGCACTTACCGCATCTGGTCTCGGACGAACTTTGCTTTGACGCTTCGCACAACCAAACTTATCCACGGCCTCTCACAAGTTAGAAAGAAAAACCCAAGCCAATCGGAGATGTGATTTCGGGAGGCGGGATTATTAACCGCTTGTGATCCAGGAATCACGCATTTTCCACAGAACCTCTTAAGAGATTTGATGTATTTAAATTAGATGTTTCCTGTTTAAATAATAAGTGATACATTAAAGTCACAAGACACAATCGGTCAACAGTGGTTATATATAAATAGTTTACAGTTTTGATGGAAAGTATTGCTAGGGACACATCCCCATCCTCTCTAATAAAGTCTACACCCCTGGAAAGAGGGAACTCTATGGAGTGAATCATGGAATGATTTGTTTTTGTCTGACACCTAAAAAAAGTACAATCTGAAATGTTAAAGGTAGGCTTTATCAAATTGTGTGATACTACTACCATCCGTTTATCTAAAAAAAAAAAAAAAGTTTTCAAGGCACACGTTTATTTATTTTCTTCCCAGTTTCTGCTGCTGCCAGCTCCTCTTCTAAATGTCTTTGAGTATTTTATGATTGTCAAAGATAGACTTGTCATTTATTAAAATATTTTGTTTAAAATAGCCTTTAATATGAAGTTGTGTGACCCAACACTATGTAAGAAACGTGTAAAAGCTGGTTCAAAATAACCCAACAATGGTCGTTTTTAACACGAAAATATTTTACAGTACATTGTCTTGTCTATGCAGTAATGATAGACCTCTTAAGATCAAATGTTGATGTGTTTATTGACATGGTTATTTATTTTTTAAACTGGATTTACTTTGGTGTAATGCAGCTGTTACTGTTTATTTCTCTAAAGTTGAATGCATTAATAAAAGTATGTCCTAGAGTCTGTTCCTGTTTTACAAATTCAACATAGCATTGTTTAAAATGATAACATTGTGTCCCTATTAACTTGTTAATTTGGGGTGATTTTAACTTTTGGGGTGAGCAACTTTTATACTAACACTGAAATACACAAAATCCCATATGTGCTTTAATATTATTACTAAATTTGTATTATGATATGGCTTTAAAAAAAAGTCATAATATCTTGCTCACCTTTAATAGCTTCCTCATTGCAGAAGGTCTTACAGTGATATTTACAGCGTCACCCGTTATATACCCTGCTGTCGCTGTGTGGAGACTAGTGGAAAGACTTGCATACACACTTACTTTTTGCTTTCACTTTTGATTTATAATTTCACATCTTACACAAAACAAGCAACCTGAGACTTCTCATCTGATGCCATGACTTATTTTCTATAGTCATGAAAAACATATATATATTAAATATATATATATATTAACTCAACTCCTGTTGAGATAATATGAATCTATTACTGCTACTATTATTTTATACAATAGGGCTGTTGAATGTTTTGTTCTGATTGGTTGACGGTACGTTCTAAGGTGTGCAATTATTACTGTTATAACCGCATTACAGTTCCATATCACTCCACCAAATGGTTTCAATTATCCTTACAGCCGACAACAGCAGAAGAACCAAAACCCACAACGACACTGACCAAGCAAATAAATAAAGTAAACGACAGGATGAAAAGGCTTTATTATGATATTCAGGGTGATTGGGACACATTCTGCCATAGAGATGACTTGAAAACATGTCCCAATCACCCTGAATTCACCCTATGGAAAGCGTCTCTTTCTCCCGCTCAAACGCACACACACACACACAGCCTACAGTGCGGACACACACTCGCACAGAAACGTGTTGTAAGTGCAGCTTTGATGATTTTATTAGTAAAACAGTTTAACAACTTTAAAGCTGCATGAATTAATTTCTAGCAAGGTAATAACGGCTCTGTTATTGAAGCAGATACATTTAGTTTTGCGATTAGAAGATGCGCTCCTGATTCATACTGCACAGACTGAGGTCCTTACACTTAATATCTCTCTCTCTCTCTGTGTAATATTAACTGTGAAAGTCTATCAGTGGCCGAAGCCTCTTTTACTATCTCTAAAATGTGAACTGAAACGCAATAGTCCATTCCGTTCTGTTCTCCGATTACTGACTGATTAAGTAAAAATGAAGCCCCTTTTTGACATGTTTCAGCATTTTTACATTCAGTACAAAGTCACACCGAGCATTGTCATGTTCGCTGTTCCCATGACTGATCACTTCTGGGAAATGCATTATATGGCCTAATGTATGCGGACACCCAATAATTAGCATGATTTTGAATATATTTGTCACGTTATTCACATTGTAATCACATATATTCTTAAAATATTTAACATATATTTGGAAACATGAATTTTGTGAACATAAAGCATTTTACATTCACAGAACAATGCTGTTTGGATCAATAATGCAGAGAAAAAGCAATATAATCTAAACTCACTACAAGTCATATAATAGATAACATTTGAAAATAGAGATTTCCTTAAGAGAATCTCCTCTAAATGACGTCCTGTATCGCTGAATCCTGGTTTATTCTGATAATGATCATGATTTCAGTCAGCAAGATGTTGGTCACTAGTCAGGCTGTCTTCTGTCAGTAGGATCGGGTAACAGCTTGAGTCCCAGCCATTCATATTTTTGTTTAGTCAGGTTGTAACTTGTATCCTAATAAATTACTATTTTATCTTTTGTTTTCTCAAGCTTATCAAGGATGCTCTGTAGCTGATTAATTAATTTCTTAATTGCAACAATGAATTTCCCAGCCTTTGACGTCATCTCACTTTCGTCTATTTGTTCAGGTATGGCTGTTTCTGCAAATCTGTTCATGTCATTGAGCACACTGGTATCTTTACAGACTGAGAACATGTCAAGCACAAGGCTAAATCTGTCAGCATCTGCTGTTACGGATTCAATCCAACATATAGTTTCAGATATCTGTGCAGTCAAAGCAGCGATGTCTTCTCTCTGTATGGCATCTTGCTCCTTCAATATTTTCTCAGTACACTTCTGAATGTCATTCATCATTTCAACCATCGGGGTGATTTTATCCTGAATTTCCTCCAGTTCAGCTTCAACGTCTTGTCTTAAATGTGTAATCAGCCGCTTTTTCCAAGATCTGCAGGTTTTGCTGATATTTCCAGCGTCTGCGAGACTCATTATGACTCCTATGACAGCAACAAAAGCAAAAAGAGTCCCAGGAGTGAACAGAGCCACTAATCCTACAACCAAGGCAGCACCTCCACCTATTCCCATCAATCCTGCATTCCTGGACCCTTCAGTGGCACGTCTGTAACCTTTTTCAAATGTTTCGATAACACTATGCAGCCTCTCTGTGCGCTTGTGTAGTTTAGGATAATCTCTCTCATAGAGTTCAATAAATTCATCGAGATGAATACCTCCAGCTCTAGAGAAAATAAATATCAAAAGATTATAAGTACAATTTAGAATACAAATGTTTTTATTAATTGTAACCACATTAGTTGATATGCAGACTTTGTTGATACTTTATATTGCTTTACATACACTATATTGCCCAAAGTATTGGGACGCCCCTCCTAATCCCTGAGTTCAGGTGTTCAATCCCTTCATGGCCACAGGTGTATAAATCAAGCACTAGGCATGCAGACGCTTCTACACACATTTGTGAAAGAATGGCTCGCTCTCAGGAGCTCAGTGAACTCAAGCGTGGGATCGGGATAGGTTGCCACCTGTGCAATAAGACCATTCCTGACATTTCCTCACTACTTAATATTCCACGCTCAACTGTTAGTGGGAGTATAACAAAGTGGAAGCGATTGAGAACAACAGCAACTCAGCCACGAAGTGAAATCCCAGAGCGGGGTCAGCGCATGCTGAGGGTCACAGTGCGCAGCAAAGGGTGGGCCGACTCCATATTAAACCCTACAGATTATGAATGGGATGTCATTAAAGCTCATGTGCATGTAAAGGCAGGCGTCCCAAAACTTTTGGCAATATAGTGTAAATAATTTCAGTAAATATATTTTATTAATATTGCATCATAATCTCATTTTTGAACATCCAATTATGCCAATCTTCTGAATTAATGCATTACAATGTTTTCTCACATTATTTCGGGAGGTTCATCCAAGCTTTTGCGCTGGCGTTGAGTGGACGATGCCATTGCTGCTGCAATTAAAAACACACATTTTAAAACATTTTCTCTTTGCATCAGATTATCATATATATAATTTATTTATTTTTAATTTTTACCAGTTACACAATGGTCAATTTGCTTCCGTTTTTGCCCAGAGAAATCCTTCACATGCTGTAAAGCCCCCTTGTTTTTCTTCTCTTCTCCAGCTTTCCTCAGATCCTCCAGGTTCTTCATCCATTCATATTTTCCCTCATCCTTCAGTCTGGGAATCAGGAACTCCAGATGTTGAAGAGTGAAAGCACTGTCGGCTTTTAATGCGATATCGGCCAGACTCATGATGGTCTTATAAGCTTCCTGCAGAAGGAGGGACTTCTCATTTTTAATCTTCTTCAGATCACGGATCAGTTTTTCTTCTATTTTTCTTTTATTCTCAGACTCTTTCATGTTTCTTTCATGCTCCTTTGTAATATTTCCAAATATTTTTGTATCATATCTGATTTTTGGCTTTTTACCTGTGCGTTCATACTCTTGTTTAAGCTCTTTAAATGTCATAGTGACTGTCTTTGTTTCTATCACATATTTTTTGTTCTCTTTGACATGTTTGCTGTAATGACACTTTCCAGTACACACTGTGCAGTGGTCGTTTTTCATGACTGAACACTTTAAGGGGTCATTTAGCCACCAGCAGCCCCACTCGTGACAGTTTTCCTCACAGACGGAGCAGCAGGTGGCGTTTCTGTTCCACAACCATTCATTCACATTGGGGACTTTTTCTTTGACAGCTGTTTTGACTGTAAACTGAAAGTTTTCACATTTCTCGATCTGGTCTCTGTTCTCTTTGATGACTTCCTGAATCTCGGTCAGTTTTTTTATTTTAAACTCCTCTTCATTGATTCGGTCCCTCAGATTAGAGACACAGGCCTCGAGTCGTCTTCGCTCTTTCAGAACATCTAATGTCATCTGAACACTTTTTCTGTTCTTCTCTTCCAGGAGTGTGAACAACTCATTCATGCTTTCCTCTCCCATTTCCCATGATGATCTGTAAGCATGATCACACTGCTCGTCTCTTTTCTCTTTCTGCTGGTTGTTGAATAGGAAGTTAAGAGGTTGTTTTTTCCCATCTCTTCTGCAGGGAATCTGTGCTTTCTTAATGACTCTGAGGGCATCTGTTGGACGTTGTCCATCTGACTGTGTGAGTAGAAACACAATGTTGTTCTCTATATCTCTTCCGAACAGAGACAGAACTGAGTGAAAAATGTAAAGCTCTTTTCCAGACAGACGATTCTGAGATGCCTTCATCACAAAACACACTGCATCAATATAATGAATCCCATCCTCATGTGAAAATAATCTGCTCAGATACTCAGAAATCTCTCCATCTTTCTCACATCCTTCAGTTTGTCCATATCCTGGAGTGTCAATGATGGTCAGAGATGTTGGGTTTTCTTCAACAAACACCTCATAAACCATGATCTCAGATGTCTGGGATTGTGTTTCATCTATATCGTCTTCATCTTCTTCTGTGATTTGATAAAACTCTTGATCCTCATACTTCACTCCCAGTAAGTGGTTGATCATGGTGTTGATGATTCTGGTTTTCCCAGAGCCGGTTTCTCCCGCCATCAGTATGATTTTGTTTTGCTTGTTTCTGTCTTTTTGTCCATATGTCCACCGTCTGACCTTTCTATTAGTTCCATGAATGTATGTTTTTTCAGTTTTTAGTTGGTATAGCGCTGGATGACCTGCATTCATCAGTGTGGCATCACGTGATCTGTAAGAGAGAATTAACATGGCATCAACATGTGAAGATCTCAAACTGTTATTTATTAGTCTACAATGCCTGTGGAGGGGCTGATGATCTGCAGTGACAGGATTGGGAGTCCTGAACAAATATGTTTATTTGAATTATTATTTTAAGAGAATGATGAGAGGGGATAAGGGGGTTGAGAGGATTGAGTTCCCCTTCGAAGTGGCGTTGACTCTTTGGGAACGCTTCTGAGCGGTGTCTAAAGCACGTGTCTAAACATGCCAATATGATAGGCTGAACACATGGGCTTGGTGACATAGTGTGAAGCGTTACAGAGTCAGCATCTTTGTCTTCAGAAGCTGCATGTTTTCTGAGTGTGTATGTGTGTATAATCATTAGAAATTAATCAGTCTGGGAAAAATGTCAGGAAATAACTATAGGACTTGTGTGAATATGTGGCCCTGCTTCATTACTCTGGACTATTTGCAAAATATGTTATGTGTTTGGGAAAGGAGCATGCAAGGTTTGTCCTCAAGGGGGCTGATTGCCCAGTCACGCTAGTATCAAGCATTTGGGACTCAGGTTAAACCTCAAAAATGGCTTTCTCCCAAACAGAGAACGACTTTTTTAGGTGTAGTATGGGACTCAACCAAGATGCAGGCACATCTGTATCCTGCACGTGCAGATTCGATCCTAACATCTGCAATTGTGAGAGACATCAAGCTAGGAAATTCAGAGACTGTTAGGTCTCATGAGCCTACTGCAGAAGAGACTGTTTCAGTTCTGATTCAGGATCCTTTTTTCATGCTCTGAATCCTTCCATGATCATAAGAGTCACACATGGTGGGCTAAATGTTCTTAAGCTCTGGAAGAGACCAGGTCTCCTCAACATCGGCTTGACACAAGGGACATGTTGCCATCACAAGTCTCTCACAATGAACACCTCTCTCATGGGGTGGTGGGCAGATGTTTTTAGCACTGAAACACTTCCTCCCAGTTCAGGTCTCTTACATCAATCTCCAAGACGGACTATATTTGTGCTACCTTTTCAGGCAGGCGCAGCAGATTTTGCGAAGGGGAGGAGTTATTTTATTATTTAAGGGCAGTTTAAATTCCAGGACATATTCTGGAGTTCTGGCAAGGGTTCACCAGGACTGAGTCCACCTCATTGTGGTGGCTCCATTCTGCCAGGCCCAAGATGTATTGTTTCTCCTGGATGGTATCCCCTGAATGAAAAGAAATCTTCTGAAATAGCAACTTTTTATTATCATGGTCTGAATGACATTATATTTTGACTGACCTGTTGGTCCAGTGCTGGAGTTCCTTTGAGAGTGTCTCTCAGCAAGGCTGGTCCTGCTACCTTAAAGGTTTATCTAGCCCAGGGCTATTCAAATCTTACCCTGGAGGGTCAATGCACTGCAGATTTTAGCTCAACCCTGATCAAACACACCTGAACATGCTAATCAATGTCTTCAGGCTCATTAGAAAATGACAGGTAGGTGAGTTTGATTAGGGTTGGAGCTAAACTCTGCAGTGCATTGGCCCTCCAGGGTAAGATTTGAATAGCTCTGATCTAGCCTCTATTTCTACTAGCCACATACCCTAGTGTTAAACTAACCCCAGTGTTAAATTAAAACTGATCTGTGTTCATATGGCAGCCACCAGCAGGGTGTTAAAATAACAGTGAAGCAGTGTTAGACACTTAAGTGATTCAATGAGTTGTTGATTGTTTGATTATTGAAGACACCTGATGATAAAGAGCAGGATCACTGAAGGAAAGAGAAACACAAGAACTACAACTGACTTCAGCCACAGCCTAAAGCTGGGCATACACTGTAAGATTTCCGTCCGATTTCGAGCCAAATTCTGACTTGTTCGACTCTTTTTTGGGTCGGGATGATTTTCAGCTTTATCGCGCGTTGTTTGTCGTGAGGTGCCGTGCTGTGTACAGGGGGGAACGAGAGGCGACAAACCTCTCCCGATCAGCAGTTGGATGGTCGGATTAATTTCTGGCATGTCAGAAATATGAACACTGAGCGGTGTTAATTTAACACCAGGGAATTGAGGCCTATCTGCTGGTTGTGAGTTCCCTCCTGTGCCCTATCATTGGTCCTAGAAGATTTAACAGAAGCCCTATGTGAGCTCTCGGTCTCAGAAAAAAGTGCCGGTTTTATTATTAGGATTTGGTTGGATTAGGATTCACTCAAGGAAGTAGCCTCCTTCTGCTTAGATATTGCTCCAGGTGATGTTATTTAGCATCCTTACATGATATACATTGCTGTGAACGGTTGGTTTTCTCTGTACACTTTTATCAGGTTCTAAAGTTTGGATGCAAATTCAAACCCAGGGTCTCATGTCCTCCAGGGTTGTCCCAAAGCTCAGTGCTCAACAATTGTCTGTGCTTTTACACTGCCTTGTTGGGCAGGCTTCAGACAATGGGTCTTACACAGAAGCGTTCCCACAGTGTCCCATGTTCCCAGGTCCTCTCTTGGGGAACCAGGTTACATAAACTGAGACGATTTCTCAGACGATAAACTGAGACGATGTGGTTTTCTCCTGCCATCAAAAACTGATGAGTCAACACCAATATAGGGAAAAACTGTTTAAGTGAATAAATGAATAAGAACAATCTCTTACGCCAGTTTGGGAGGAGCATCCATGCTGTTTCGCCGACAGGGGTTAATAAATGATGACATTGTTGCTGTGGTTAAGAAAACACAAGTGAATACATAACCTGTTTGTATATACCTGTGTATCACATAATACAACTACTAGAAATTTAGTTTTGTGATCAATTAACAATATTTATGTCAATTTTCCACATCTTTGACAATGATTTTCTTATAGAATTATTTATGCTGAAATGAAATTGTGTTTATAAACAGTTTATGAACCTTAATAGAGTAAGCCTTACGTCTGATTAATGTAAAATGTACATGGGGAACCATTGCATGACCAAACCAAAGCTGCTATCAGAGAACGTAATGTTTTTTTGGCTTATTTCTATAGTAGTGGACATGACCTCTGACTAGAGATAGTGATCCTTTAATTCAAGTTTATACAGATCTATGGTGACTAAATAAAGTACTTTTAGATAGAGCAAGCATGGCAGCAGCCATCTAAAGTATTAGTCAATAAGTGACCAAGACTGATGAGTTTGTGACCGTGGGATCCACGTAAAAGAACGGCCATCCACACAGTGGTATCCAAATGAAAGAATATAATTACAGTAAAGAGTTAAAAAGAATAATCAAGTGTCTAGATAAAATATTATATACATGGTCAATAATCAATTGGAATTCTAACCTAACCTCTTGATAATGATTTTCTTATATATAAATATTTATGCTGGAATGAGACTGTGCTTATGAAGATTTACAGTCCTGGTATTAGAGATATCAGTCTTGCCTGCCAGGTCTACAATAACTTCAAAAACCGAAAAGCTCCGTAGTTAAGTGTAAGGCTGGAGCCAAGCTGTCTGGGCTCAGACAGGGCTTCTATCTAGGAAAACAAAGGATGTTTTTGGAAATTATCATTTGAACTCTCTCTTCAACATTAACCTAATTAGCACAACCTAACGCGGGGTTAATTGTAACACGAATGGTTTAACACTTTCCACACATGCCAGGATGACAAACCTTTGTGTTTTTACTAGTTGCCATATCAACATTATTCGAAGAGCTCTTTTCCAAAACGCGAAAAATGCCAAATTAAAAGAAAATGAGTTTGTCATGCCATTGAGCTGTGTACTGAACCTATTCTCTGCTCCATCAATATTCAGTGCCAAATCGTTATATTTCCTTGTTTAAATGTACTGCAAGATGCAGTTTCTTTCCAAACCGCTATAAGCGCTGAGCCTGTTTTTAGCCTAAATGCAATATATCCTCTTGTCTGGTCTTGAGCCCCTGCCTCTTTGAAAGTGAAAATGCCCTTTTCGATCGCACTGCGGTGTCCCCGCGAACGCGATCCCGAACAGAACAAAATGCCGCCTGGAATGCAATTCTTACCGGCAATCTACGACACCCCTCCCCACCGGAAGGTGATTCTTACCAGCACGTTATGACACCCAAATGTAAATTTTATTTAATGTATTGGATATGTTTTGGATATCATTTTTTTGATTATATAAGATAACATGTTAAGCTGTCATATGGTGACGTTATAATGTACTCCATCTATGGGGCATGTTGTCACATTTCACTTCCATTCTTCCGGGGTAAATCAAGAAAAAAGTACACACTGTTTTAATGAAACAAAACCTCATCATTTTACTAGACGTTTGAAATTAATGTGGGAAAAAATAAATACTCTGAACCCCAAGTGGATTTACACAAACTGAGACAGTCAAAAAGCGCTAGGTTGTGTCCCGCTCTCTAATACCGTCTTAATCTACATTTCCTTCCCCTCTTCCCCAATCTCTTCTCTCCACATGCTGAGATCATCTTTTACTTAATATTTCTGAGCATTTGATGTTTTGTATTAATCATTTTTGAATTGATTATCTAAGTAGCATGGTACATTTACCTGACTATAAATAAATTATTATATTTTACTTTTTTCTGTCTTTGAAATTATTAATTAAAGATTATGTTGTATCCATTGTTACCGCACATCTACATTCAGGTTAGTTATAGTGTTGTCAAAAGTATCGAACGCGATACCAAATCGATCCTGAAGTTTTACAAATGTGACGCTTTGAGCGCTGTTGAGAGCAATCATAAACACCTCTAACTAGCCATCGCTCTCATGCGCTCATCAAACACATCTGTGATTGGCTACAATGATCAGCGCTTCACAAACATGTTATAAATATACACCAATGACGCTTTTCTCAGAGTGCTTGCACAGATACACACGGAGCGTTTGAATGCAGGCGTCTGTCAGCCTACCGGTCCGCTGGTTGATGCCTGCTTGTGCTTTCAAACGCTCCCGCTTTCAAAACATTTTCAAACACTTCCGTGTGCTTTCAAGCGCTGCCGTGCGTTGATCATTGTAGCCAATCACAGGCACTTCCAATGAGCGCGAGAGCACAATGGCCAGTCAGAGGTGTTTACGATTATAGTTCAACAACGCTCAAAGCGGCACATTTTTAAAACTTCAGTATCGATTTGGTATCGAGGTTAATACTTTTGACAACACTAGTTAGTTATAGATTGAATTCCAAAGCGTTTAGTACTTGAACAGCCAATGAGTTTATGTTTGGCTGATTAGCATGATTGAGCCCCTGCTGTTAAATACTGCAACTCCAATCTGTGTCATAATAATGCTGATTGGATAGCCAAACGATTATTATTTAAAGAGTTTATTTATCTTAATAACTATGACCTTACCAGGAGAGTGTGTAGTAAATGACCTGAACTCAGCAGTGGAGTGTCATTGTGCTGCAGATTTGACATCAGTCTTCTTTTAGCTTCTTTTCTTCCCTTTGCCGGTGAAAAAAAAAGAAAAAAAAGGAGGTTTCAGATGTTTATTTTAAATGCAAAAAAGCAAAAGGATATATATATATATATATATATAGTGAGGAAAATAAGTATTTGAACACCCTGCTATTTTGCAAGTTCTCCCACTTAGAAATCATGGAGGGGTCTGAAATTGTCATCGTAGGTGCATGTCCACTGTGAGAGACATAATCTAAAAAAAATAAAAAAAATCAAGAAATCACAATGTATGCTTTTTTAACTATTTATTTGTATGATACAGCTGCAAATAAGTATTTGTGTTGTGTTCAAGTAATAAGTATTGAACAACTGAGAAAATCAAAGTTAATATTTGGTACAGTAGCCTTTGTTTACAAATACAGAGGTCAAACGTTTCCTGTAGTTTTTCACCAGGTTTGCACACACTGCAGGAGGGATTTTGGCCCACTCCTCCACACAGATCTTCTCAGTCAGGTTTCTGGCCTGTCACTGAAAAACAGAGTTTGATCTCCCTCCAAAGATTCTCTATTGGGTTTAGGTTTGGAGACTGGCTAGGCCACGCCAGAACCTTGATATGCTTCTTACAGAGCCACTCATTGGTTATCCTGGCTGTGTGCTTCGGGTCATTGTCATGTTGGAAGACCCAGCCTCGACCCATCTTCAATGCTCTAACTGAGGGAAGGAGGTTGTTCCCCAAAATCTCACAATACATGGCCCCGGTCATCGTCTCCTAAATACAGTGCAGTCCACCTGTCCCATGTGCAGAAAAACACCCCCAAAGCATGATGCTACCACCCCCATGCTTCACAGTAGGGATGGTGTTCTTGGGATGGTACTCATCATTCTTCTTCCTCCAAACACGTTTAGTGGAATTATGACCAAAAAGTTATATTTTGGTCTCATCTAACCACATGACTTTCTCCCATGACTCCTCTGGATCATCCAAATGGTCATTGGCAAACTTAAGACGGGCCTGGACATGTGCTGGTCTAAGCAGGGGAATCTTCCGTGCCATGCATGATTTCAAACCATGATGTCTTAGTGTATTACCAACAGTAACCTTGGAAACGGTGGTCCCAGCTCTTTTCAGGTTTATTGACCAGCTCCTCCCATGTAGTTCTGGGCTGATTTCTCACCTTTCTTAGGATCATTGAGACCCCACGAGGTGAGATCTTGCATGGAGCCCCAGTCCGAGGGAGATTGACAGTCATGTTTAGCTTCTTCCATTTTCTAATGATTGCTCCAACAGTGGACCTTTTTTCACCAAGCTGCTTGGCAATTTCCCCGTAGCCATTTCCAGCCTTGTGGAGGTGTACAATTTTGTCTCTAGTGTCTTTGGACAGCTCTTTGGTCTTGGCCATGTTAGTAGTTGGATTCTTACTGATTGTATGGGGTGGACAGGTGTCTTTATGCAGCTAACGACCTCAAACAGGTGCATCTAATTTAGGATAATACATGGAGGTGGAGATTTTAAAGGCAGACTAACAAGTCTTTGAGGGTAAGAATTCTAGCTGATAGACAGGTATTCAAATACTTATTTGCAGCTGTATAATACAAATAAATAGTTAAAAAATCATACATTGTGATTTCTGGATTTTTTATGTCTCTCACAGTGGACATGTACCTACGATGACAATTTCAAACCCAATTTCAAGTGGGAGAACTTGCAAAATAGCAGGGTGGTCAAATACTTATTTTCCTCACTGTATATATATATATATATATATATATATATATATATATATATATATATATATATATATATATATATATATATATATATATATATATATATATATATATACATATATATATATATACATATAAAAATAAACACACACACACACACACACACACACACACAGGTGCTGGTCATATAATTAGAATATCATCAAAAAGTTTATTTATTTTAATTTTGATGATTATAACTGATAACTAAGGAAAATCCCAAATTCAGTATCTCCGAAAATTAGAATATTACTTAAGGCCAATACAAAGAAAGGGTTTTTAGAAATCTTGGCCAACTGAAAAGTATGAAGATGAAAAGTATGAGCATGTACAGCACTCAATACTTAGTTGGGGCTCCTTTTGCCTGAATTACGGCAGCAATGCGGCGTGGAATGGAGTCGATCAGTCTGTGGCACTGCTCAGGTGTTATGAGAGCCCAGGTTGCTCTGATAGTGGCCTTCAGCTTTTCTGCATTGTTGGGTCTGGCATATTGCATCTTCCTCTTCACAATACACCATAGATTTTCTATGAAGTTAAGGTCAGGTGAGTTTGCTGGCCAATTAAGAACATACCATGGTCCATAAACCAGGAACTGGTTGCTTTGGCACTGCTTTGGCACTGCTTTGGCACTGTGTGCAGGTGCCAAGTCCTGTTGGAAAATAAAATCTGCATCTCCATAAAGTTGGACAGCAGCAGGACGCATGAAGTGCTCGAAAACTTCCTGGTATACGGCTGCGTTGACCTTGGACCTCAGAAAACACAGTGGACCAACACCAGCAGATGACATGGCACCCCAAACCATCATTGACTGTGGAAACTTTACACTGGACCTCAAGCAACGTGGATTGTGTGCCTCTCCTCTCTTCCTCCAGACTCTGGGACCCTGATTTCCAAAGGAAATGCAAAATGTACTTTCATCAGAGAACATAACTTTGGACCACTCAGCAGCAGTCCAGTCCTTTTTGTCTTTAGCCCAGGCGAGACGCTTCTGACGCTGTCTGTTGTTCAAGAGTGGCTTGACACAAGGAATGTGTCAGCTGAAACCCATGTCTCGCACTGACTCCAGCTGCAGTCCACTCTTTGTAAATCTCCACCAGATTTTTTAATGGGTTTTGTTTCACAATCCTCTCCAGGGTGCGGTTATCCCTATTGCTTGTACACTTTTTTTCTACCACATCTTTTCCTTCCCTTGTCTCTCTATTAATGTGCTTGGACACAGAGCTCTGTGAACAGCCAGCCTCTTTTGCAAGGACCTTTTGTGTCTTGCCCTCCTTGTGCAAGGTGTCATTGGTCGTCTTTTAGAACAACTGTCAAGTCAGCAGTCTTCCCCATGATTGTGTAGCCTACAGAACTAGACTGAGAGACCATTTAAAAGGCCTTTGCAGGTGTTTTGAGTTAATTAGCTGATTAGATTGTGGCACCAGGTGTCTTCAATATTGAACCTTTTCACAATATTCTAATTTTCTGAGATACTGAATTTGTGTTTTTCCTTAGTTGTCAGTTATGATCATCAAAATTAAAAGAAATAAACATTTGAAATATATCAGTCTGTGCTTAATGAATGTATATAACACACAAGTTTCTGTTTTTTGAATGGAATTAGTGAAATAAATAAACTTTTTTTTAAATTATTATATGACCAGCACTTGTATATATATATATGTATATATATATATATATATATATATATGTATATATATATATATACACACACACACACATACACTCACCTAAAGGATTATTAGGAACACCTGTGCAATTACTCATTAATGCAATTATCTAATCAACCAATCACATGGCAGTTGCTTCAATGCATTTAGGGGTGTGGTCCTGGTCGAGACAATCTCCTGAACTCCAAAACTGAATGTCAGAATGGGAAAGAAAGATGATTTAAGCAATTTTGAGCGTGGACGGTTGTTGGTGCCAGACAGGCTGGTCTGAGTATTTCACAATCTGCTCAGTTACTGGGATTTTCACACACAACCATTTCTAGTGTTTACAAAGAATGGTGTGAAAAGGGAAAAACATCCAGTATGCGGCAGTCCTGGGGCGAAAATGCCTTGTTGATGCTAGAGGTCAGAGGAGAATGGGCCGACTGATTCAAGCTGATAGAAGAGCAACTTTGACCGAAATAACCATTCGTTACACAACCGAGGTATGCAGCAAAGCATTTGTGAAGCCACAACACACACAACCTTGAGGCGGATGGGCTACAACAGCAGAAGATATATACTATATATATATATATATATATATATATATATATATATATATATATATATATATATATATATATATATATATATATATATATAGTAACTATTTTTATTCCAATTTGATAAAAAAAAAAAAAATATATATATATATATATATATATATATATATATATATATATATATATATATATATATATATTTTATTTTTTTTATTTTTTTTTCACAGATATATTATCAAATTGGAATAAAAATGGTTAATGATGAATTCAGATTTTCATGCATTTACAGCCCCTTCATCTGTGTGGATCAGGCAACATTGTGTGGTTTACTAATGATTTACAGCCCGTCACAGCTTTCTCACAGCTGGCTGCTAGATTAACATGACATGTTTAGGATAATACTATACTCCCAGAATACCATGAGGAAAACATGTTTAACCTTGCGCTTTTACATTACATAATTATATAAAGAGTAAAGATAAAAACAATCATCCATAGAATCATGGATATAAAGCATTTAAAATGAGCATGCATTCACAAACTGAGGTCTTCATGGGTTTCTTTCATTAACGCTCCTTTCTCTTTTTTGTCATGTGAATAGATTGGAAGTTTGGGTTGACAGGTCACGGGTAGGAAGTGATAGAGTAGCTATTTTTTTCATTGTATAAAATCTATAAGCTCCTTTTTTATTGTTTTAAACATCAATAGCACATTAAGTCAATTAAAAGCGATACATTTTAAGTGGATAAAGGTCCGAAAAAACCTGGTATTAAAAACATCATTCGTGTCCCTTTCTCTTTTAGAAATGTTGGCCACGCCCCCTGTCTGCGTGTCACTTCTTACACTCGCAACTCCACTTACAACTTATTGCAGATTGTACATTACAGTGCACACACACACACACACACACACACACACACACACACACCATTAACACTACCAACCTTGCTGTCCTGAGCGAAGCGTTTGTGTGTTTTTCGTCGAGAAACTGGAGTAGCTCGAAGCAGAGACACGCTGTGCTTTACAGAGACATGACAAAAAACTTAACCACATGTAACACGTGAGTTCTTCTTCTTCGGGCTTATTTGCGGTTCGCATTCTTAATAAGAGCATTACCGCCGTCTACTGTAGGTAATGAATCAGAGACCTTATATCCCTACTCTTAAAACAATCAGAACTTGAGCTTTCAGTGTTGCTGCGTGTCCAGCTCCTCCACCTACAGCCCAATTCCTTCATATTCCAGAGAGGGATAACAATAATAATAATTTAAAACAAATAAAAATAAAATCTATATTCTATACATCAAATGTGTTCTTTTTAAAAACTGTATTATTAAACTACTCCCTTCTACTGAGTTTAAAAGTTTCTTTAATGTTAATTGTTTATCACCTTTCTTCTGAAATTCTTTAACTATCTTGCATCTTTCCTCTGAATATTTATTACAATTAATGAGTACATGTTCTACCGTTTCTCTGATTCCGCATTCACACAATCCTGTAGGATGCTTTCCTATTATATGCACATGTGGGATCAATCTATCTGGGTTAGTTTTAAACCATTTACAAGCCGTGGATTGTTTAAAGTGAGCCACAATGATGTTACTAAAACAGCAGGACATTTTCAGTGCTCCTCTATTATTTCTCTTCCTCTTCCTCCTCCTCCTCTCTCTCTCTCTCTCCCCCCAAAACGAGTCTGGAATTGAACGGGTAAACCTGTACAATTACAGACCAAACTCAGAGTGTATGTACTTTATAAAATGTATGCAAATACAGAGAAACAAAACTAAGGAGGATAGTAAATAGATAGTCATAAACAGCTGAATCTCCTTAGATTATATTTAACCATAATGTTATTGTTGATCATCAGTGATTATAAAAGGTAAATCAATCTTCAGCACAATTATGCCAGACTACTCATCCTTTACCATAGAGTTGAGAGGAGTAAAACATAACTCTAAGAAAATGTGTATTTTATATAGATTGTGTAGTCTTTTTTCTGTCATTCAGAAGCTATTTTAAAGCAACACTGAAATGCAGCTTTCTAGTCGTCTGATGTTTGATAAGAAAACGATGTTCAATATATTGCTGAACTTAAAGTTATTGCAATAATAATTAAATGCATGCAGCTAAGATTCAAACCAGACTGAAGATCCACATGCACGTCTAAACATGTTAACATTTTTTGCACATGGATGGTGTACATGCACAAACCCATAAGTTGAAGTAGAGAAACACTAATAGCATTTTACTCCAGCTTCTAATGCAACATATAGATAGACTTAAAAGAGTTTAGAGCGCAGTGTAACATTATTAAGAGAAGAACGCTTGTTCTGAGAATATCATATAACTCCTGGATCTTTATTGGCTAAGTGCACAGTAAATTCCCCAGTGAGGTTGAGTACTCAAGTACCACTAGTCTGGCCATGCTTCTTCCCACAGTGGTTTTTGTGGTGTGCAGGGCGAGGTCAGCGGCGATGACTTTGTCAGCTCGTTGTGCACCTCTGGAAGGATCGCTGGTGAGGGGCCTGCCCTGACAGGAACCATTCGTCTTCTCATGGGCTCTTTTGGTGGGGACCAGTTGAGACAGAGCTCTTTGACGGCATTAGCGAGGACGCAGAGAAGTTCGGCGTCCGTACCCGCTCTGGCATTGCTTTTGCTCCTAGACGGTGGGGTCATCTGCTGAGCCCGACCAATCCTCGCCTTCAGAGGCTTTGTGAAGGTCTTCATCAGATCCTCCAACGGAGACGAGTCTGCTCGCTTCACACTTGGGGCGCTGGTCTGCTTGTGTAAAGAGCACCGGTGAAATCTCTCTGTGTGGAGAAAGTGAGGCACGCAGGGTCTGGGAAGGCGTGAGCTCACTCATCTCCGATCGTTCATTTCTCTGACCCTGCTGTTTCTTCCTCCGAGGTTCCTGGAAGGGGAGAAACGGGAGGGTGCGAGGGGTAGGGTCACTCTCTGGAAAGAAAACTATCTGTGAGCGAGGGAAGGAGAGCGTAATTCTCTGGCAGTGAGAGCAGCTGATTCATCTCAGGACGTGGAGGGGCTCTGCTTGAGCCATGCATTTGCATTTCTGACAAAAGACATGATGCGCTAAAATTAAGCAGAAAAAAGATTGTCGACATTTGCAAAAAAGTATCGATTACTGACATTTCCATCAGCTATATCAGTAAACATTTTAATGCACTAAACCTTTTTTTTGTTGCAAAAAATTCCTTGGATGGAAACTTTACTGTTACAGTTGCATTTGCTTGCCTCTGTTAGGATTTCCCTGTGGATAAAGAGTATAGGATCTTTTAACTTCGTCGTGTGTGTGTGTGTGTGTGTGTGTGTGTGTGTGTGTGTGTGTGTGTGTGTGTGTGTGTGTGTGTGTGTGTTGCTATAGCCAATGTGTGACAGAATTACAATAAATACTAGTACTTTAAATATTTTCATTCTCTCTCCATTCCCTTCATCCCTTTCCCCATACTTTATTCCTTAAAATAATAAAATTATTGTTATTATTAAAAGTTTATTTTATTATATTATATATTATATTTATATCATTAAAATATATATATATATATACAAATAGAAAATTACATGGATACAGTACAAAATCGTTAGATTTAAAAAGATTTTAGATTATTAAATATGACTAATTATAGATAATTCAATTTTATTTTCAAAATGTTGTCTGCATATTCGTTACTCGTAATATTCGTAATACCCGCATATTCGTAAAAAAAAAAAAAAAAATATTCGTTACCCAGCGATTGGGTTGTGCGTGACAACCTGCAGTGTTTGGCCAAAACACTTTTTTTTTGTGAATACTGTTTTACATGAATATTATAACATGAGTGACACGGCACACATTTATTTAGAAATAAATAATAGGTTTGCAATTAAATGTTCCATCGCAGCCATTGAAACACATGGATTCATGCAGAATGAGAGAGGTACGCTTTTGTTACTCCTTTTTATTCTACTGGACATGGAGTCTCTTATTTATTTTCCCAAATCTTCATTTACGTCTCTCACAGGGGATTATACACGATCTTCCTTTTGTTTGTTTTTAATCAGGACTATTCCCATCATTTACTGTGGTAAAGTAGAAAACAATGTAGAACAGATACATTTTACTTCAAACTCTATTTAACAGTTTGCGCCTGTTATCAGACTTAAAGGACAACTCCGGTGAAAAATGAACCTGGGGTAATTAACACATGGTTACTGAGCAGATCGTTCTCTGGGAAGCGTTTTCATGAACATCGAATGTAAAGAGTTTTATCTCTTAAAACAGATAAGCTTATAACGCTAGTTTATGGGGCACAGAATGCGTACAGTTAAATCACTAGTTAATACCACTAACAAGGCTCAAAATAGCCTCAGACTAACACGCCAGCATAATGAGGGCCCCTACATGAAAACCGAAGCATTGAGAACTGTACAAACAGTTTAATAAGAAGATACTTTATAAAGACAGTACATTACGCGCATACAGACAGGAGCCATCTTGGAAAACAGTCTCGACGAGTCGAGCCACGAACGCTGCGTGACGTAGGCTGACAATTGGTCTATATATTTTAAAGGTTAAGTTAAAAAAGGTTTATTTCATTAGTTTTATCTTTATTAAAACACACAAGCATGTCATTTGGTAGAGTTTGATTACTAACAACTGTAGGATCTGTTTAAAAAAGATTGGTCCCAACTAAAAAAATGCAAAGAAATTATTTTCTCATTGCTTTTTTTCTCATGGTGAGGACATTAAAGGAATACTAACAATTGCTTTATTCACTTTGCATTCAAATACATTTTTGTGTGTGCATGTTTTTGCATGTTTTGTTATGAAAGTGATAAATATAAAGCACATAATTTACATCAAGTAACAACAATATTTCCTAATTTTAATCATTAATGCAGAGCAAAAACAAGATACTGGACAGGTTTTCTGCATTTAACAAAGTATCATTTTCCTTTTTCCAAAAATGTCTTCCAAAGATATCCTATATATTTCTATCTCTTGACAATGTCAATATCAATCATTGTAGGAAAAGGAAATAATTCAATAATTATTCTATAAAATATTGGTTGCTAATTGTGTTGTTCTCTAGCCTGGATGACAGCCGAATTCGTTTGGCGTTTGGGGGGTAAAATATGCTATTTTGGCAAGGTTGCCTGCTAAAAATCACATTCCAGAGTCTATATATCACATAATTGGGGTCACTTCAACCCGCGGACATGGAGAACAACCCACGGGAAAAACACGGACTTGGGAACACAGTGCGGTTGAGTTCTGCTGACATTTGATAACTAACGTTACGCGTCGCTCCGTTGCTCTGATTGGTTGAGGGTCTATCCAATTGAGGTCTTTCCTGGCTCGGTTGAAACACGCCCCATAATCACAGCTCAATGGAGCGGTACCAGACTCCTATCTGACTAGAACTGAGACCACGTCAGGCTAGTTGTTCTCTGTTGTGTCTCAGCAGTTTCTACTTTTTAATTTTGTCACGTTTAATTTAAAAAAGATTTGATATTTTCAATGTTGTTTGGTTGAGTTCTTTCACAGCTTTTTTCAACTGGCGAATTCCTTTCTGCGTGTCATTAATGAACTTCTCTGTTTGCTGCTTAAACTCCATGTTAGTTATTTGTTCATGTGTGGGTTTTGCAGGTCTGTCCTTTTGCCTCTTGTTGTCTTCGATGATCTCTTTGAGGATATCAGGCACAGAACTAACCTTGGCGATCATTTCTGAAATGTTTCCAGACAAATGTGCAATTTTAGATATTTGGTCACCCACTTTACTACTGCCATATTCCTGAAAGAGCTGCCTTTTTTCAAAGCAGTAGGCAAAATGGTCACTCAATGCCTGGGTTTTGTGGTCTGATAGCCAAGGGTCTCTCAGGATTTTCTCAGTACGTTGACAAATGTTTTCCAGCATGTCAATAATAAGGCTACTTTTATCCTGAAATCTCTTACGTTCCTCTTCAATGTTTCGTTTTAAGTTCTTCTCTTGCTGTGTTTTCTTGTATCGCCCAATCCCAGCACATAATGCAGCAACTACAGACACAGCTCCTCCTGCTGTAGCAACAATGACAGAAAGCTCGTCATCATTTAAAACAAATGATAATGCCGAAAACACCACCCCAATTCCTCCAGCTATTATTGCTCCTATAAGTACAAAAGTAGCAAGTCTGTAACCAATTCTAAACTCATTGAGGAGATCAGTAATTTTCTCTGAATGCTTGTTGAATTCTGGGTAAATGTCCTTATGGAGTCTATTCAATTCCTCTTTAAGATGAATGACATCAGATCTAAAAGAAAAACAGAGCAGAAACATCAGGGTTTTTGATACACATAATATATATTTTTTAAGTCTTGTAATACAAATATTTATAGATTAGTAGATTTATGGCAATTGTTTAAATTAGCATACACGTATCAATGAATCATTTTCTTTAGTTTGATACTTTTATGCTACAAAGTAGCATGTCTTTTATGATTTAACATTGACTCATTATCAAAATGATGTTAACTTAAATCTTAGATTATTATTCTGGTCCGTGTATCAGGTGAAAACCCATACAGATCATAAGCATAACAGTGTATTAAAACAATAACAGCAATCTCTCACAGCATGTTAGGCGGTTCCTCCATGCTGTCGCATAAGAGTTATAACATAAGAGTTATGCATCATGTCAGGACCAGCTAGGACCACATTTTAAATTTAAGCGACTAACAAGATCATCATGCAAACAGTCAAACCAGACATCTATTGTGGGATGCTGCTATATTGCTGGTTTAAGATTTAAATAAAGTCATTTATTTTCATTGACAAATTCCCTTCCACATATATGACGTGTTGTGTTGATGCGAGGTCTTACGGTCATTAAACGCTCACAGTGCATCCACATTTTGTTATGGGACAGCCTTAATCCGGGGACAACCCTAGTACAAAATAATTCCACTCAAATCTATGTATAAAACTAAGGCAAAAGGTAATCTAAAAGTAATCAAAAATTAGTCAGAATACATTGCCTAAGAAGCGTAGCCTAATAGTGAATATGTTTGTCATGTAATCAGTCATGGACGGCAAATATTAAGCAAGCTACTCAGCGCTGTTTCATGAGTCACGACAACACTGATTGGTAATAATAAGTCTTATTACTTGTTTTAATAATGTTAAGAATTATGACCTTACCCGGATAGCATGTAGAAGTTGACCTGAACTCATCAGTGGAGTGTCAGTGTGGCTCAGATTTAGCATCAGTCTTCTTTTGGCTTCTTAGAGCCTGTCAAAAGATTTCAGAACAAACATGTAATATTACACAGATATAAATATGCCTATACTATCAGAGAGTTTCTGCCTGAATAAGTCAACACTGAACAGAAATCCTACATGTCTAAAATCAAATGGACCTCTTAAAGAGTCCATCTATTTTATTGTTAAGCTTTTCTAATATTAAAAGTAATAATACACATTTAAATACGCCTATTAGAGTATTCGTGTATAGTTGTAATCTGGATATTCGTAGATTAAGACGCATTCATTTCCAGATAATATATTCATATAGATTTTTGTTTTAAATCGAATGTATTTTAGTTTATTTAGTGATGAAAAACAGTATGTCTTAATGTGTCGTCTTAAAAACATTATGGATTATTTAATGTCAGTCAATTAATGAATTTAATTTACACATAGGTCAGCATAATTGCAATAAAAGCAAGTCGCCATAATCAGGATTTACACTAATGTCTGTTCATAAATATGAATACATTGAAGAATAAAGTGCAGCTTTTTTAACTAAATCTTAGCATAAGTCAAAATCCAAATCATAAAACAAAGACTTGGCTTGGTACATGAACAGACTTGACTATGAACACTTACCAATAACGGGTTACAACATCAATACAAGAACAGGACACATGGCAAACACAAGGGCTTACATACAAATGGACTAATGACTGGACAAGGGACACCTGTGAACACTGGGAAGATAACAACATGCGCATGGAGTTACATGACAAGATCAGGAAGTGTACGGCAGAGAATATGACAGTGAACAAAGCAAACTAAGAAACAGGGCAGTGAACATGACCAACTCAAAATCATGAAACACAACCCAAAACACACTGTGACAGCATGCAACTCCTGGATCAAAATCATTATCATATCATAATCCATTACATATTTGTGTTTATATTCACAGAGAGACAGTCTCCAATCAAACATATTGGTTTGAATCATGCATCTGTGGCTCGCCTCAACAAAAAGCCTTTTTTTTTCATTTTTAAAAAATAATTCTTCTGCTACAGTATTTAAACCCCTTACATTATTTCTCCTTCACCAATCTACAGTTCATACACCATAATAGCAGCAAAAAATACCTTAAATAATTACATTGCATAAGTATTCATCCCCCTTCCGGCACTCAAAATTTAGAAGCATTGCAGTTTTGCTGGATTATTCTGGAGATGTTGCCATAATTCGATTGGAGTTAATCTGTGGCTAATTCAATTGATTGGACATGACTTGGAAAGACTCGCTTATGCACATCAGAGCAAGCAAAGTCATGAGGTCAAAGGAACGGCCAGCAGAGCTGAGAGCACACATTATTTAGCACACATATAGTATAACGGTTTCCTGCCACAGAAAGATTTTACCCCAGCGCTGAAACTGCCAGCTGATGGTTATCCATCTATCTCTGGCCTGTAAGAGTGAGCATCAGTAGGGAATAGCCATGAGTTGCATTGAAATGACATCAACTCCCTTAGAGGAGGAGCTGTCCTGGGAGGCAACAAGATGGCGGCTAAGCACATGTAGTTTTCTCGGCTTTTCAGCAAATCTTGCATTTTATATTATTTTTTCATCTTTTAAAGGATTAGCTCACTTTTAAATAAACTTTTGCTGATAATTTACTCACCTGCATGTCATCCAAGATGTCCTTGTCTTTCTTTCTTCAGTCGAAAATAAATTAAGGTTTTTGATGAAAACATTCCAGGATTTTTCTCCTTATAATGGACTCAATGGAGCCCAAACGGTTCAAGGTCCGAATGACAGTTTCAGTGCAGCTTTTTAAACCACACCAGACGATGAATAAGGGTCTTATCTAATGAAACGATCTGTCATTTAAAAAAAAAAATTCAAAAGTTTATAGTTTTAATAAGCTGCTTGTTCGCTTCTGTGATATTTGAACGTGACGTCACGTAATACGCACATATCACAGAATGGAGCAAGGTGAACATTTGTGCTTATAAAACTAAAACTTTAAATTAAAAAAAAATTAATGACCGATCATTTCGTTAGATCAGACCCTTAATCATCGTCTGGTGTGTTTTAAAGCCCTCTGAAGCTGCACTGAAACTGTCATTCGGACCTGTAACCGTTTGGGCTCCATTGAGTCCATTATAAGGAGAAAAATCCTGGAGTGTTTTCATCAAAAACCTTAATTTCTTTTCGACTGAAGAAAGAAAGACATGGACATCCAAGTATCAGCAAAAGTTTATTTAAAAGTGAACTAATCCTTTAACCATCCCAATTATTGCATATCAACTACCTTCTGGACTATGTCAGCAAAAAAAGCTTCTAATCATCCGAAAATAGTTATTCCAGGGCAAAAAGGAATGACTGTAAAACTGTGGGTGCTCTTGCAGAACATGAGTACGTCATGGAAGTAGACCACAGCGATCACAATGAGAAACGCAAAGAATCTCCCTCGTCACAGAACACTATGAAGGTATTTTTGGTGCAAAACAACTGAACACGTGTGCGAGTGGAATTTGTAGTTGTAGAGCATATCCACACATGTGTATCAATAAATTTGAAGTCACAGAGAAAAATCTTTTAGGAGTTGTAAACTTGTAGATTTCTACAAACACAACACAACAGTTACACCTTCACACATTCTTCACTGCAGGTGCACACATCAAGAAACTCACACACACACACATTTGTGCTCCAGTTGCTGCAGTGTATATGGTGCAAAACACATTCATACACCCATATCAAAAATGTGAAGTCACGGACAGATTTTGCACATCCACAAATTAATACATGAATCCATGCAATGAGAGTTGCACACTTGTAGAATATTTGATCACAAATACATTACTTTTCTTGGATATGTTTCTAACACAATCACAAGTCCAATTTCTACAAGTGCTTGAATCTGCTGCTACGAGTCTCAGACGCAGTTTTTCTGCCTTCACATGACAGGTTCCGCGCGCTCTCACTTCTGCACCAAATACTGCGCGAAATGTGGAGCAGAAGTGATTTGTGCATCTGTGAGGCAGCGGCAGGCCCTGTGACAGAGAGCCAATCAGAAGAGCTCGGGTGCACGGAGCCCCTAAACGGGACGTGACAGTGGTGGGAAACAATTAGGAAGGGAGGAATTAGAGTTTTATTTTGAACTTAGACTTAATAAAATTGCCAATACATTCATAGATTCAAACTTCCCGGATTAATAACTCGTGAGCTAAACGTTGTTAAAACACAAACCCCAGACGAGCTACAACCCACGTTTTGCATTTTCCCTTGAATGTGTACCGGTTGTACCTTGAGGATTAAAATTACAGACAATTAGGCTACTTGACTCATTTTTGCTTCCACTCAACAGCAAGTATGACCAGAATATGTTACAAGTTTTGCATGTATGTAGAGAGAAACTAGGATAACTTCAGCATCACGATGACTTATTCATCAATAATTACGTATTACTACTATTTATCAGTAGGCTACTACTACTGCACAGGTTAGAACATCATCTATTTACAATATTGACCATAGATGTCACTTAAGACCAGCGCATATGGTCTTAAGTGACATATGATTATAAAAAGAACTGCTTGATTATGATGCATAAATGTCTTTGAAAAAGAAAAAATAAGCGTCTCAAATAACCCAGTCAATAACATCGGGCATTGTGTTTGAGCTGAAACTGTGAATACCCCCTGCAGAGCTTTGCCAGCGGTTTAATAAACTCAACCAAACGCATCCTATATGAGATTAATCAGATATGCTGATTACAGTTTACATCTGCCCAAAGGGACGCAAATCTGCACATGAACTTGGCCATATTTTACAGGCTATGGTTTGAAAGGGAAACTCATTTTGAAAGCGCTTTTCCCTTAACACCAACGATACACGGGGCAATGAAAGCACAGAGAGTTACAACACTATCAGTCCTACAGTCGTGCTCTCTTTATAATGCTGTACATGACAGATTGCCACTGCACATGATTTTATTTTTCATGAAGTGATTACAGACATCACTGTGCGTTTTCGAATCCATACTTTAAATAAAACATCTACTGTTAAAAAAAACACGAGAACAAAATACCACTGCTGCATTATTAATATCATCAATGATTTTGAAAAAGAAATCGCCTATTTAAAATGAATATGACCGTCTGGAATAACCCAGAGTTGATCATGTCGGGCTGTTGGCATTTGAGCTGAAACTGAAGAGAATGAACACCAGCCGGTATAACAGCAGCGCTTTGCTAGCAGGTCATTAAACTCAACCAAACGCGTCCTCTATGAGATTAATCAGATATAGACAACATAAAAGTCATCTTACAACTTGAATCTGCAGAAAAGGACACGGATGTGAACTTGACCGTGCTCTGATGTAGCCGATTTCCTTGATCAGCTGATACACGGGGAACTAAAGCACAGAGTATTTACAACTTTCTGTTATAATCGTGTTCTCATTATAATGCTAGGCCTATATGACCTATATGGGCACATCACTGCAACGCGCGCTTCAGTTTCACTTTATTTCGCCGGTCTGGAAGGCGTGCTTTCTAACGCTAACCAATCAGACCTCAGTTACAGCCCAAAATGCCGCAATAACCAATCAGAAAAAATAGACAAATATATTGTTTAAAGTCAGGACGATCATCGTTTTCATGATCGAGTACTCGACCACTGTTGCCCATCCCTAATTACAAATTCTATACTTGCAATCCAAAAGATGATTTATATACTCAAAAAGCTAGAGGAGCATATGTACGATCTAGAGCAAGATGGATAGAGAAAGGGGAACAAAGCAATGATTATTTTCGCAGATTTGACAAAACCCAATAAATTCTCTTTTTAGAGTTATAAATACCTGTCCAAAAATGATCTCCTCAGAGATGTTTGAGTTCTATAGTTCCTCATATAGCTCATCCTTCTCTGCACCAGACTGCAACACTCTCGTTGATCATATACACACTAGCGTATCACAACTAGACCAGGACTTTAGAAACTTATGCAAGGCTGACATTATAATAGAGGAATTAGATAAAGCAATAGATACATTATCTCCAGGCTCTAATGGCCTCACTTCTGAATTTTATCAATTCTTTAGGGAAGATTTGCAAGAACTAATGTTTCGAGCCTCTCTCGAGTGAATCCAAAATAATTCACTATCTTCGACTATGAAACAAAGATGAACTATTCTAATCCCCAAACCAGGTAAAGATGCACAACATAGAGATAACCTAATACAAATTCTAGCTCATATATTTTCAAATATATTAAAAAAAATAATAATTTGTGAATTACAGTCTGGCTTTATAAAAGGCAGATACAACATCAGATTAACTTTAGACATTCTGGATTATCGTGAATGGATTGAGGATGACAGCTATATTCTTTTTCTAGAATTTAGGAAAGCATTTGATACGATCAAACAATTTCATATTTAACTCTCTCAAAAAATTGGTTTTGGTAACACATGTATTTTTTTTTTATTAAAATGTTATATAAAGACATCTAAATGTCATTTGGAACATCCCAAAGATTTAATATTTCGTGAGGAATAAGACAAGGATGTCCCATTTTCCATTTTCTTTTCATTTTAGCAGTAGAAATGCTTGCTATCTTGATAGATAAAAACAGCAACTTTGATAAACTGAATGTGTTCGGATGACAAGTTGGTATTAGTCAATTAGCTGATGATACGGTGATCTTCCTAAAATACCAATATCAGATTGGTAAAGCCATTCAACTAATATATCTATTCTCCAAAGCATCAGGTTTACACTTACATAAATAAATGTGAATTATTTGCAATTCATGGCAGCGAATTTGACTCTTTATGCAACATATCGATAAAAACATCTGTAAAATACTTGTGGATAACTATTACTAGACATAGCAATCAAAGCATCCAAGAGAATGTTGTTAAAAATCTTTCAAAAGCTAAAATTATTCTCAATAGCTGGATACAAAGAGATGACTCAATTTTTGGAAGAGTTTAGTTAACTAAAATGTAATATCTTTCTAGGTTTGTTTACCCAGCCTCCTCTTTACCTATCCCGCCTCACTTTCTAAAAGAATGCAACGTTATTTGGAAAAATAAGCATCACTATATTCATTTTTTTACAGTTAGTAAGATGGGGGATTAAATGTTATTGACCAAAAAATAATGAATAGTGTTTTAAAAACTCAATGGTTAAGCTCAATTATTTGCAATACAAACAGTTTATGGTTTACTATCTCCTCTTCAGTATTTGGGAAAGTAGGTGGAGTTTTTGATTAGATGTGACTTTGAGTTATCCAAATCATCTCTTAAATCATCTGCATTTCATAAACAACTTCTCCTGTATTGAAATTAGCATTCTCTCACAATTTTAGTCCACACAAAACTTGTATTTGGAACAATCGCTTTATTCTGCACCATAATTAATCTTTATTTTATGAAAACTGGGTTCAATATAAAATGTTTTCCCATGATGGACATCGATCGTAATGTTCTTAATTACAATGATTTTTGTTTGAAACGTGGATTTGTATGTCACCCTAAAGAGTTTCACACTGTTGTAAATGCCAGAATAGAATAATAGAATTAAACGGTGCTGTATTTAGTAAAAAATAAATAAATAGTAATAATTAGTTTTTAACCCAAAAGATGTGAAGGAAATGAGAATGATTTCTTACCTTTCTAAGTCTACCTAAAGTGAAAGAACTTACTATAAATGTTTTTTTTTTTAACTTTCTTACCATTCTTGATTGTTTGATTTGAGAATTCATCGCTGTTAATTGTAATTTGCATCTATGTCTGTCTTTTGAAAATTGTTAATATTGCTTGTTCATTGCCTATTTTGTATGTAAATCTGCTTATCTTAAATACATTTAAAAAAATTATAATAAAAAAAGAGGAGGAGCTGTCAAATTAGAACTAGTGGACCAATGGTGATGCTTAAACCTGCCCTAATTTACATGAAACTCAAACTGCAGGATTTGGAAAAACAAGCACAGAACGTGGAAAGAAGAGTGAGTGCACAAAGTACAGAATAATAAAACAATGAGTTTAAAATTTGTGCAATGGTAAATAGACTGCATTTATATAGCGCTTTCAACAGACCCATGGCCATCCAAAGCACTTTACATGTTTCCTCACATTCACTCTCTCATTCACACACCGACGGCGGTGTCAGCCATGCAAGGCCCATCCAGCTCATCGGGAGCAGCTGGGGTTAGGTGTCTTGCTCATGGACACCTCGACACTTGGTCAGGTGGAACTGGGGATCGAACACCAACCTTCTAGCCTGGATGCCAGCCGAATTTAGCCCCGCCCACACAAATTTTTGCTCGGGCAATTCGGTCTGGACTCGATCCATAGAGTTATTATGCCCAAACAGAAACTGTTCAGACCAATGAAATCATCAGGGCGGGCTTTAGACGATGATGGACAGATGATCAACAGTAACGTAATCATCCACGTCATCAAAGGCACTTTGGGTTGAGTTTGCTCTTATCCTAAACGGAGAACTTCTCCGTATATGCATTCAGTACTCTGTGTATCCTTAAATTATTTTATTACAACACTGGCAAAGATCGTTTACACTCATCTTTTCTTGTAACATTACTTAATCCAGCGCGCGTGCAGACAGGGTTGCCACGTGTTTTTGCAATGTCGCACAATTGCTACTCAAAACTATAGCCCAAAACAATAACTTTCCAGGGGTTCTCCAGAAAAAATGGCGTTTAGTTGGCAAGGTTGCCTGCTAAAATTCGCATTCCTGGGTTTATATAATCACATAATTGGGGTCACTTCAACCCGCGGAAAAACGGGCTTGGCAACACAGTGCAGTTGAGTTCTGTTGACATCTGACAACTAACGTTACGCTGGCCGCCCGCTGCTCTGATTGGTTGAGGGTCTATCCAATTGAGGTCTTTCCTGGCTCGGTTGAAACACGCCCATAATCAAAGCTCAATGGAGCGGCACCAGACTCATATTCTGACTAGAGTTGAGTATGGCCACGCTAGGCTACCAACCTTCCAGTTTGTAGACAATCTTCATGAACCCCTGAGCCACTGCCGCCCCTGATCGAAAAATAATGTTTAATTTGTTTAAAGTTTTGATTCATGCCTGTTATTTTTTTAAATGCGCTTTTAATGTTTTGATTTTATGCTTATTATATTTGATCTGTGACCACATTGTTTGCTATTCTCATTATTTTTCTTTTTTTTGTTTTGTTTGTGCAGTATATTTTTACATTTTTGATTCAAGCTTATTATTTTTCGATCAGTTACCGGAGGACTTTAGGACTTTAAATGGATCCCATACCATACTGTATGCATTAGTGAGTGTGATGGTGTTGGACAGCAGGTGAGTATGAGGCTGGGAGGAAACAAACACACAGTACACTGCAAAAACTAGACTACACCACTGCTGCAAACTGTACATTACAGTGCACACACGCAAGCACATAAACACACACATTCTCACCTTCAACACCACACCATCCTGAAGTCCTGATCTTGTGTTGTGTCTCTAATAAAGCACTGGGATTGTGTCCAGTCTTCGTGCGCGTTGTGTGGGTAGATGAACGAGCTACAGGAATTGCTCAGGCCAGATTTTATTCTGCATGAATAAAAGAAAGATCAAAACTAGCTCTGGATCTGTGGCCTTCTGTCAGTGAAGGCATCATTGTTTTCATATTCTCATGTTTAATAAATGCTCTCAGAAGCGTTTTATCATGCACACAAACTTCATACATGTTTGAATAACATTAAATGCACTTAAGAACAAAATTACATGATTTATTACAATAAACAAAACTCATATCAAACTTTTCAGACAGAGCTTGAGCACAACTCACCTTCTCTTCAGTCGCGTTTACCGGGAACCGGAACAGAAGTCTTAAAGGAGCCACGCACCATATTCAACTATTGAAACATATCCTGCATAAAATAAATCAATATTAAAAAGATAAATTAAATTAATCATTACAATAATAATTTCCGGACTACAAATATAAAATAACTGATAACAACAAAGGGAGAGATTTTGCGTGAAATTAATAAATGAATATCACCTGTTTCATTATGAAACAAAAAAACAAAAAACAATTTAAATCCACGAGTTGAAATTCTTAACAGCAAGACGATAAAACATGCATGGGACCTATAACATTTAGATTTAAGATATTTACAAGGTGAAAGATACACAAGGTGTGAATCGTATCGTATTTATTGTCAAATGCATGACTGTTATAAACAGACTCTGAATGACAGAAAACTTCATATGATATAAGTGTGCACATGTTTCTGTAAGCTTTGAGCTGTTATTCTGTCTTGTAAAATAATATTCACAGTTTCTAACACCAGGTGCATTGAGGCCCTCTAGTGTTGAAATTACTGAAGCACTTGCTGAAGAATGATCTGCCTTTTACAGTTTTTTCAATTGCTTACAGTTTTTGCCCGTTGCTTGAACACATTTTGCAAAACTTCGCTCATTGTGCCAAAACTCTACACACAAGTAAACGTGACACAACACTGGGAAATATACCATTCACATCTGTGTCAAATTGAAACTCTGCTATCAAAACCTAACATTCCTTTGTCAAAATGTAACTGATGACAAAATGACACATATCTGCATCATATGCATACACTTTCAGATCAGGGGGAACACACTAGTCTGCTATATATAAAACACTGCAGTCTTTGATGGCTGTTTATTCAATCAAAACACTGTTTATTCAGAAGGCATATTTTCAGGAGGCACATTTTCAAACAACCAGAAAAGCAAATATGCCTGCTCAATATCGTACATTGCAGTCACATGAATTCAGATAGAGCAAAAAAAACAATAATAGAAAAATATGGGACCCTGTAGAGTTGCTTCATGGTGATGTTGTGTTTTCCCAAGATGCGTCTGATGATGGTGATGCTCACATGGTTTATGTTGTTGAACACTTGCCTGTGTGTAAGTATTTCCTGTCGTAGCTGGTGGATTTGGATGGCATTTTCTGCCCTCACTCGGTCCACAAAGGCAAGTTCCTGCTGATGTGTGAACAGGCGTTGGCGTCCCCCAGACGGTCTTCTAGTCATTCAGTACTTTACTGTATATACTGTATAATCCACTGTACTGAAACATCTCAATATAAGTAATCATGGTATGTTCCTTTGGCTGCAAAAGAAGCATTAGCACCCTCAATACCCTGTACAAGTGATGTGGTAATGTGATATACTGTAGTACAGTGCTGTAAGTACCATCTGAGTTGAGTAGAAGATAGCGAGGTGAAGACACACCTGCTTTCTGTGTTCTTACAGTTTTTGCCTATTGGTTACACACGTTTTGCTAAATTTGGCTCATTGTGTCAAAAATCTATACACAAGCAAATAAGACACAACATTGGGAAATAAACCATTCACATCTGTGTCAAATTGAAACTCTACTATCAAAACCTAACAATCCTTTGTCAAAATGTCACTCTGATGACAAAATGATACCCACTTGCATCATATGAATACACTTTCAGATCAGCAGCAACACACTAGTCTACTTTATATAAAAAACTACAGTCTTTTGTTTTCAATGTTTTTATTCAGTTCCATAGAGGGCATGTTTTCACAACAACCAAAAAATGAAGTAATGAATTCAAAATCAACACATTAGTATATTTTACAGTACAGTAAATTCAGTTCAATGAAAAATAGAACAAACAATACACTACTGTACACACACAAAAACACAATTGTACGCAAGTGGGCTTATGGATCCTGCCGTCTGTTGGGGTCAGGCCACAGGATCTCATCAACATCACAAGCAATGTCTTCTCTTGCTAAGCATCGGGGAATATATCCCCTTGTGTGCCGAATCCATCCCTGGATTGACCTCACCTCAATGTCTCCGCAGGCCTGTTCCATTGCCTGCAGAAGAGGCATACATGTGGTTGGCGGTCATATACGCGCCATCTCCAAGCGTAAAAAAAATCCAACAGCCGCCTGGGCCTGATCTGTTGGTTGTAGGCCCCTCAGGCCTCCCAGTTAGATCAGCACGTAGGCTTGTTCGGCCTCCCGAGCGCCTTTGTGAGATGTGCTCAGTAGATCCTAGGATCGAGCTGCTGAACTCCCCTCGCTAGCAAGGGTCGGAAAGCACTAAGCTGAGCGCTGCTCTCCAGGATAGCCCATCTCTGAGGTCCGGCCTGAGGCGGACACTGCCAGTCTTGCAGTCTCTCAGCTGGACGCCTCTCCGGAGGCGAGTTTCCAGAGGCTCTGTTTCTCAACAGACAGGGTTGGCCGACGGAAGTATCCCACATAAGTGACGCCAGGTCTGGCCTCCCTGGTGGCATTCGGTGAAGGTTTTCCCGAATAGTGACTGGCTGGGCCACCCTTGGGTCCCCAAGCCACATTTAAGTCATAACCAGAGACGTTAACTACATTTGTTAACATGAACTAATAATGAACTGCACTTATAAAGCATTTATTTATATTTGTTAATTTTACCATTTGCTAATCATTTACATTTAATTAAAATCTTGAAAACATTAGTTAATGCACTATGAACTAACATAAACAAACCATGAACAGCTCGATTTATATTAGCTAACTTTAACAAAGATTAACAGATACAGTAACACATGTACTGCTCATTGTTAGTTCATGTTAACTAATGCATTAGTCTGTAGTCAGGGGGTCAGGGAGGTGTCCTACAGTCTTTTTGGAAGATCTTCACCGGATTAGTGAGTTTTATTGCATGGTGTTGGATCTCAGCTTTCGTCTTAGCAGTAAAACCAATCCTTACAGGAGAAAGTCTGAGAATGGATAGAATAAACAATGTGAGAGGACGAGTGCGTATGCGAGGTAGGCGACGAGGAGGAAGAGGAGGATGAGGAGGAGGAGGAGGAGGGAAAGAAAGAGGAAGAGGAGGAGGAGGGCAAGAAAGAGGAAGAGGTGGAGGAGGGCAAGAAAGAGGAGGAGGAGGAAGAAAAAAATGCAAAGAGCAAAGCAGAGTACAGTAGTAATTTCTGATAAATTTTGAGCTACTGTGATAGAACATGTTTTAGTTCATCTAGAGACAATGATGGAAAATATGAAATTTGTTTTGAGAATGTGAGGGTGGGTCGGCTTCAGTGGTTCAGGCTGCAGGGTTGCCGAAAGACTAAAGAAACTTTATCAGCAAGATGGAATAAAACTGTACATTTCTTGTCTATAACCACCCACTGCTACTTATACCAACGACGGAAATAAGCGCAGTTACAATAGCTAAATATGTGACGATATTGTATTGCATAAGGTAGCACTTCAAAGTCAATACCAAATCAAAACTAGTTAGCACATCATTTGTAGTTGAAACATTTTTAATGACAAAATCTGGTTATGGTTACACTTAAAATAGTTACAAAATAGATGAGATGATAACTTTTAACCATTAATTGTACCCAGCATGAATGTTACCTGAGGGATAGGGGAGAGAGACATAGAGATAGATAGAGATAGATAGAGATAGAGAGAGAGAGCGAGAGAGAGAGAGAGAGAGAGAGAGAGAGAGAGAGAGAGAGAGAGAGAGCCAAAGAGCAGGCCCTAAGCAGAGAAAGCCAGAGAATGAAAAGAGACAGAGCAACAGTTACAATCTTCTTTTATCCTTTTCTTGTGACTGAAACCCAAATGTGAGACATTCAAACTGACCAATCAGATCACACCTCGCCCACTGTATACAGGTGTGACACGCATTTGGCCTTCAGGCCTCCAGAATCTCTTTGTCTTAAGGAATTCCAAATCGCTGTTCTGAAAAGAGAGATGGGGGTTGAAAACAGTACAGCAAATGTCTTTATTCAAATTCAAAAAACAAAAATATCTTTGATTATTTTCAATCCTACAAGAATCAATCCTTCTCCCTGAGAACAATATGTTTTGAACAGTGTTTTCTATTTGTTGGTGTATTGTTTACTGACTGCTTTATAGTGTGCATCTTGTTGACCACTGTGTTTCTGATTTGAGTGTTTGATTTTGCCAGAGGAGTCAGAGGTTTTGTAAATAGTGCTTGAAAGTGTGTTTAATGTTTTCAGAAATTGGAGCAAGGTTTCAGAAATTGTGTTTTGACAATTTTTTCCAATACTTTTAACAATTTTCCTAACCTCTTAACACATTTAACACACCACCTGTCTGTGTAGGCTATACAATTAACACATTTACTGTTGCTTTTACACAAAATGCATACGTTAACAAAAAAATGGAAATGCTCGAACTTCTTTTACAAGCTCAACCAAGACCAAAACAATGGATTTTTACTGTCAAATTTACCAATGCTTTAACACTGTATTCCATTGCTACTGAGAAACAACTGTTTGAAGTTATGAAGTTAAAGGGGAAAATTCACTTTTATAAGGTGTTTGAACATAAATGTGTGTTGGCAGTGTGTGTATACGACCACCCTATAATGGTAAAAATCCACCCACTCCAAACTTTTTTTAATCCCCATAAATCATAAGCAGTGTCTCAGAAAAAGCCGTTTCCAGATTCCTGCAGTGTGACGTTGCACTGCAGAGGCCCCGCCCACAAGTGTTGATGGACACTGACATACTAACACAGACCCCTCCCTCAGAGAGCTGAGCTGTTCACAGTCTGTTTATCTCCTCGCCAGAGCATTAACAGCAGCATTCAAGAAAGAGATGTGTTCTTATTAAAGCTACTAAAGTTCAGTCAGTCAAGAACAGTGAGCAAATTTCTGTTCATCTTCTGTTGCAATGTCACATGAACTGCAATGTCACATAAACATGTCTGTGATAGAGATGAGATGTTTCAGTTTTCATTGGTGTGTTCACTGCTGTGAATGAGCTGTGTGGGCTCCGCACTCTCGGTGGGGAGCAGCAGCTCATTTGCATTAAAGAAGCCACACACAGAACAGCTCATTTTTCTTCAACCCCAAAATTGCCATTTAAAAAATTGTATAGTAAATGATCTGTAAGGAATTTTGATCTGAAACTTCACAGGCACACTCTGGGAACACCTATTGCATCTTGTAAAAAGGGGCATAATAGGTGCCCTTTAAATATATATATATAAATCACAGCTGATTCCCATCTAGGAATTGTTCAGGTGATAATGTTCTTTCAATCACAATCAATGACCTTATGATATACAGTAAAAGAGGGTCTCTATGGGCTGATCTTGTGAAATCAACATGATGCACACTATAAAGCAGTCAGTAAAGAATACACCAACAAATAGAAAACACATTGTTCAAAACATAAACACTCACCTAAAGGATTATTAGGAACACCTGTTCAATTTCTCATTAATGCAATTATCTAATCATCCAATCACATGGCAGTTGCTTCAATGCATTTAGGGGTGTGGTCCTGGTCAAGACAATCTCCTGAACTCCAAACTGAATGTCAGAATGGGAAAGAAAGGTGATTTAGGCAATTTTGAGCATGGCATGGTTTTTGATGCCAGACGGGCCGGTCTGAGTATTTCACAATCTGCTCAGTTTGACTGAAATAACCACTCGTTACAACCGAGGTGTGCAGCAAAGCATTTGTGAAGCCACAACACGCACAACCTTGAGGCGGATGGGCTACAACAGCAGAAGACCCCACCGGTACCACTCATCTCCACTACAAATAGGAAAAAGAGGCTACAATTTGCACAAGCTCACCAAAATTGGAGAGTTGAAGACTGGAAAAATGTTGCCTGGTCTGATGAGTCTGGATTTCTGTTGAGACATTCAGATGGTAGAGTCAGAATTTGGCGTAAACAGAATGAGAACATGGATCCATCATGCCTTGTTACCACTGTGCAGGCTGGTGGTGGTGGTGTAATGGTGTGGGGGATGTTTTCTTGGCACACTTTAGGCCCCTTAGTGCCAATTGGGCATGGTTTAAATGCCACGGCCTACCTGAGCATTGTTTCTGACCATGTCCATCCCTTTATGTCCACCATGTACCCATCCTCTGATGGCTACTTCCAGCAGGATAATGCACCATGTCACAAAGCTCCAATCATTTCAAATTGGTTTCTTGAACATGACAATGAGTTCACTGGACTAAAATGGCCCCCACAGTCACCAGATCTCAACTCAATAGAGCATCTTTGGGATGTGGTGGAACGGGAGCCGTGCCCTGGATGTGCATCCCACAAATCTCCATCAACTGCAAGATGCTATCCTATCAATATGGGCCAACATTTCTAAAGAATGCTTTCAGCACCTTGTTGAATCAATGCCACGTAGAATTAAGGCAGTTCTGAAGGCGAAAGGGTCAAACACAGTATTAGTATGGTGTTCCTAATAATCCTTTAGGAGAGTGTAGTTCTCAGGAGAAGGACAGTTTTATTCTAAAAACAAATTTTCGTCACTGTCTTTAGATGAACCAAAACATGTTCTATCATAGAAGCTCAAAATTATTCAGAAATTACTATTCTGCTTTGCTCTTTGCAATTTTGTTGTTCTTTCTCCTCCTCCTCTTCCTCTTTCTTGCCCTCCTCCTCTTCCTCTTTTTGCCCTCTTCACCCACCTCGCATACACACTCATCCTCTCACATTGTTTCTTCTATCCATCCTCAGACTTTCTCCCTCCCACCTTCAGCAACCAGCTTTCTGAACTGGCTTGTATTGGTTGTGTCATATCAGGTTAAATCAGTTTTGCGTGGTTATGTTCAATCAATGACATTGTGTTCTCTATTTGTATTTGATAGTTGCCACTTGTGTTTACCAGTATGGATGACATGTGCATTAGAGTGCAGATTGTGTTTTGAGAATGAGAATGTGTTTAGAGTTTTGTTGAAAAGTCTAAGTAAGATCTGCAAAGGTATTGACAACAGACTGGACAATTAGCTAAACGAATTCAGGCAACTGAGAAATTTGTTCAGCCAATGGGTTACTGTTTTAGCAATTGAGGAAAACTGAAACTTCTTGAAACAAACATATTTTAGCTTTAAAAAAAAAGCTTAATGCAATATTTTTGTATTACAATTGTATATTAAATTAAATAATGTGTTTGTGGGCAAAACATTTTTTCCGCCCTAACTGCATATCTGATTATTTAACGTGTTTAATCTCTGTTGCACATTTCCTAAAATCATAAAGCATCATCAAAATTGTAGAAGTAGCATCTAAAAAGGTTAAGTTATGCTTGGCAGAGCAGATGAAGACCACATCTTGTGAAATAATTGTTCTTGCTTACGCCGACTGAAAACACACGACGAGACAGGAGCGGAAAACACCATGAGACAGGAGCGACAGGACACATCCTCATGGTTTAAGATGCAAATATTTTCAATATTGTGACGTGGCATTTTACTATACGGTCATACAAAATGATGGACAGACAATGATTTCTGAAGGTCTTCTGCGAAGTGGTAGGGGTTAATAAAGGCCTTCTGAAGCGAATCGATGCGTCTGTGTAAGAAAAATATCAACATTTAAAACTTTATTGACTAAATGTTGACATAACTTAATTTTTTTAAATTTTATATTTTTATTTTATATTTAAATTGTTCATAACTTTTTGAGTTTACTCAACTTTTTAACAAAGCTGTTCACTTAACTCAATTAACTGAGTAAAGTCTCCCAATTTAAGATCTTTTGTTCAGTTGATTGAGTTTTTTGATTGAGTTTATCACCATCATTGTGATCAGTGTTTTCATTAGTTGGGCAGTTTAAAGACTCTTTAATGTTAGTGTTTCTCTGGCTGCTGTAACTGAGTAGTGGCTAAATTCACTGATGACTGAGTTAAATATGAGCAATATACTATTGACTTTGTTTTATTGTGATTCTAGAAAAGATCCAGCACAGTTTAAAATCAGAAAAGCTGAGTAAGTTTTAAACAGATTGTACACTAAGCACTATGAATTCCTGTGAGATTTACTCCCACAGACATCAAGAATCAGCATATGAATCTCAACAATTGTGTCATGCTTCATGCTGCAATGGGCCCCACTTTATATTAAGTGGCCTTGACTACTATGTATTTACATCAACAACAACAATTTAAAATAAATAAGTGCAATGTACTTCTTGTGCTCATATTGTATTGCAACACACTTTTGGTGTGGTGGTGTGGTAAGTTTAAGGGTAAAGTTAGGGACAGGTGTGGTGGTGTGGGTAAGTTTAAGGGTAAAGTTAGGGACAGGTGTGGTGGTGTGGGTAAGATTAAGGGTAAAGTTAGGCACAGGTGTGGTGGTGTGGGTAAGATTAAGGCTAAAGTTAGGGACAGGTGTGGTTGTGTGGGTGAGTTTAAGGGTAAAGTTAGGGACAGATGTGGTGGTGTGGGTAAGTTTAAGGGTAAAGTTAGGGACAGCTGTGGTGTGTGGGTAAGTTTAAGGGTAAAGTTAGGGACAGGTGTGGTGGTGTGGGTGAGTTTAAGGGTAAAGTTAGGGACAGGTGTGGTGGTATGGGTCAGTTTAAGGGTAAAGTTAGGGACAGGTGTGGTGGTGTGGGTAAGTTTAAGGGTAAAGTTAGGGACAGGTGTCGTGGTGTGGGTGAGTTTAAGGGTAAAGTTAGGGACAGGTGTGGTGGTGTGGGTCAGTTTAAGGGTAAAGTTAGGGACAGGTGTGGTGGTGTGGGTGAGTTTAAGGGGTAAAGTTAGGGACAGGTGTGGTGGTGTGGGTGAGTTTAAGGGTAAAGTTAGGGACAGGTGTGGTGGTGTGGGTGAGTTTAAGGGTAAAGTTAGGGACAGGTGTGGTGGTGTGGGTCAGTTTAAGGGTAAAGTTAGGGACAGGTGTGGTGGTGTGGGTAAGTTTAAGGGTAAAGTTAGGGACAGGTGTGGTGGTGTGGGTAAGATTAAGGGTAAAGTTAGGGACAGGTGTGGTGGTATGGGTAAGTTTAAAGGTAAAGTTAGGGTCAGGTGAGAGTGTGGTGCTGAAGCTGGTGGAGCCCTTTGTTGGTAATGGAAGGAATGTCACCACCGCCAATTTCTTCACTTCCATCCCACTCGCCAACTCACTTATCCACAAAAATACAAGCCTTGTGGGGACCATCAAAAGAATAAGCGGAGCTCCCACCCTCTGTGTAGGGAGAGGGGAGCGGTTCAGTACCAAGGTGCTGAAAAGAGCTAAAATAATGCTGTCGGTTTACCAGTGCAAGCCCAGAAGAAATGTAACCATCCTGAGCACTCAACAGCAGCATGTAGCCATCTTCCTTCAACAAGAGGAAGCCAGAGACGGGACATACTACAACAGAACGAAGTAGGGGTTGATGTACTTGACCAGATGGCTCGTCAATACTCAGTCAAAGGTTATTATTTTTTATTATTTTATTATTATTACATTATAATAGTCAATAGTTTTATAATAGCTTAAATAATACCATAATGTTCTCTCTTCCTCTCTGTCGATCTCTGTGTCTGTCTCAAGGTGGCACGACTTCATGCTTCAGCTGGCCCAGGATCTGCGCTGAGTGGATGGCATCCAAAGTGGTACCGCGCATGGACGGGCAAATGGACGTGCCCTGGGCAGTGCACATCTGCCGAGGAGAATGACCTGCACGGTGAGGCAAAATGCAAACAAAATAAAATGTTTGCGAAGTGCCTAAAGTGTCGGGAACCTGTCTGTGGGAAATGGTCACGGTGATGAATGTTTTTACGTGCTTACTGTAAACGGTGACAAAATGCGTTCAAATAAAGATGTTTTAGCCAACTCATTAAAGTTCAAACATTGGACTAATTATTCTTTCTTTGTCATTAATCATTTTTGCCATTTTAATCGTTGATTGTTCGCTACTGTGTTTCTATTTATTCAAGTCTGCCTGTTTCCTAAAAATCTGATCTATGATGTATTTTATGATGAACAATTTTATGATTACCCAGAGTTTATTGGTGTTGTTCTCTTAATCAATTTTTTTAACTATATAACTAAATAAATTAAGAATTAATAAGGTGAAACTGTGCGCTTGAATTTGTCATTGCATACTTTGCAGTGCAGTGAATTATTAGTATTGCTCATTATTGTCTATTTAGGTATTTTATTAATTTAAATAGTTAATCTTAATATCGGATTAATGTAATTGTATTATAATATTACACCATCCAAATATGTATTTATGTCCTTCTAATTCTCGTTATTGCAGGCTGCAAGTGATTTGTGTAACCTGCTTAAAATTAACTTGGACATTTAAAAAAACAATAAAAAAACAGGACAAAAACATAGTTGATGACTAAAAATAATGCTTTGATGACTGTATACATTACTTTGTGAAGATAGTGGCATAATACAGTGACATATTACGTCTTTTAGCCGTTTCAAAACAGTAATAATCTCCATGTGTTCATTTGACCCGCTGGCGGTTTTAGGTATACACGACCCTGGCGGTTCTAAGTGAACATAAACGGATCAATATATTGGATCTGTGTACCCGTCTTAAAGTGACAGCAGCCTAATATACCTCCTGCTGGATATATATAATTCATACAGTAAAGACTGCAGTGTTTTATTTTACATTTAATTATTCAATTTCTGTATTATGTCTTACTTGACTGCAACCGTTAAAGGTGCTGTATGTAAGTTTGTGACTGTACTAAATAATACAAATACCATCATATATTTGCAGATTTGTAGGAAACATTTTCACATACTCGTTTCTCTGAATGTTCTGCTTTGAATTATGCGTTCTGTGTCAGAACGTCTGTGTGATACCGCATACGCCGCAGTTTACCCAATAGTATTTTAACACTACAGGTTGTCAGTTGTTGTATTGCAACCGTATAGCCAGCAAACAAACTGGGTCGAGATCGCAGAATCTACCAAATAACCTTTAAATGATCATTTTTGCTACTGTTATGGCTTGGACATAGACACATACCAAATCAATAAAACAGTAATACATTTTCATTTTCATTTCGCAATGTATAAAGCATTCAAAATAAATATGCAATTTACGTTTTAAAATTACTATTGGAAATGGCAAAAGTAAATTATATAATTTAATTTTCATTTTCATTTTGCACCAACTTGGCACATATGTAATGGAAAATGTAATTTAAAATAGAGAAATACATTGCCATATTGCATATTGCATTGCAAATTGAATTCTTCTACACATAAGCTTCCATATCATCAACTTACAGTGTAGTGTGTAAGTCTCCTCACCTTCCATTGTCAATTGTGTTCTATACAACCCATGGCAACCCGTGGCGAAGCCCAAAATCTAGATCGCTATTTCCATTTCATCTCCTATTAAAATAAGCATTTATTCTGACATGCGCGGCACATTGTTCATGTATCATGAATATTAAGAGAATATTAACAGTTGACAAACAGGCGATTAAAGGGGGTCGCGCATAAGCTCAGAGTTGTTCATAATCCTGCGGCACCGTTCATATTGTTTTCCATTAAACGATACAATTTGCCTCAAAATGTTGTTAATGTAGCCTATAATGACTTCACACTAGCCTGGAAGAGTGCGTATAGGCATTTTTCAGTATTTTTCTTTCTGCTTATGGAAAGATATAGCCTAGGCTAATTTAGATTCCCACATGTTTCCGTGTGTGCATTTCTTACAGCAAAAACACACCAACGACACATTTTTCATTCTTGAAGTGAACTTTTGCCTGTATGGTGATTAGATTCACTGTTTATTGCCGGCTTGAACATGAAAACGCGATGCATCTGGTGTGTGGGATAAGGCGTTTCATCCACAGCACACACAGAGCGATTGAACGAGTAGCCCATGCCAAAAATAACGAGTATTAACACAGTCTGCTATGTCTTAACCGAATGCAAGCAGTTGACTCATTAATCCGGACGCGTGTCAGATTCAATATTGTGCATTTGCTCTTAAAGAGACAGTAGCCCTGCCGTCTGTCATTAAAGTTAATCAAAGTACACAAAAAAATAATCCACTCATCTTGACTGAATAACTTTTCTAGCCAGTTTTAACATGCATTAATCTATATTTCATTTATACAGTGAAAATTATCCAATGTTATTTGTTATTCTATTTCTGTACCTGAATTACTGTTAGACCTGCAACATCAATCACTTTATTCTCAGCTCTGTTCTAGCTTTATTGCTGCCTGTTCACTTTTATTCAATTACTTTTTTAATTTATATGATTAGGCTTGTAGTTTTAACTGTGGAATATCAGGTGGAATCAAGAATTGTTAAGTTTTACTGGTATCTAAAATTGTGGTTGCTTATTTATTAGAATACAATGCTACATGAGTAAAACGATGAAAACAAATGAGTATTAAACATTATATTCTTTCACGTTCTATGGACCCCTATAGTAATCTTGGCCACCCCGGCCACCCCATGTATAAAAGTCTAGTTCCACCACTGCTGGCAACCCGTGTGAGCGTTGAGTCTGAGGAGGAGGGCGGGGCAAACTATATTTACAATTTGGACCGCAGTTCCCATTTCAACCACTAGCTGTCAATCCTACATACTGCACCTTCAGATAGACTACTGTACCTGAAAACTGTAAAGCACTCTTTATGTCATTTATATCTTTCTTATATATCTATATTCTATATCTAATCAGTTTTGTGTGTCTTTTCAAACAATAGGTTTAATAATATGAAGTATAATTCATTAAATCAAAAGTAAAAAGACTTCCTGGCTAATGCGTTCATATCAATCGTTTCTCGTGTCTCATGTCTAACTCCACTGATACTGAATGTGTTGAATCTTTCTAACACAAGTATTTTGTATTTTAGGAAAATTGTTTGTTTAGTTGGTAACACTTTACAATAAGGGTGCACTAATATGCATTAATTCATGCTTAACTAATGCACAGATAATGATGAGTTAATGTGTTACTAATGGTGAACTAACCCATTTATTAATGATTACTGCATCAGCAACTAATGAAGATTCGACATGATTAATAGATTAGGTAATCATTACATTGTTATTAGTTAAATGTGTCATAATGTATGAATTCCTTAATAACATATTTTATTAACTAATAATGTAAATTAATGTGTTAATTACCACAACGGGTCAAAGCCATGCATTTCAACTTCCAGTTGTCTGCTTTAATTAATCATTAGCTTATGATTTACTAATGTGTCATTATGGTATGACTTTACTTGTTGGGGCACATGACTATTAACTAATTCAAAATGAATTCAAAACCCATAACCACAATTACAAATTACTTAATCAATTAATTAATAGTCATGTGCCCCAACAAGTAAAGTCATACCATAATGACACATTAGTAAATCATTAGCTAATATAATATGTTATTAAGGAATTAATACATTATCACACAATTAACTAATAACAATGTAATGATTACTTAATCTATTAATCATGTATAATCTTCATTAGTTGCTGATGCAGTAATCATTAATAAATGGGTTAGTTAACCATTAATAACACATTAACTCATTATTATCTGTGCATTAGTTAAGCATGAATTAATGCATATTAGTGCACCCGTATTGTAAAGTGTTACCATTTAGTTTAATAGTTTTATTTTATTAGGTTTGATGAACAAGTTTTTGTAATTTGTAACAAAATATGTTCTTATGTATTTGTGCTAATCTCTGAATAATTTACCCTCACAAATCCAACCTTCAACCTATTTTAATTATTCTCAGGTAAGGTAAAGTCAAATCTGCCCTAACTCATAAGCCTTCAAATTCTCATCCTTACAATAAATAGGTCACAGAAGACTTCTCAAGAGTTTGAGCTGCTCAAGACTAGAAATCAGAGGCTTTTGGCAAGGTTGCTTGGTTATATATAGCTTTACGTTTATTTATTACAAGTTAATTACTTTACACAATACCAATAATAAAAACAAAAGGTAAAAGTACATATGAAAATGAACTGGTTACAAGCGTCGTGAAGGCATCTAACATCGGAGAGCCCGTCCCACTGAATCAGCGTCTGCTGTTCTCCTTGCATCTCAGTCTTTTAGACATCTTCTCTATTCCACATTCTTGAGACGTCCTCCACTGTGGAAACCCCTCAAACCTTCTCGATATAAAGCCCTTCTCCCTTTGCCCTCTTTCTCCGGCTTCTTCTCGTTTCCTGCCGTTCTCATCCCGTCTGAAGGTATGGTACTTGCATCTCTTTTTCACCGATGCTTTTTCTAATACAGGTTTTCTTCTCCTCTACTCTATCAATATACACTTGAAATGTTTTAGCAATATTTTTCTTTATTATTTGATTAAATACCTTCCTTAATAAAATACTGAATACAGTCATGATATCTATTTACTTAATAAAACACTTTCTTAATAAAATACTGAATATAGTTGTGGTGTCTCTTTAGTTAAAACACTTTCTTTGGTTGCCATAAAATATCTACAGAGCAAAATAGTACAATTGCATATTTTACTCAACAACTTAATATTGCAAACTGTTGTTTTATCAAGTTTGCCCATCACACACACACACACACACACACACACACACACATGTTTGTTTTTGTGAAATGGGGACATTCCATAGGCGTAATGCATTTTATACCATACAAACCGTATTTTCTATCCCCTACACTGCCCCTGCCCCTAAACCTACCCATCACACACACACACACACACACACACACACACACACACACACACACACACACACTACCCATCACAGGAGACTGCGCAGTTTACTTTCTGTGATAAAACCTCATCCTGTGTGATTTATAAGCATTTTGAAAAGTGAGGACATGGGGAACGTCCTCATATTTCACCCTCTTTTGTAATACCTATGTCATACCCATGTCATTATACACATTTGTGTCCTGATATTTCACGAAAACATGCCCACACACACACACACACACACACACACACACACACACACACACTTTTGAAATTATTATGAATACATCACCTGAAAGCTGAATAAATAGCTTTCCATTTATTAATTCTCAAGTCTCTCTTTTGACTCAAAAGTTCATGTAATGTCTTCCTAGTCCCGCCACTGAGCCAATATCCTCCAATAGACGAAAGAACCCCAAACCGTTTTGCTGATCTATCATTACTTTCCTCCTATTCACCAGGTGGAGTATCCTTTCATCATCTTCCTCCTCCTCGTCCTCCAGTCTTTGAATAAAGAACCCCAGATGTTCGGTGAAAGCACTGTCTTTAGTCATTGGGATCTTGGACAGACTCATGATGGTCGTATAAGCTTCATGCAGCAGGATGGACTTTTGTGTTTTGATCTTCTCCAGTTCACTGTTGAGTTTTTCTTCTATTTCTGTTTTATTCTCAGACTCTTCCTTACCAGTATCTTCATATTTATTTCCATGAAAGCTGGTTTCAGGCTTTTCACCAGTGCATTCATACTCCTGTTTGAGATCATGAAATGTCATAGTGACTGGCTCTGTCTTCGTCACATATGTTTTGTTCTCTTTGACGTGTGCGCTGTAATGACACTTCCCAGTACACACAGTGCAGTGCTTGTCTTTCATGACGTCACACTTGAACAGTTCATAGGAGAGGACCCACCAGCAACCAAACAGATGACAGTTTTCCTCACAGACGGAGCAGCAGGTTGCGTTTAGGTTCCTCAACAAGCATTTTCAATGGGGACTTTTTCTTTGAAAACTCTGTTGACTGTAAACTGAAAGTTTTCAAATTTCTCAATCTTGTCTCTGTTCTGTCTGACGGCTTCCTGAATCTGATTCAGTTGCTCAGTTTTTAACTCCTTCTCAGAGATTCGCTGCTTCAGATTAGAGACACGGGCCTCGAGTTGTTTTGGCCCTTTCAGAACATCTAATGTCATCTGAACACTTTTTCTGTTCTTTTCTTCCAGGAGTTTGAAGAACTCATTTGTGCTTCTCTCTCCCATTTCCCATGATGATCTGTCGAGATGCTCGTACTGTTTATCTCTTTTCTCTTTATGTCTGTTGTTGAATAAGAAGTGGGCAGGTTCATTGTCTTCATCTCTTCTGCAGGGTATTTCTACTGTGTTAATTGCATTGAGAGCATCTTTTGGACGTCCTCCATCTGAATGTGTGAGTAGAAACACTATGTTGTTCTCTATATCTTTACCAAACAGAGACAGAACTGAGTGAAAGATGTATTGCTCTTTTGCAGAGAAGCGATTCTGAGCCGCCTTCATCACAAAACACACTGCATCAATATAATGAATCCCATCCTTAGCTGAAAACAATCTGCTCAGATACTCAGAAGTATTTCTTTCTCTCTTGAATCTATTAGTGTGTGCATAATACCCTGGAGTGTCAATGATCATCAGAGAGGTTGGTTTCTCTTCAACAGCCACCTCATAAATAGTGATCTCAGACGTCTCGGACTGTGATTGAACTTCATGTTGTTCCTCTTCTGTGATCTCATACCACTCTTGATCCTCAAATTTCACTCCCAGTAAGTAGTTAATGATAGTGTCGATGATGGTGGTTTTCCCAGCACCAGTTTCTCCCACCATCAGTATGACTTTGTTCTGCTTGTTTCTGTCTCTCTTCGTCCATATGTCCACTGTCTGACCTTTCTGTCAGTCCCATCAATATATTTCCGTTCAGTGTTCAGGAGGTAAAGCGCTGGAGGACCGGGATTTAATAGGGTGGCATCATGGTGGGCTCTACAATAGAGATTTGATTTAGCCTTAACATGTTATGATTTCAACCAGCTATTTTAAGTCTACAGTGCCTCTGAGGGCATCCATTCTATCATGTTGTTGCATATTTTGAAGATTTGTCAGCAATATCATGTTACTTAGCTGGCTAAACCAGAATAGCTTACCGCTTCTCCTCTGGTCGATTCCTGACACCTGCATTTGATAGAAAGCATTTTCAAAGATTATAATAATGAATAGCAGACATTAAAATTAATTTTGATTTATTGTAATATTATTAGTGACATTAGGTTTTTCTTAAGACAAAAATAATGTGGTAATTTACAGACTCACGGTTCATTACAGAAGGAGGATGTTCAATAATGTCATCACTGTAGTCATTGTGATGGTGATACACCTTTAGGAAAAAGTTAGTGTGTGTTAGTGTGTCATGTGTTAGTACATGTTGTGTATTAAGCTCCCAGTGTTGCACAAATCATTAACTATTTATTACAAAATTAAATAAATTCTACACAACAAAATCGCAGTGTTAAATCAACACTGCACAGAGCATAAATGGTCCCATTCCAGAGAAATAAAATAACACTAAATAACAAGCAGTGTTAAAGTTAATGAGATAATTAAGTCATGATTGAGCATTAGTGATGAACACCTACTGTTAACAAGCAGAATCACTTAAAGAAAGAGAAACACAAGAACTATAACTGACTTCAGCCACAGTAAAGCTGGGCATACACTGTGAGATTTTTTCTGATTTCGAGCCTAATTCTGACTTGTGCAACTCTTTTTTTGGATCAGGATGATTTTCAGCTTTAATGTGTGTCGTTTGTCGTGAGGTGTTTGTGCTGTTTACAGGAGAAACTAGAAGCAAGAAAACTGCTCCCGATTGGCAATCAGATGGTCGGATGAATTTCTGGCATGTCACAAATTCTGATCGCCCCGTGAGGATATCGCACAGCTGAAGCAGAGCTACGAACTGATTGCCCTATTTCCCTCTCACTGCGCCTGCGCAAAGCAGAAGTTGAACCATTTCATCTTTATTGCAGCAGAAAGAAAACGAAAGAGGGAGATCTTTAAGTTCTGTAGGCAACTATCAAATAGCAGCAATTTAGCTAACTGTTGTGCCTCCAGTTCACGTTGTAAAATGGATAACCGAAGTCTTCCAAACCACCGTGTAGCCTATCCAGTGGCTCCTTTATTCAGTTACTTGATTTATTTATTGTTTCTCTTTCACACTTTATTTACTATTTATTTACTGTTATTTAATATTTACTTAATTGTATTATCATGGGAAATGTGAACCGTTGTCCAGCATTTGACAATTGGTGATGAAGAAAAATGTCACGTCACAATAGTTATTTTTGTTGTCATTTTAAATAATGAAGGCGAGTCAGTGGATATCACGCAATGTGCAAACTTAAATGTGCAAACTCAAAATAATATAAAATATAAGAAACCAAGTGTAGATTAAACTTTCTTCGAAGATTCATTTTATGATCAGTGAAAGTTAAAGAGCTATCAAGCCATATTCTGAGATACTTGTATGAGGCTTTGTCCTATTCAGGGATGTAATACCTTTGTTACACTGGTTCTTTCCAAACCTCATTACTTTTTGTGCTATTTAAGTTTTAAATCATGAAAAGCTACTTGAATACTATAAAACTATCTTGTATCCATTTTAAAACATTATTCGATGATGCTATGGAGTAATAAATGGTATCATCACCAAATGAATTAATAATAGTTTTCTCACTACAGATAGCTTTGGAAATAGTATTTATATAAATTGAAAATAGGGTAAAAGCTAATACAGAGCCTTGAGGAACACCTTTGTAAATCACTGTTTCATAATATAATTAACAAAACAATTTGGGTGAATTTGTTCTCGTTTATCAACAAATCATTTAGAGTATTGTTGTGTAAATTTACCAATTTACTATCAAGTAAATACATTTTTATTTAGATTATTAATTGATAATTTTATAATTTCTCATTTCTCAAAGTAATCTTACCTTAGATTCAGCCATGTCTCCAGCTCACAGAAGATCTTCACAGCGGTCCAGTTTTCTGCTGAACAAAACACATCAGAACATTCACTCAGAACACATGCTTCTTTCAGACTCTCTGTGTTTATAGTGTTTGTGTGAGATCAATATATGTCAGGACATCTCAGAACAAACGTTTGAATCTTTGTTTTATTAGTTATTAATCATCATCATCGGTCTGTGAAGAGTTTCTGCTCAATGACAGTAAGCACTAAACACAAACACTGCCTATAAAACATCTAATAAACTGCAGAGCTGCTGATTTGTTTCACGCCTTATATTTGGTGTCTGATTGAATTTCTTGAAAATCTGATATTTTGTGACATTTCTCTCTTACTGTAACTCATGATCAGGCACGTCACACATCACATGTTTGTTTTTGCACACGTCGTTTAGACTACAATTATTAATATAACATGCTTCAACATTTCCTTTTTAAAACATGAAACAGATTCAGTCATTGCAAACATTTGTTTTGTTTTTATGCCATTTTGATTTTGATAGACGTGTGAAATGTGTGAAAGCTGGTGACACTTCTGTCAGATGCTGAGAGAAAAGTGTTGTCCTTATTCACTATCTGCGGTCAGATGAGATGTTGTCAAAATATAAAAACAAACTTCCCTGTCCTCAGTGTCCACCGTTAAGGCCATTTCATACTCCACAAGAACAGAGAATAAAGTTCTCACTGTGGTTTGGGAGTTCTTGCAGCTTGTTCGCGACACATCATCTGAGCAGAGATGTCAGAGTATGTCAAAACTTCTGAAGGGCCCCAAAACAGCTTAGACGTCAGCGGGTTAACATGTTATTGACCAGGAAAAGATGATCAGTCTCAATAAAACTCATTTCCATATATCATAGTCAATAATGCATCCACATAAGTGCAATTACAAACAAAAGCAGTTAGGTGACAGCAAACCCTCGCCCCAATCTTGCAATGTTCAAGAAAGTGAAACCAAGTTTCAGCGTCAAGATTTCTTGCTCTGCTTTCAGACGATAATAGGAAGATCAAGGTCTGATCTCCTTCCTTATAATAACTGAACCAGATGAATATATTTTCAGTTCTGTGAGGGGACATACTCACACAGACATGGGTGTAATTACAGTATTCTTAAAACTTTAGATCGTATAGAAATGTAATGTTCTTCACTAATAAAACTATGCCAAGTAAGTGCAAAACAACATAATGCAATTTAAAAAGGTAAAACTTTACAATATATATATATATATGCATATGTGTATGCTGAAGAATGTGTGTCCTGTCATCCCTGTTACTCTGGTCAGTTCTGATACTATGACATCAATCATGTTACTATCATTAAATTAATTTAAAAATAATAAATAAATAATAATATTTGAAATGACCTTCCAAGTTTTTCCATTGTAAAGCTATCTACATTTTGGACAAAGCCCTTCTTTTCATATCTCTCTTGTAAAAATTATATTTTTCTTAATTGGCATATGATCATCCTCCAAAATTAGTAAATTCTTGGTCATCTGAATGACAAATATAAGATAAAAATAATAATAATAATCACAATTTTGAAACAATCTGAGTGATAAGATGGACTCAAATATTGCTCATATATGTGAAAACTATAATATGGTTCTAATTAAAATGATAATAGCCTAATGCTTGTGTCTGTAACAGAGATGACACAGATATCAAAATATGAGGTAGATTAGACTAGTCAAAAAATGCCACTACAATACAGTCATCATTTTAAGCTGTCTTCATTTCATGGATATTTTTAAAAATCGATTAAACTTTTTCTATATTTACATTTTTCAAAGTTAAAAGGCACTGATTTCGTGCCATAACCCTTAGTACAAATGAACAGTATTCAGTTGTGTTGTAGGCACTAACTCAAGTCTGAAACTCATTTTAATGTTGAAATAATGAAGATTTCTGTGCCACCCCAGACTGGTTGCTCTGCCAACTGGAGGCAGTTATGAGCATATGATGATCTGCATGAGGAAAATCTGACGCACATTTTGAGATCATCTAAAATCAATTTCTGCACAAAAAAGAAAAAAAATCAAACACTGCTGGGACCAAAGTCATACTCAAAAAGAACAAGTTTGACATTTTGGACAAATATTACAACATTTAAAAGTTATGTATTATTATATATGGTTATTTATAAGTTATTCCAAACAAAGTCTGTTCAAAAACACGAGTTTTGCTAGGTCTGTGTTTAGTGTCGGTTTCGTCAAGCGTGTTTATTTCACTGCATCATTATCCTACTAAATGACCACCTCAGCTCTAATTACAACTTAATCATGAAAACTTAAGAGACGAACCTTGCTCAAATCTTGATCGCTTGTGTCGTTTGCGTCCTGATGAAAGAAGCTCGAGCTCTCATGAACTCTGATTCACAAAAACGATAAAAACTAGATTACACTTCACTTGCACAGGACCAGTCTATCCAGTTTACTTTAGAAACATTTGTGTAACATAAAAGAGAGACGTGGTGTAAATACCTCAAATGAAATCAAAACAACGGAAAACTTTGTAGCTCCTCCTTCTTCTTCCTGTTGTTGTTTTTGAGACAGGATGTCTGCAGCTGAGAGGAAAGCTTTCTCTTTGGTGGAAGGACCTTCTTGTTGACAACTGTGTTCACTGTGAAAAAAACAAAGTTGAGAACATAAAAGTTTAAGGCAACCTTTCGCAGAACGTTTTTGAGTATTCTCAACTTATTTGTTTGAGTTATCTCAACTTTTTCATGTTAAATAGTTGAATAAACTTTAAAAGCTGAATTTGTCATACAAAACATAAGTTGTATTTTTACAGCGCAGGCAGTCATTCTGAAATATTTAAATTAATGCCATAAACCAGAACAATACAATGAGACATATTCATTCAAAGTAAAAATACAAAGTAACAAGTAAAATTAAATTAAATAGTGCCAGAGGACAAGAATTAAATTATTAAAACATTTATGAAAAATAATAAAATAAAAGGGTGCTACTGTACAATATCATACTTGCTTACAGTGTTAACAGCTCAAATTGCATTTTTACTGCAATTACATGAAACAGGCCATTTCATTGTATGAGTGTAAAACTTTCCCTTTAACATTAATAATTGTATGAAGTATGTCTTATATTTCTCAATCTCATAATCATTGAAGTGTTTTATTGTGTCAAATCCACTCAGCTGCATATCAATGTTCATTAAACGCTTGCAAGTAAATACATTTTTATTTAGATTATTAATTTTGATACTCTTTACACTTTTAAATCTTTTTAATTACTCTCTCATAGAAAGTGAACTCACCTTAGATTCAGCCATGTCTCCAGCTCACAGAAGATCTTCACAGCGGTCCAGTTTTCTGCTGAACAAAACACATCAGAACATTCACTCAGAACACATGCTTCTTTCAGACTCTCTGTGTTTATAGTGTTTGTGTGAGATCAATATATGTCAGGACATCTCAGAACAAACGTTTGAATCTTTGTTTTATTAGTTATTAAACATCATCATCGGTCTGTGAAGAGTTTCAGCTCAATGACAGTAAGCACTAAACACAAACACTGCCTATAAAACATCTAATAAACTGCAGAGCTGCTGATTCTTGAGATAAGGGATACAACTTTTTAGATGTTAAAAATAAAAACTTCATTATTAAAAATGTGTATTTTTGAAGACAAATGTGAGGTTTATTTCAGGCTTATTTTTAAATATTTTTTTCTAAGTAATTATATTTATTCACTCCATAACTTAATTGGATCAACTCCATCAGACACACTAAAGCTGGCTAATTTCATTTAATCCATCCAAATCATCCGTTCAGTAAAGGACATAAGTCATAAAATATATTATTTTTTGTTTGTTTCACACTATTATGAACAACACGGTTTCTAAATTCCTTAATTATACTCCTTCTTTTAATATTAAACATATCACAAATGATCTTAGGTAACAATATAATGTAGTTCCATTGATTTTTAACATTTTTACACAATAAATTGAAAAAGAATAAGACATTTATTTTAAAATGAACAAAAACCTTCACCTGATGTAAAATACTGATGGAGTTGAAAAGATGGAGCTGAGGCCAAATACACAGTATACAAATATATATATATATATATATATATATATATATATATATATATATATATATATATATATATATATATATATATATATATATATATATATATATATATATATATATACATACAATCATGAAACAGCATTACAAGATTTCCCCAAAACATATTAAAGTTGAGTTGAGAAAATTGAATGTTTTCCCACTTTAACCTTGTGTTGCACATGGGAGCTTTTATTTAATTTCCTCAGTTATAGCTGCATAATAAACGTATAACAATGGCAAAATTTATCCCACATATATTCACAGAAACCATTACACCGCAATGACGGAGTTGACATGTTAAGGCTGTGACTGCAGAGACTTTAATTTTGTTTGTCTAAAATTGTTTAAATATATAACTTCTATATAATAATAAGTGCTCCTCAGAGTTAAAGCTGCCCATGACACTGCATTTTTAATTGAAAATATTCGTCAGCATGTACTTGTGTTGTTTGATATATAAAGATCTCTGCCTTTTAATGTAACTGTGTAGTTTTAAACGCTTTATTTGGCAGTTTTCCATGGGGACCTCATGCTGATGTAAGACCACTGAAAATCTTTCCAATGGTGTAGCGGTCCGCAGTTGAAGGTCGCTGCGGGTTCAGTGTTTTCATTTCGGCAGAATGGATTTTATGCTAATATTCTTTAATCTGATTCCATTTTATCATAATCTCGAATTTAGGATAGAATGTGTTCCGTAACCGTTTAACCCTTCGTTGCCATAATCTACGGGAGAATTATAGAGTAAGTCAGAATAAATAAAAATGTAACAATTTATTAACAGGTAAATGTATTATGCCAATTACATAATAAACAGCAATCTCTTTTAAATGGAAACACAAACAATGGTTATGGTTACACTTAAAATAGTTTCAAATGGATGTATGTGATGATAAACTTAACTTAATTGTACTCAGCATGTATAGAATGTTATCTGAGAGAGAGAGAGAGAGAGAGAGAGAGAGAGAGAGAGAGAGAGAGAGAGAGCAGGCCCCATGTATATAACCCTTGTTCCCTGAAGAATGGGGGTTTCGCTTAGAAGCCAATCATCTTCGAGAGCTTAGAAAACGCCCAAATGGCAGTGCCAATGCCATGGGCATGTGGAATTTGCATGCGTAACTCCGCCCCACCATGTGGGTATATAAGGCAGTAAGCTGGCAACATCGCTTTATGTTTACCTGCTGAGGAGCCAAGACTGAACTCTCGGCCGTTTCAGCAGTACAGCGGATGTGGCAGAGGGACATTATGTCTCTGTTCCTCCTCAGGGAACGAGGGTTACATACGTAACCGAGACGTTCCCTTTAATTCAGTCACTCCGAGTAACGTCAGTGACTGACGAATGGGGGTCCAAATATAATCACGTATAATCAATATAATCGCAAGTGCGAGCGCCTTGTCGTAAGGCTAGTACGGACAAAGGACTCCCACTTATCACAGGAATACAAGGTACAGTGGGAGCATATTCCAGGTGGAGATGTGCAAAAATGCAGATGTCTGTCAGGTGAGCGCCATGCACTAAAGCCCAAGAGGAGGCCACACTCCGAGGGGCATGGCCGCCCTGTTGCTGGTAAGCCAAGACAATGGTGTCCACTATCCATTGAGACAGCCTTTGCTTTGATAGAGCCTTTCCCATGAGCTCCCCACCATAACAGACAAGAGCTGGTCTGAAGTCCTGAACACTGCGTCCTGTCATACGTAAGCACAGAGCGCGTACTGGACAGAGCAGTGCCAAGGCTGGGTCTGTCTCCTCCAAGGGCAGTGCTTGCAGGTTCACCACCTGCATAGGCATGTCGTGTAGACTCTGCCCAGCGAAGTGATGGTAGCCCCACCAGAGGTGGTAGGGTACTCAAACCTGCCGCGTCCCATACAGAAGCTACACGTGGTGGCTCCAAAGACCGGGACACGGATGCCATACGATGCCTTGTCTCTGAGTGCGTCAGTTTAATAGGTCAGGAGGGGCTGTCGCAAGGAGTAAGAGTTTGGGGAACCAGGTCTGGCGTGCCAATGCAGGCGACCAAAAGTACCTGCTCCTTGTCCTCCCTGAACCTGCACCATAGCTGTGCGAGAAGGCTCACTGGGGAGACGATATTTGCGCACGCCTTGCGGCCAGCTGTGCAGCAGTGCATCCATGCCGAGCGTGCCCTCGTTCAGGGAAAAACAGGCTGCAGTGGGAAGAGTCGTGGGAGGCAACAGATCTCCTGCGCGTCGCCAAACTATTCCCAATCAGCTGGACCGACTGGGGATGGAGTCTCCATTCTCCAAGAAGTGGCTGAACCGTGGGCTCGTAGGCTGCACAGCCCAGTTCTCCCGGAATATGGACAGCACAAAGGGTGCTTCTGACTCCATAGAACGAGATGGCGGAGTTCAGACATACGGTGGGAGCATAGACCAGCCTGGTGGTTGATGTATGCTACTGACCGTGTAGTCTGACCGGACTAGTACATGTTGACCCTTCAGCAATGCTTGGAAGCGGTGCAGGGCGAACTGTACTGCCAGAAACTCGAGGCAATTGACATGCAGGAGGCGCAGGGGTCCTGTCCAAGAGCCTGTGGCAGCACGTCCATTGCACATGGCACCCCAGCCCTTGGTGGAGGCATCTGTTGTTACAACAACATGCCTGGAAACTCGTTCTAAGGGCCACCGCCCGTAGAATTGAGGTTTGACCACGGGGACTGTAGGCAGACCCAAGTCACTGGGACCTGGAGCGTGCCCGAATGCCATGCCCATCTCGGGACTCGATCGTGAAGCCAGTGCTGAAACGGTCTCATATGAAGCAATCCGAGCTGCATTACTGTGGCTGCAGATGCCATATGCCCCCGGAGCCTCTGAAATGAGTCAGCAGTGACTGCGTGGGCTCGCTGGTAAGCGGCACGCACATGGCGACCGAGTCGAAAACCATACTGAGAAAAGAGATCCCCTGCACGGAGCAGAGGTGATCTACTCCTAGTTGACCCGAAGGCCCAGGACGGGCTAAGTGCTGGAGCACTAGGACTCTGTGTTCGCACCCTGTCTCGAGAGTGACTCAGTCTGAGCCAGTCGCCGAGGCAGTTCAGGATGCGAACCCGTGCTGCCTGAGTGGTGCAAGGGCTGCCTCGACAGACTTCGTGAAGTCACGAGGGGACAGAGCTAGCCCGAATAGGAGGACCGTGTACTGAATGTCAGCCCCTCAAGCAAACCTGTAGGAACGGTGTGTGTCGAGGAAGGAGACAAGGAAGTAGGCGTCCTTCAGGTCAATCGCTGCAACCTATCTACTGGACGAACGCATCCGATAAGGCGTTAGCTGCCAACATCCTGAACGAAAGCCTGTGAAGGATCGGCTCAGGATGGCAGGCGTGGAGGCGAGCCTCCCGGTGTGGGGAACAGCCAGCAGCTGCTGGGGCCGGGCGGGAGGGGAGGGACTTCGGTACTGCATTAACTCCTCATGCACCTCGGGGCGAAGGCATTGGAGGCGGGCCCAACAGCTGTCAGGTGCCGTCCCAAAAACAATCGCGCAACCACGAGAACTCGTGACAGGGCGGAGGCTCAATTACACAACTTGTGTCTGATATGTGTTACACGTTGATGTTTCATTAAATGTTTTATTTGAAGTCACCAGAATTGTGATTAGTGGCACCTTGATTTGAGCTCTCGACCCTGGGCTTTTAATTCTTCTCTGGCTGCTGTAACTGTATTTTAATAAAATAAGTTTGTTATGGCAGGAACTTCACAATACCATTTGTCTTAAATCATTAGAAATTAATTTGATTGTGAAAAGGACCAAAAATACGCTAAGGATTAATGGTGTCAATTCATATTTCTGATGAATATGTTTAAAAGAATATAAATACTTTTAAGTTGATTAATAATAATCAAAAGGGATGAGTGTATTATGAGTCTAGTGTAGAACAGTTTCTGCAGAGAAGGGCAGGCTCACCCAGTGCAGGCTTCCTAATATAGATCAGTCATCCCCACCCTGCTGTCTTCCTGTTATGTTAATAACAATGAAGATATATACCATATAAGGAGGCAAAACCATCTCTCATTCTCTATAGGCCCCAGACATAGGAGCCACTTCTAAGAAACAGCAGGAAGTAGACATGTAACATGTGTTGTTGCAAACACAATTTCAGCTTGTTTCTTCTGACACTTGAAATAGCACACATACACAGTGATTATACTAAGATCAGTTGTCTGTCCATAGATAATATAAAGTACATACATTGTGCATTAAGCAATTAATTTCACTACACTCCTCCATTTTGATTATTATAAATCAACCAGATTAATATGATGCAGCCGCAGCTAACACTGATACCAACAGGCGCTCAAGGTCGAGCAGACAGCGGCACTCAGCTCAGAGCGCAGCCGAGCCCAGGACTCTGATAGTGGGGACTCCACAGTCAGAAACATTAGCAGCAGGGATACAACTACATGCTGCCTTCCACAAGCTACAGTTTCTGATGTAAACAGGGAACTTCAGAACATTCTGATGAAACACAAGACTGCAAATCGACTAATCATTCATGTGGGAAAGAACGATATTCAGAGAGAGCAGTCAGAATTTAAGAGGGAAAACTGAAAGTTCAGCCGTTCATCAGTGGACCACTGCCAGCAAGAGGAACAAATAGGTTCTCACGGTTACTTGGGCTTAATACATGGCTGCAAAAATCCTGCAACATGAAGGAGTGAACTTCATCAACAACTTTAATCTCTTCTGGAGCCGGAGACAACTGTTTACATCAAATGGCCTCCACCCAAACAAAATTTTGTTGCGTTCGGCATACCGCATACTTCCCTACTAAGTATGGAAAAAGCATTAGGCGGCGATTAGTATATTCGAATCCTTAGTATTCATAAAAAGAGTAGGCGAGAACTACCGGGGTTTGGAATATTTCTCACGAGATTCTGACATGCGTGTACTTAAGTTGCGTTCGGATATGCATACTAACCTACTATATAGTAGGAGAAAACTGTTGTGTGTGTGTGTGTGTGTGTGTGTGAGTTCATCTGGTGGAGAGAGGCTGATGAAGGAATGCTATCATCAAAGGCTTCGAGTCAGTATACTACAGAATTGAATAAAACATCTATTTAAATCTTAAGTTGTATTTTATTGTAATATTTCAGCACTTTTCTGATTCTTGATGTCTGTGCGTTTGCTGCAGATCTTTGCTGTGGTGGAGCAGGGCCTGAAGGCAGGGTAATGGTGATGGGGAAAACCCGAGACAAAAATATGAAGTAAGATCATTTAGTTACTTCTAATACAGAAATCAAATGACATTGTGCTGTTAAAATGACTGCTTTTGTATTATGTTTGTTCATGTTTGTAGGATCTGAGATGTCAGGAGACGGTGTGAGCTCTGAGGATCCTGGACCCTCCATCACTTCACCTGCCCTTAGTGCCTCCTCTGGCCCAGATGTTGCTGTGGTCTCTTCATCCTCAGTAAACCCAGAGCCAGTGAGAGCTTATAGAAAAGACCAAAAGCGACTTACAGTGCACTTATTACAGGGACAATCCCCTGGAGCTAAGAGCCTTGCTCAAAGACACACTGGTGGTGGTGACGGCTACGGAGATCCAACCAGAAACCTCCTGCATATCAGTTCAGAGCTTTAGCTCACTACAACACAAAAGTCAAACGCTATTAGGGACATGATGGATGTCTAGGACAGGCGAAGGTGTTCACGGTGGTCAACTGCTTCATCAATATAAAGCTGCAGAATTGGCACCGCTGAGTTGAGATGGCAGCAGATGTGACCTTCACCGCCTGCAAATGTGTAATCGTTTGAACAATACGCTTGAATAAAGCTTTGTTTCATGTGTTGACTTTTATTCATTTATTGTGATGTTTACTTATATTAATTATTTTACTCATTTATTCGTGCTTGCTATTGTCAGTTGTTATTGTTGTCAGTAAATCAAATATTATTTTATATAATTATTAATCTGCATGAATTCATTGCTTGACTGAAAATGGATATGTAATCACATCGGCTGCATTTGTCTAATATGTATTCATGGCATGCATCGCTATGTCATATGACAAGTTTCCTTTGCTTGTTTTACTAAAACTATATTTAAAAAAAGTAATATAATTAAGTATTGGTCAGCATTTGTCATTATAATTGTAAGTGCTTGGGTGGGCTAATTCATGCTGGGGTAATCTTCATTTTTATAGTAATCCTTACATTGTTGGAGTATAAATCATCAGTTTCCTCCAAAGGCGAGATCTTCGAGCAGCTGAAAGACGCTCTGAGCAGACACTGAGGGAAACCGTCGAGCTGTGGAGGCACTGATGCTATGAGCTGTGACCTGAGCAGACACTGAGGGAAACCGCACCGGTCGAGCTGTGGAGGCACTGATGCTATGAGCTGTGACCTGAGCAGACACTGAGGAAACCGCACCGGTCGAGCTGTGGAGGCACTGATGCTATGAGCTGTGACCTGAGCAGACACTGAGGAAACCGCACCGGTCGAGCTGTGGAGGCACTGATGCTATGAGCTGTGACCTGAGCAGACACTGAGGGAAACCGCACCGGTCGAGCTGTGGAGGCACTGATGCTATGAGCTGTGACCTGAGCAGACACTGAGGGAAACCGCACCGGTAGGACTGTGGAGACACTGATGCTATGAGCTGTGACCTGAGCAGACACTGAGGGAAACCGCACCGGTCGGGCTGTGGAGACACTGATGCTATGAGCTGTGACCTGAGCAGACACTGAGGAAACCGCACCGGTCGAGCTGTGGAGGCACTGATGCTATGAGCTGTGACCTGAGCAGACACTGAGGGAAACCGCACCGGTCGAGCTGTGGAGGCACTGATGCTATGAGCTGTGACCTGAGCAGACACTGAGGGAAACCGCACCGGTCGAGCTGTGGAGGCACTGATGCTATGAGCTGTGACCTGAGCAGACACTGAGGGAAACCGCACCGGTAGGACTGTGGAGACACTGATGCTATGAGCTGTGACCTGAGCAGACACTGAGGGAAACCGCACCGGTCGGGCTGTGGAGACACTGATGCTATGAGCTGTGACCTGAGCAGACACTGAGGAAACCGCACCGGTAGGACTGTGGAGACACTGATGCTATGAGCTGTGACCTGAGCAGACACTGAGGGAAACCGCACCGGTCGAGCTGTGGAGGCACTGATGCTATGAGCTGTGACCTGAGCAGACACTGAGGAAACCGCACCGGTCGAGCTGTGGAGGCACTGATGCTATGAGCTGTGACCTGAGCAGACACTGAGGGAAACCGCACCGGTCGAGCTGTGGAGACACTGATGCTATGAGCTGTGACCTGAGCAGACACTGAGGGAAACCGCACCGGTAGGACTGTGGAGACACTGATGCTATGAGCTGTGACCTGAGCAGACACTGAGGGAAACCGCACCGGTCGGGCTGTGGAGACACTGATGCTATGAGCTGTGACCTGAGCAGACACTGAGGAAACCGCACCGGTCGGGCTGTGGAGGCACTGATGCTATGAGCTGTGACCTGAGCAGACACTGAGGGAAACCGCACCGGTCGAGCTGTGGAGACACTGATGCTATGAGCTGTGACCTGAGCAGACACTGAGGGAAACCGCACCGGTAGGACTGTGGAGACACTGATGCTATGAGCTGTGACCTGAGCAGACACTGAGGGAAACCGCACCGGTCGGGCTGTGGAGACACTGATGCTATGAGCTGTGACCTGAGCAGACACTGAGGAAACCGCACCGGTCGGGCTGTGGAGACACTGATGCTATGAGCTGTGACCTGAGCAGACACTGAGGAAACCGCACCGGTTGAGCTGTGGAGGCACTGATGCTATGAGCTGTGACCTGAGCAGACACTGAGGAAACCGCACCGGTCGGGCTGTGGAGACACTGATGCTATGAGCTGTGACCTGAGCAGACACTGAGGGAAACCGCACCGGTCGAGCTGTGGAGGCACTGATGCTATGAGCTGTGACCTGAGCAGACACTGAGGAAACCGCACCGGTCGAGCTGTGGAGGCACTGATGCTATGAGCTGTGACCTGAGCAGACACTGAGGAAACCGCACCGGTCGAGCTGTGGAGGCACTGATGCTATGAGCTGTGACATGAGCAGACACTGAGGGAAACCGCACCGGTCGGGCTGTGGAGGCACTGATGCTATGAGCTGTGACCTGAGCAGACACTGAGGGAAACCGCAGCGGTAGGGCTGTGGAGACACTGATGCTATGAGCTGTGACCTGAGCAGACACTGAGGGAAACCGCACCGGTAGGACTGTGGAGACACTGATGCTATGAGCTGTGACCTGAGCAGACACTGAGGGAAACCGCACCGGTCGAGCTGTGGAGGCACTGATGCTGTGAGCTGTGACCTGAGCAGACACTGAGGAAACCGCACCGGTAGGACTGTGGAGGCACTGATGCTGTGAGCTGTGACCTGAGCAGACACTGAGGGAAACCGCACCGGTCGGGCTGTGGAGGCACTGATGCTATGAGCTGTGACCTGAGCAGACACTGAGGAAACCGCACCGGTCGGGCTGTGGAGGCACTGATGCTATGAGCTGTGACCTGAGCAGACACTGAGGGAAACCGCACCGGTAGGGCTGTGGAGGCACTGATGCTATGAGCTGTGACCTGGCACTCACTGTGAGTATAATTACATAGTGGTATATTCAACAATGAACAATCATAATATGGGTTTGTGTACATTATATATATGTTGTTGTTATTTCATAATCCTGGTATGGAACAGGTGTTAAATTTAACAAGAAAAAGCGAAATATAAAGGAGATTTAGCCCTCTTTTGCTTGTGGGTGACTTTTGATTTGCATGTACAATAAGATCTCGATTTTGGATTTTATAGGATAAAAAAGGATAAAACTGTCAGATTAGTGTAATGATACACAGACAGTAGATGCAAATGCAAAAATGCTCTTTACTGTATGGCAAGGCCAAGAAGCACACAGGGTCAGACGGTCACAAGACGATGACGACGAACGCAGGGACCTCGGTGGACAGCATGGTGAAGGTGCTCCAATCCCGTGAGAATCCAGTGAAGTGCTCAAATCCGGTGCTGAGTGGAAACAACCAGACGACAGCACACAACGTAGAACAGGCGACTCCAGGGACCGGGAACAGCAGGAACACACACACACACACACACACACACACACACATACATACACACACACACACACACACACACACACACACACACACACACACACACACACACACACACACACACACACACACACACACACATGTTGTGTTTCCATGTTTTATGGGGACATTCCATAGGCGTAATGCATTTTATACTGTACAAACCGTATTTTCTATCCCCCTACACTGCCCCTGCCCCTAAACCTACCCATCACAGGAGACATGCTGCATTTTTACATTTTCAAAAACATCACTTAGTGTGATTTATAAGATGTTTTCCTCATGGGGACCAAAAATGTCCCCACAAGGACAAGGATTTTGGACATTGCCATCTTTGTGGGGACATTTTGTCCCCATACCGTAGGGATTACCAGTCCACACACACACACATACACACACACACACACACACACACACACACACACACACACACACACACACACACACACACACACACACACACACACACACAACGATCTGACAACATAAGACACCAGTTACTGAACATATAAACACACACATTGATGACAACCAGTTGGCGCTGCTGATCAGCACTGATCAGTGACCACACCCACAGACAGTACACAAGACGAGAGAGAGAGTGGATTCATGAACCGTGACAATTAGTAGGGTTAAAATGTATTGCTTATACTACAATCACAAAATGAATAAATGGGCAGCTGTTTCTTAAACAATACCACAAAATTAGAAAGTTTAAGCCAATATTAATACATAGAGAGATTAATTAAACTGTCTTTTTAATTAATTTATTATTTATTTTTATGAATTAAACCTGTCACATGAGTGGTTGGGCTTGTGATATCGTCATGGGTCACATGATAACGTCAACATGGCGCATAAAGTGCGGATCGCATTCATACTTAACGAGATCTGGATATATAGCACCTACTCTTTTAGCGCTCATTAAGTAAGTACTTATTGAAATTGAGTACCTACTCAATGAGTATGCGGTTCGAACGCAGCCCATGAGGTGAGCCTCTCCATGAAGGTAGAGAATCTACTTCCTATTGTTTCTCTGTTCACTTAAATAGGTATTTATTTATAGCAGTGTTTAACCAGAGCACCCTCTAATGCTCAGGTGAATATTAGCACTGCTACACTGAGAAGCTATCCTTCACAAATCATTCTAATATGATGATTTGATGATCGAGAAACAGTTATGATTATAACAGTGTTGAAAACATTTTTGTGGAAACCATGATACAATTCAAACATTTGTGGTAATATAAAAAATAGAGAAATTAATACTTTTATTTATTTATCAACATGCATTAAATTAATCACAAGTGAGATGTACGGAAGCCCTGAACATAAAGTAAAATATATATATATATATATATATATATATATATATATATATATATATATATATATATATATATATATGTAAAAAAATCTAGAATTTAGATTAAAGTCAAATAGTTTGAGAATAAAGTCGAAATATTACGAGAATAAAGTCGAAATGTTTAGAGAATAAAGTCAAAATATTTGAGATTAAAGTTGAAATGTTTGAGATTAAAATCGAAATGTTTAGAGAATAAAGTCAAAACAGGAGTTTTCAAACTGCGGCGCCTAGCGACGCTCAAAAAGAATGATTATAGGCCTAAGATGCTGTGATTGTGAATATGATTAAATAAACCCTTTTATCAATATTATTTTATAGCCTACATTAATAGGCTATCTGTCCTGAGAGCATAATCTTAAAATCCCGGCACTTTTTCGGATGTGTTCACGTAAAAGATTTCTATGGGTCAATTTAGATTTAAATTCAGAGAGACAGATATGCGTGACCTGACGGATTTGGATTATTCTTATTTTATCCAAAATGAGATGATCATGTGTGCCTTATGTAGTGTAACTCCGACAGTTTAAAGCAGCGGGCGTTCTAATGCAGCATTCAACAATATTGTTTCAACAGACAAGTAACATACATTCAACTAACTTTAGACTATAAGGTACATTTCAAGTGTTAATCTACAGATTTTACAAAAAGTGCCTGTTGACTGTCAGTGTTATTTTGCTACAGGTTATTAACCACTTGTCAACTAACTTTCTGTAGATTGAGTAACCATCTAATAAGCTGTCCACCAGCAACTTGTCAACCAACAACTCAACATCAATCTATCAGTTGAAAGTCAAGTCATGTCAAGCATATGATCTGTATATGATAATGGATGTCCTACTCAAGGGTCTCAAATGCATCAAATTAATGATTATTAAAACTGATTAAAAACGGTTTGAAAAAGAAAATCTTGAGTTTAGCATTTGTTGATAATCTGTTGATAGTCAACTAAAGATTACTTGCTTATCTGTTGTTTGTCAACAAATATATTGTTTACGATCAGTAGACTATTAATAGACATTCTCCACTAAGCGTTAGTAGATATCTTTTAGGACTATCTAATTAAAGTGAAAAACAGCTGATATCAGTAGAAAGTCTATAACCTATCAACAGATTGCATACAGGTCTCCATACAACATATAAACCATTTAAAACGAGAACAGTTTTGCATACCTGACTGAAGTAGAACAAACACTATAGGCAGCATATCAGAGGAGAAAAAGATCACTTTTATTAAATAAATACAAAAACAAAACCATTCTTTACTATGGTATCAGGTTCACATCAGATTATTTGACAAAAATTATATTGAGCTTTTCAAAATGAGAACTCTCTCAATACTTGTCTACAACAACATTTCAAATGCCCGAGGCCAAGATCAAATGTTATAAACAGCAAATAATAATAATAATTAATTAATAAATTTAGCCTTTCATGACAGTAAGGTTTACAGAAAGTTCCTTAACTTATCTGTTACTATTCCTTATGTCCTTGAGAAGTCTTCCAAGCACTCCATGTTTATATCTTCTTGCTAACCAGTAGGTCCACTCTATGAAGCTGAGGTGTTTTTAAGGCCTTCTCAGAACGATTACGCATACGCCATACTTCCCTCTTGTATGTCTGCCACGCTCTCTCAATGTTTTGAGTATGTAGTCCTGTATGTGGATCTACATAATTCTGGCTGTGGTTGACTCTGACATGCTTGTAGCCCTCCTGGGAAAGACTGGCATATGCTCTCCACTCATCACTCACAACTAGACTTTGACGTTTGACATATTTCTTGATGATGGGAACAAGGGTTTCCTTGTTTCTTTTCTTCACAAGGCAAAGAATGGGGCGTCTGCTTGCAGCTTTGATCTCAAGTGTACCAAACACCCATGTTCGCTTTCTTTTCCAGGTGTTACCAAAGCCTCTTGCATACTACCAAAAAACAGCATGAACAGTGTTACAAAATAAAGAAAATCTCTGTATCAGCCATCAGTTTATTTCTAATCAGGTGTAATTACATGAGATTTTTAATATAAAACTCCTTGAAATTCCATATAACACAATAACTATGTTTACATAATAAGAACATCTTTAAAGGGTCAGTTCACCCAAAACAGAAAATTTGGAGATTCATGTTTTTGTAAATAAAGTGGAAAAAAAATATATATATTTTTTGCAGAAACAAAGTACTTGTGTAATTTTATAAAATTGAGGTTAAACCATTGGAGTCACATGGGTTAGTTTTATGATTTCTTCGTTCATTTTTGAGCGATAGTTGCGTAGCTGTCAATGGAGGGACAGGAATCGCTCAGATTTCATCAAAAAGATCTTCATTTGTGTTCCGAAAATAAAATAAAGTATTACAGGTTTGGAACAACATGAGGGTGAGGATTTAAAGACAGAATTTTTTTATTTTTGGGTGAACTAACCCTTTAATAAAAATTATTGTAAACAAGTAAAAAATATTGAGATACATTTTGCCATTACATTAAACAATGAATATTCACAATTGAATCATAATATTCACAAATGTGTTAAGAACACATTCGATTTTTATTCTACTTAAGCATGAGATAACCCTTCTTTAGGTTAAACTAAATAAATAAAATGTCAGTGAATGTAAAAAATGCACATTTAGATCACACTACCTTGCGTTTGTGGCAAAACTTGCTCTCATCAATGTGAACAAGGACATTAACTCCACCAACTTTCTGTCTGTTTTTTTTTTTGTGCTTCTTCAGGCTTTGTACACAAATCCTTCTGAGTTTCTTTGACATCATGGAAAGTGTTGCTGTGCTCTTTGCAATGCCATCTTGAAGCATGTCTACTTGCCGGAGAAGTAAACCCTGAGCAAATCTACAAAGATTAACAATATTATTATCATTAAATAAGAACAGTGCATTTTCACACAAAGATAATGTGTGCATTTTCAACCATATTTGTACCTAGTATCCTGTATTTTGAACACTAGTTTGTTGTTGTTGTTGTTACTTCTGACTCTTAGCATAACAAAACATGCATAGCTGACTAAACAGTACAATATACTGTAAAAAAAAAAAAAACACATCACTGTGAAAACATCTATACTCACCAGCATAATCTTCTGTTATAGAAGCTTCTGTTAGAGATGTTTTATAAGACATCCTAAATACTAATTCAAAGTATGGTAAAAATATAATTACCTTGATACAGTTTGTTTTAAGTTTTGGGTTACTGTAAGATATCTGGCAAAGTATGGTGAGATATATTACAGGAAATGCTTTGCAATACGATATGCTATGCTATTAGATTGACTATCATATTTTTGTATGCCACCATAAACTATGATAACGTGCTGTAATGCAGTTGTGCTCTGTAGACTCAAAATATACCATACAAATAGTGTAATATGTCAAATACTGTAGTTAAGTAATACATTTGCACTGCTTACCTATGTATATACTTCATCCATGTGAACAGACTGCAGTGCGATTGTGAGAAAAGTGAGTTTGTCCGAACACTTCTTCTCAGCACACGTGCACACACACACACACACACACACACACACACTACCCATCACAGGAGACTGCGCAGTTTACTTTCTGTGAAAAAACCTCATCCTGTGTGATTTATAAGCATTTTGAAAAGTGAGGACATGGGGAACGTCCTCATATTTCCACCCTCTTTTGTAATACCTGTGTCATACCCATGTCATTATACACATTTGTGTCCTGATATTTCACAAAAACATGCCACACACACACACACACACACACACACACACACACACACACACACACACACACACACACACACACACACACACACACACACACACACACACACTACCCATCACAGGAGACTGCGCAGTTTACTTTCTGTGAAAAAACCTCATCCTGTGTGATTTATAAGCATTTTGAAAAGTGAGGACATGAGGCGTCCTCATATTTCACCCTCTTCTGTAATACCTGTGTCATACCCATGTCATTATACACATTTGTGTCCTGATATTTCACAAAAACATGCCCACACACACACACACACACACACACACACACACACACACACACACACACACACACACACACACACACACACACACACTACCCATCACAGGAGACTGCGCAGTTTACTTTCTGTGAAAAACCTCATCCTGTGTGATTTATAAGCATTTTGAAAAGTGAGGACATGGGGAACGTCCTCATATTTCACCCTCTTTTGTAATACCTATGTCATACCCATGTCATTATACACATTTGTGTCCTGATATTTCACAAAAACATGCCCACACACACACACACACACACACACACACACACACACACACATCTGTTTTTAATACTTCCAGCTGCTTATTCAAACTGATTAGATAAAATAGAAATACAATCGTGATAAATTGGCACTGTTACAACAATCTAAATTTAATTACAATATAAAAACAATAAGTATACATAAATGTGTAAGTTTTTCACATTTATTTAAATAATAGCCTTTAAGTTTATTAAACACATTAAGTCATTATTTATTCTCAAAACACCTCTTAAAATAATAACTAACACTATTTTATAGGCTATAGGCTACCATTTCAGATATTTAAGAGTTTGATCTTAAAGGGTACTGTGATTTTCTTGGCAGTCTTGCACCTGGCTTAAGCTGTATTCTTATTGGGCTGGCTGATTTGACCAATCCTACATCTGTATCATGTTGCGACCATAAATCATTCGGCACTTGTTGCTCCACTTCCTTAAATAGCGCACTTTCATCAGTCTCTGTTGATTGGGATTCTGCTATCATTTGTGTTTGTACTTTTTGATTTATAACTATTTATTGAGGACTCCCCAATAATTTTGTTTCACACAAGATTTTTATGAAATTTTTGTCAACAGAATGAAAAATTAATGGATTTATTGTTGAATTCCATTGTTCTGCTTTTTTCATCATTGGCCCTAAGTCTTTGGCTTCCCAATTCTTTCGTATATATAAAGATACATGCGGAACAGAATTTGGTACATTAAACCAACTTTTATAAATTAATTTTCAGTTATTTTCATTGCTGCTCCCTGTTTGCCTACTATGATGTATTTTGAGGTAATCTCAATTTTTGACCGGCTGTTTCTTTTGCCATTTCTTTTATATTTTTCATCTCTCTCATTGTCATATATCATAGTGCAGTGAAATCCTGACTTTGGTAACTGAGCTTCAGAAATCTGTGCTTCAATAAACTTTCCCCATTTATTAATAATTTGTCTTACTGTCATGACTGCTCTGAGACAGAAGGTTGGAAATCCAAATGCAGCTTTATTCAGAAGGTAATCCACAATCGTAGTCAGAAAACAGGCAGAAGGTCATACACAAGCAATCAGTCCAATCCAGCAAACAAAACAGGCGACAGGCAAAGGGTAATCCACGGAGAAGGCAAGAAATCCAATGAACCAAGAGACATGAAACCAGGGAAAACGCTCAGAAATGCAGTGTAACACTAAACAAGACTTCGCAGTGACTGACAGAGTGAACATGGTTTTTATAGTGTGAGCTAACAAGGTAATGGGGTGCAGGTGGATGTAATCAATGAGTGTTGATGAGTCCGGGTAAAGGATTATGGGAGATGTAGTCTATGGTAGAATGACAGTCTGGGTTGGAGTGCCCTCTGGTGATCGCGGGCACTCACACTGGTCCATTGTGACATAGCCCCCAAAGGAGCGGCTTCCAGACGCTCCTAAAATTGTCAGGAGGAGGTGGAGCGGAGGCGGACCTGGGGTGGGATGGAGGCCAGGCCCGTGGAGTGGAAGTGGGCCTGGAGACTGAGGCAGAGCAGGTGGCCAGGCCGGGCAGGCTCAGCTGATGACCAGGCTGATGCAGGCAGAGCAGGTGGCCAAGGTGATGCAGGCTGGGCAGGTGGCCAAGGTGATGCAGGCAGCCAAGGCGGAGCAGACGACCACCACAGTAGTGCAGACAAGGTTGGCGACCCCATGGCGGCGCAGACAAGGTTGAAGAGCCCCACGGCGGAGCAGACGACCACAACAGTGGCGCAGACGAGGTTGGAGACCCCACGGCGGAGCAGACGACCACCACAGTGGCGTGACGAGGTTGAAGTCCCCCACGGCGGAGCAGACGACCACCACAGTGGCGCAGACGAGGTTGAAGACCCCCCACGGCGGAGCAGACGGCCACAACAGTGGCGCAGACGAGGTTGAAGTCCCCACGGCGGAGCAGATGACCACCACAGTGGCTTAGACGATCTTGAAGACCCCAGGGCGGAGCAGATGACCACCACAGTGGCGCAGACCAGGTTGAAGAGCCCCACGGCGGAGCAGACGACCACCACAGTGGCGCAGACGAGGTTGAAGACCCCCACGGTGGAGCAGACGACCACAACAGTGGCGCAGGCGAGGTTGAAGACCCCACGGCGGAGCAGACGACCACAACAGTGGCGCAGACGAGGTTGAAGACCCCCACGGCGGAGCAGACGACCACCACAGTGGCGTAGACGAGGTTGAAGTCCCCCACGGCGGAGCAGATGACCACCACAGTGGCTTAGACGATCTTGAAGACCCCCACGGCGGACTAGATGGTCTAGAAGACCTCCATGGTGGAGCAGGCAAAGCAGGTGGTCCAGCCGGAGCCCTCTCTGGACTCGGGACACGAGGCGGGCCGAGCCCTCTCTGGACTCGGGACACGAGGCGGGGCCGGAGCCCTCTCTGGACTCGGGACTCGAGGCGGGGCCGAAGACCTCTCTGGACTCGGCAGACGGGCCGGAGCCCTCTCTGGACTCGGCAGACGGCCCGGAGCCCTCTGGACTCGGCAGACGGCCCGGAGCCCTCTCTGGACTCGGCAGGCGGCCCGGAGCCCTCTCTGGACTCGGGACACAAGGCGGGCCGAGCCTCTCTGGACTCGGCAGACGGGCCGGAGCCCTCTCTGGACTCGGCAGACTGGCCGGAGCCTCTCTGGACTCGGCAGACGGGCCGGAGCCCTCTCTGGACTCGGCAGGCGGCCCGGAGCCCTCTCTGGACTCGGCAGACGGCCCGGAGCCTCTCTGGTCTCGGCAGGCGGCCCGGAGCCTCTCTGGTCTCGGCAGACGGCCCGGAGCCCTCTCTGGACTCGGCCGACGGGCCGGAGCCCTCTCTGGACTCGGCCGACGGGCCGGAGCCCTCTCTGGACTCGGCAGACGGGCTGGAGCCTCTCTGGACTCGGCAGATGGGCCAGAGCCCTCTCGACTCGGCAGACGGGCCGGAGCCCTCTCGGGACTCGGCAGATGGGCCGGAGCCCTCTCTGGACGCTGGTCTGTGGCAGGAGCCATCTCTGGACGCTGGTCAGAGGCAGGAGCCATCTCTGGACGCTGGTCAGAGGCAGGAGCCATCTCTGGACGCTGGTCTGTGGCTGGAGCCATCTCTGGACGCTGGTCACGGGCTAAAGTCATCTCTGGACACTGGTCAGGGGCTGGAGCCATCTCTGGATGCTGGTCAGGGCTGGAGCCATTTCTGGACGCTGGTCAGGGGCTGGAGCCGTCTCTGGACGCTGGTCAGTGGCTGGAGCCGTCTCTGGACGCTGGTCAGGGGTGGAGCCGTCTCTGGGCGCTGGTCAGGGGCTGGAGCCCTCTCTGGACTCGCGGGTACTGCGTAGATGTCACCTTCCTCCACGACACCCACAGTAAGTGTAGAGCCGCTCACCTGAAGGGCATAGTCAAGGAACTCATTCAAGGACCCTCGAGGACCATCGCGGATCAGTTTGGTTTGCAAATGCTGGTTGAGTCCAGAGCAAAAAAAGTCAATTAACATAAACTCCGGGAGGTTGGTGGCGTTTGAGATGTTCAGAAATTCACTGATGTGTTCCTCGAGTGTGTGAGTTCCTTGGCGTAGTCGAACAAGGGTGACTGCTGCTGGATCCATGCTGGCGAAGTCTTCTGTCACGACTGCTCTGAGACAGAAGGTTGGAAATCCAAATGCAGCTTTATTCAGAAGGTAATCCACAATCGTAGTCAGAAAACAGGCAGAAGGTCATACACAAGCAATCAGTCCAATCCAGCAAACAAAACAGAGGCGACAGGCAAAAGGGTAATCCACGGAGACAGGCAAGAAATCCAATGAACCAAGAGACATGAAACCAGGGAAAACGCTCAGAAATGCAGTGTAACACTAAACAAGACTTCGCAGTGACTGACAGAGTGAACATGGTTTTTATAGTGTCAGCTAACAAGTTAACGGGGTGCAGGTGGATGTAATCAATGAGTGATGATGAGTCCGGGCAAAGGATTATGGGAGATGTAGTCTATGGTAGAATGACAGTCTGGGTTGGAGTGCCCTCTGGTGATCGCGGGCACTCACACTGGTCCATTGTGACACTTACATCATTTTCTATTTGTCCTATCCAGTATACATTTGCTTTTGGCTCAGAAATCATCATTAGAGTTTATATTCCTTGTAAGTCTATATACACTCATTCTGGAGAACACCAAATTCAAGTCCTAATTCACATAATGCATCTCTTCCTAACAAATTTACTGGAGTTTGATTTGATACAAGAACTGGTAAGGTCACATTTTTATTTTTAGTCTGTAAGCAAACTGGAGCTGTCATAGGAATTAACTGTTTTTGTCTCGAGAATCCTATTGTCTTTGCAAATTTTCCAGACAAGGGGAGGTGTGAGGCATAATTAGAGTTTAGACAGGTAAAGACAGCCCCCGTGTCAACCAACATGGGTGTGTCTTTACCCTCTATTTTTACTTTTAACATTGGATCTTGAGCAGCATTAGTTGTTAAAATTGGAAGCTGATTTTCCCTATAGGATTCTCTGGGCACCCCTAATATCCCTGATTGGGACCTCCCCATGGGTTTACTGGGCCGTGACCTTGATAGGGCTCTTGCCACCTCCCCACCTTCCACCCCTGAGTGACTGTTGCCATGGATTGATTGGGCACCTGGTTTTGATATGTCCAGGCTGTCCACACCCCCAGCACAGAGGAAGATTATTAGGCTTGTCTTTTCCTCTTTGACCTCCTTGCATTGGATTTCTTTTCCATCCTGCTGGCCCTTGTTGCTGAGCATAGACATTGACCGTGGGTGCAGGAACCTGTTGTGCATTTGGAGGAATTGCTGTAGGTGGGGGGAACTGCATCGTCAGTGGTGGGTTATTTACAGAGGTATTCACAGAAGCATTTGCCGAGTCATCACTGCCATTTGTTCTGACTCTTCTCTTTTTAATGTAGCTTGAGTCTTTTTCTTATGGCTGTTTATTAAATGTTCAATCTGCAACTGAGTCAGCTTTCTTTGAAGCTCTTTTTCTTGATTTTGCATTTTTGTTTATTGTTCCAAAGCATGAGTCACATGATCACAAAATTCTTTATGTGTTTTAGAGTTTAATCCGACCACATCTTCCAGTTTACTTTTTACTGCTTGGGGCATAGCATCGACCACAGCATTTCTAAACAATGTAGCCATCAATGGGTCTCCTTCTGGATTCCCCTCAGTCTCTTGCTTCCATTTTTTTAATTGTCTTTGTACATATATGATTGGACTTTCTGTGTCCCCCAGCTGTTCCCCTTTTAGAGCTTTAGGGTCTACCCTGGTTGGAGACTCATTTTGCAGCGCCTGCCATATTGTTGGGATATGCATCAAACACAGTCCCATCCATATAACAAGAGTTCACAGCTCTGCCTAGTTCAGCAGTTTGAAGAATTTCTTCCATTTTTGATCCACCTAGGATTTTCGCCAGAAGTGCTTTAATGTCCCCCACAGATAACAATTTGCCCATTGTTTCTTCTTCAAACACTCTAATCCACTTTCCAGCCCCCTCATGAATGTCAGGTAGGCAAGTGACAAGGCATAATAGGTCCTGCGATTTCCACGGAATATATTGACCTTGAGCTCCTTGAATTAAAATCGGTAATTGTTTTGCCAGGGTTCTTAGCTTCCCTGTCTCTCTTCCTTGTGACCCCCTTTCTTCATCAAATGTTACCTCCTCTTCATCTCCTATATTTAAACTTTCTAATAGTCTCTTTCTATCACTCGCCCTATTCTCTGTACGTTTTATCAATTCTTCTGTTTCTTTGATGCTTTTATCCAAGTCTTCTATTTGTGTTTCTGTTTGTTCTTCTTTTCTTTTTCATGTTTATCCATACTTCGTTTTTAGTTGCTCTAATGCTGCTCGTGCTTGTTCATAACAATCTAACGGTAAATTTTTCTCAAATGTTTTATTTTTCTCCTTTTGTCTCCCATCTTGTCTTGTTTGTTTTTGTTTTCTAACTCCACCTGTCCTTTGTAATAGAAAAATGTATTTAATCAATAGAAGAAAATATAATCATTGAGGAGAGTGATTTTAACAATATGTATGAATTTGCTTTAACACATATAATCATTCATTTAGTATGCTTAACATGAAGTTTGTTACATGTCCTTAGAATTGAACTGAGAGGGACAACTGGTCAGTTTAAAAGAATCGATCTGACCCTAAGGTCAGTGGCTAAAACTGCATTGATCCTTGACAAAGGGACCATGAAAGTTTATTTCTGTGTGTGTGTGCTGAAGCTTTACCATGTGTGGAAGATTACAGAGCACTTGTCTTTGCTTCTGACCTTGTAAATGGTATAAAAGGGAACCTGATTGTTTAGTCTTTAGGCCGCTCTCATACAGTCATCCGTGGCTGTGCGACAGTGTACTCTTTTCTTGCAAGGAAATAAATCATTCTTTATTATATTCAAAGATTTGTCTCTTGTTCAGTGATTTGAATTATTGCCACGACACCTTCCATTTGCATTTCACCTATGACCTCCACCAGTCCTTTTAGAACTGGGAACTGCCCTTCTGGAGTTACATTTGATAGAGTGTTAGAATACATGTTCCCTTTCAAGGGAACTCCCGTTACATCGAATGACGCTATGGAAACGCTTGCGTGATGATGTCATGAAGCACATGTGAAATCAGTCCAATAGAAGTGCAGCGACATCAGAGGCGGTGACGTCACGGACCAGGAAGTATAAAGCCTGCCCAAACAAAGCCGCGCTAGCTTCTGTGTCTTCAGTAGCGCTCTTTGTGTGGTCTGTTCAAAGCGGTTTTCAGTGTTTTTCCTAGTTCAGTAAAGTAACTCTAAAAACAAACACTATGGCGACTCAGCAACAGTTTAGAAGATGTGTGCACCCCTGCCCTCGGTTTATCACGGGAGGGGACACATGTTCTTTGTGTGGCATGTTTGGGAGAGGAGCATACGGTCAGCGCCGAGAGCGGTGGCTGTGAGCACTGTGAAGTGCTTCCTTGCGGGCGCTCGATCCCGCCTGGCGTTCTTTCGCGAGGCGCTCAGGCTTGTGTTCCTCAGGGCTCGGTCCCGCTGCTGCCGAGGCACAGCGGCGATCGCAGTCTTGGGGTTCACAAATGGATCTATCAGCGGGGTTAGAGACGGGCCCAGCCCTATCTCTGCCTTCACCTGATAGGTCCAGTGCTTTCTCTCGGGGCTATGAAGCACGCGATGCGGTTACTTCTGTCCCGATTGAAGCACCTCTGATGCGGCTCTCTAGTTCTGAGGAGCTGGAGAGTGTCAGTATCAGAGAGAGTGAGGATTCGCCACCTTTGTCACATGCATATGATGAACTGGTTGAGGTTGTGACACGGGCTGTTGAACGTTTAAACATTGAGTGGCCAGCAGATCAGCAGGACGTTCGCTCTAAGAGCAAATTAGATGAACGTTTTCTGCCGTCCCGATCACAACCTCAGCGCAGGGGCTTACCATTTTTCCCCGATCTCCACACTGAGGTGGCGAGATCGTGGGAGAAACCGGTTTCATATAGAGTTTACAATGCACAAACATCACAGTATTCCTCTATTATGAATTATAAGGACCATGGTTATGGGGAGATGCCTAAGATTGAAGATACACTAGCCAGTTATCTTTCCCCCGAGTCAGCATCTTCCCTAAAAACCCCTGCGTTACCCACTAAGCCTGTTAGAACCACATCAACGCTAGTGGGTAAGGCTTACTCAGCGGCTGGTCAGGCTGCGGCATGTCTCCACACCATGTCGCTGTTACAAGCATACCAGGCTGAGCTGTTGGGAGATTTTGATGAGGGCGGGGGGATTGGACCCGATGTAGTATGTGAACTGCGTAGGGCCACAGATTTGTCTCTCAGGGCTGCCAGACGGCTAAATCCATTGGCTGCTCTATGGCAGCCTTAGCTACTGAGAGACATCTCTGGTTAAATTTGAGTTCTATTAAGGAGAAGGATAAGAATTTCCTTATGGATGCACCGCTGTCTTCCTCGGGTCTGTTCGGCGACGCCGTTAATTCGGTCGTCGATCGATCTGAGGAGCATCTAAGCAGCGGTTGCATTCCAAAAGCTCCTCCCCGCCGCTCACATATCCCGGGGCTGATGCCAGAGAGCAGCCTCAAACATCCAGTAAAGCCAGTTTGTCACATCGTGCCACTCAAAAACAGAGTGTGGCTTCCCGTGCTCCCCGCAGAGGGCTGGGGACAGGAAGCACAATCTGCTGCAGCCTTCAAGGGGTAAAACGGATCTGAGGACCGTTATTATTTCCAAGAAGGCTGCGGAAGAGGTCCTGGCGCCGAGGGGTCAGGCCTTTGAGGGCAGTCCCCTCTGAAGAGAAGCAGTACACACCTCATTATACGGTGCCTGCCTCCCTTCAGTGCCCTCAGGAGACCGTTCTGCCAACCCTGCCACCTCAGGTGTTACAGGCGCAGTGGTCTCCAGCGAGCAAAAATCTCGGGGTCCACCCGAAAGCGTAGTGGTCCTGGGATGCTCGCTCCTCCAAGGAGGGTCCTAGAGCAGTCAGTTCAGCTGTTCCCTGCCGGTTCGCCGTTACAGGGCACTGGACTGACAGCGCAACAAAACCAGTAACCATTCTCGAGAGGATGGTACCGTTAGAGAAATTTTCGGCAGATTGGAAACTACTGCCGAATGTTTCTCAATGGGTCCTGCACATTATACAAAAAGGGTATCAAGTTCAGTTCGGTCTCGCCCGCCCAGATTTATGGGGATCCTGCCTACAGTGGTGGGCCCCAAGCAGGTTCTTGTAATGGAACAAGAGGTGAAAGCTCTGTTGGAGAAAGGGCCATAGAACATGTACCTCACTCAGACAGGAGACCGGATTTTACAGCCGGTATTTCATAGTTCTGAAGAAGGATGGGGTTGCGTCCCATTTTGGATCTTCGGCTGCTGAGCAGGCGGTCATGCGGTTGAAGTTCAAAATGTTGACATTGAGACAAATCGTGCCACAAATCAGGTCAGAGTACTGGTTTGTCACGATAGACCTCAAAGATGCATACTTCCATATATCCATCATTCCATATCACAGGAAGTTCCGGAGGTTTGCTTTCGGGAGAAGCATACCAATACAGAGTTCTTCCATTTGGTCTAGCTTTATCGCCCCGCACTTTTACAAAATGTGTGGATGCAGCTCTGGCGCCCATGCGCCTACAAGGGATTCGCATCTTGAACTACATCGACGATTGGTTGATTTTAGCTCAGTCGCATCAGTTAGCGGTTCGGCATCGAGATGTCGTTCTCGCGCACATGAGGGAGTTGGGGTTACGGCTGAATGCCAAAAAGAGTGTTCTCTCTCCCTTACAGAGAACGACTTTTCTAGGCGTGGTATGGGATTCAGTGTCGATGCAGGCGCGCCTGTCTCCGGCACGCATAGAATCTATCCTTTCTACAGTCAAGAGAATAAAGCTAGGCCAGTCACTCACTGTGAAACATTTTCAAAGAATATTGGGCTTGATGGCAGCGGCATCCAACATGATTACTTTTGGACTGCTGTACATGAGACCCCTACAGTGGTGGCTCAGGACCAAAGGGTTTTCCCCGAGGGGCAATCCTTTTCGCATGATCAGGGTCACGCGGCGCTGCCTACGTGCTCTGGCTATGTGGAAAAAAACATGGTTCCTGTCCCAGGGTTCCGTGTTGGGGCGTTTGGTCGTCGCAAAATGCTAACGACAGATGCTTCCCTCACGGGCTGGGAGCGATCCTAGATGGCCGCTCGGCTCAAGGTCTGTGGAGAGACCATCATCTCTCATGGCATATCAACCGCCTGGAGATGATGGCAGTGTTCCTTCCTCACAGACCTCAGGGGCCATCATGTGTTAGTTCGGTCAGACAACACATCGGTGGTCGCCTATATAAATCATCAAGGGTCTGCGCTCGTGTCAGCTCTGCAAACTGGCACATCAGATCCTCTTGTGGTCCCAGGGAAGTTTCTTTCTCTCAGAGCAGCTTATATCCCTGGGACCCAGAACATAGGAGCAGACACTCTGTCGAGACAGGGGCTGAGGCCAGGGAATGGAGGCTCCACCCGAGGTGGTAGAGCAGATATGGAGGAAGTTTGGCCGGGCACAAGTGGATCTGTTTGTGTCTCGAGAGACGTCTCACTGTCCACTCTGGTTCTCCCTCACATCCAGCCCCATTAGGGCTGGATGCTATGGTACAGATGTGGCCGAGACTACATCTGTCGCGTTTCCCAGTTGCTCTGCTCCCAGGAGTGCTAGATATAGTTCGCAGGGACCAAGTTCAACTCATTCTGATAGCCCCGCGGTGGCCGGGCAGAGTATGGTTCCCAGACATGGTGTCTCTTCTCGACGGGTCGCCACTACAGTTACCCGTCAGGAGGACCTTCTGTCGCAAGCGGGGGTTCCATTCTGCACCCCGGCCCGAGCTGTGGAACCTGTGGGCCTGGCCCTGAGGGGCCCAGCTCATGAGTTCAGGTCTCTCGGCTGAGGTGGTGGAGACCATTCTACAATCCAGGGCTCCATCCACTAGGAAACTTTAAAATTTGAAGTGGAAGGTGTTCACATCATGGTGTATTAGTCGCCGGCAGGATCCGGTTAACTGCTCAGTGGGTACAGTACTGGACTTTCTGCAAGAGCGGTTCACTGCAGGGTTGTCCCCTTCCACCCTAAAGGTTTATGTGGCCCATTGGTGGTTACCACAGCCTGTTGGGTGGAGAGACTGTGGGTAAAGACCCCTTGGTGTCTCGTTTCCTTCGTGGTACTTTGAGGCTGAGGCCTGTAGCTCGCACAAGGGTGCCAACATGGGACTTGGCCACGGTCCTGCAGGGCCTGTGCCAGGCTCCCTTCGAACCTCTGGAGGAGGTTCCTGCCAAGTTCTTAACTTTTAAAGCTTTGTTCCTCCTTGCTACCTCATCTTTGAAGAGAATTGGAGATCTTCAAGCTCTTTCTGTTGCTCCCTCATGCTTGGAATTTGCACCGGGTATGGTTAAGGCCTTCCTTCACCCTAGGCCAGGTTACATTCCCAAGGTGCCTACTAATGTAGCTAGATCCATTGTGCTTCAGGCCTTCTGTCCTCCACCATTCATCAACGGATCAGGAAAAAGTAATTTGCTGTGCCCAGTCAGGGCACTAGACGCTATGTCCACAGAGCTGCCCTGTGGCGTAAGTCCGAGCAATTGTTCGTATGCTTTGGGGCCCCTAGCAGAGGGGCATCAGCTTCAAAGCAAAGGATGAGCAAGTGGGTGGTCGAGACCATTTCACTCGCTTATGAGTCAGTCGGTCACACTCTACCAGGAGTATGGCGGCATCTAAGGCCTTTATGTCAGGGGTGGCTCTTCAAGATATTTGTGATGCGTGGGTGGTCCTCACCGCACACATTTGTGAGATTCTACGCTTTGGATGTAGGGTCTACCCAGGGTCCTCGGTGCTCTCGTCCAAGCGTGCTTCTTCCACATGGGACAGGCCCTCCTCGTTATGGTGGCGTTGGTATAGGCGTTCCCATGGCGTCATTCGATGCAACGGAGTTCCTTGAAAGGGAACGCCTGGGTTCACGACTGTAACCTCGGTTCCCTGAAGAGGAACAAGCGTTGCAGCGCCCTGCCATACCTCCCTACGTGCCTGTCAAGCGGCTACTTCAGACTTGCGAAGCTAGCGCGGCTTTGTTTGGGCAGGGTTTATACTTCCTGGTCCGTGGCGTCACCGCCTCTGGCGTCACGTACCCTATTGGACTGATTTCACATGTGCTTCATGACATCATCACGCAAGCATTCCCATAGCGTCATTCGATGCAACGCTCGTTCCCTCTTCAGGGAACCGAGGTTACAGTCGTAACCTAGGCGTTTTGTTTTTCTTTGTTTCCTTGTTTACTTCTTTTAAAATTTTCCTTGCCTGTTTTATATTTTTATAATTATTCTTCTTCTTTTCTAAACAATGCCAGCACTGCCTTTTCTTTTTCTCTTTTAATTTCTCTCTTCTTTTTCTTTAAACTATTCTTGATTTTGTAATTTTTTATCAAGGTTTCCATTTCTTCGCATAATGTTACATCAAATGTCCCTTCCTTTGGCCATTTGGTTATCATATCCTGAGTTCTTTTTTTCCATTTGGTTGACATCTTATCTATTAATTCTTTACACAGTGGGTATTTTGACCTAGCATTTCCACGGAGTAGCCATAATTGTCTTTTAATCAATAACTCTTTTAATAACCAATTTCTAGACTTGATAACTTAATGTTTTCAAATATAATTTTCAAATTAATCACTTTATTTATTTTATTTAACTTTGCCTTTTTACTTTTATCATATACTATATTTTTTAATCACCAGATACTTTCTAATTTTCCAATTTTTAATTTTACTACTTAACTTTACTTAGCATAAATAGAATAAAATTATTCACCACTTGTCATATGTCTTATTTATTTTGTTCCAATTCTGCAACACCACTTTTTCTAACTGAATGTCTCTCACATTCACAATATTCAAAGCACTTATAAGTCCCTTTATTATTGAATGGGGACAATATTTTTCATACTTGTCCCTTGGGCTCATATATTTTTGTCCCTGGGCTCATACAGACATTCTTTTATCTCTTTCTCAGATGAAATGTGCACCCCACCCCAGAGTGCAGGGGACACCCTCACAAGAGAAAGAGCTTATTTTTAGCCACAGACATTCAGAGCCCACCCAAACTTACACACACACACACACACACACACACACACACAAACACACACACACACACACACACACACACACACACACACACACACACACACACACACACACACACACACACACACACACACACACACACACACACACACTACACACACACACAGCAAACACACTCTATTCTATACTGTTGAATACATAATTATTGTTTTATTCTTATTTTTTCTTGTTTATTTAACTTAATCAAATCGATACACTTCCTCAACACGATTTATATTTATTTTTATTTATTTTTAATTTAATCAAATCGATGCATTGATTCTTATTGTCAAGTCTATTGATACACTTCCTCAACACAATGACTTACAATTAAAACCTTTTTGCCAGATCTATCGATACACTTCCCCAACACGATAGAACACAATTAAAACTCTTTTTGCCAAATCTATCGATACACTTCCCCAACACGATAGATGACACTTAAAACCTTTTTGTCAAATCTATTGATACACTTCCCCCAACACAATAGATCACAATTAAAACTCTTTTTATCACATCTATATAAATTCCTGTTGATACACTTCCTCAACACAACAGAACATAATTAAAACCTTTTTCACACTTCTGTGTACATGCTTTACTTGCCATCCATCTAGGCCCTCTTGACAAGAATGCACAAAACCTAATCTACACTTCTACTTCTTTTCTTATTATCCCCAACGCCTTTTTGTTAAAAATTATACAGCATGCATTTTTTCAGAAATCAAAATTCCTTTTCAGTTCTTTAAATTTGGAGAAGCGATCTCACCATAACAGGTACATTTCTGGCGAATAACACAAACTTTAAGCAAAAACTGCTTACCTTGTGGCCACTGTTTGTGTTGATTCGTCCAGGAACGCCCTGTCGTGGTTTTTTTCAGCTCCTGGTCTTGTCCCATCTGGGGTGCCAAAATGTTGAAGAATTCTCTTTCTATGAAAATTACTTCACAAAGGATCATTGATTTCAGAGAAGGCTTTATTCACACCATCACACAACAAAGCCTGAGGGCAGATTGCAATCGGCTCCTCCCCTCCTTGGACTTTCTGTCACATATATACCATAGTTGTCTTCCTATTATGGTAACAGACTTCAAACACCTGGCTCATATATCACCCCATTCCAAGTTCTTTTTCTGTAGGACACAAATCTTCTGGTTGTCATTCTAAAGGATATTCTCAAAGTCAATACACACTTTTGGAAGGTCAGCAGACAGTTGAACATAATAGTGTCTTTGAATTAGCCTTAAACTGCTAATTTCTAAATAATAAAATCTTCTACACACAGTTGAACATAATAGTGTCTTTGAATTAGCCTTAAACTGCTAATTTCTAAATAATAAAATCTTCTACAACGTGAAGGTAATTTCATGGACACACAGTTTGCACATCGCTTTCAGTTACCCATCATTCCTCTCACGAAACAGATTTCTGTCAACGCTCTCAATGGTCAGGATCTACCCAACATAACACTCACCACCACATATATTACCCTCATCACTTCTGGCAATCATACTGAGTCTATTCCATTCCTTCTCATGGATTCACCCCTGGCCCCTATTGTTCTCGGACACCCCTGGCTCACAGAACACAACCCCAAGGTGGACTGGCATCAGCACACCGTCCTGGAATGGAGCACTCAGTGTCATAAGTCTTGTCTTGGGTCTGCTTGTTCTTCTGTGTCTGCTTCTGTGTTACAGGAAAAGGCTGCGGATCTGTCAAAGCGTGCCCGCATGAGTATCTAGACCTGAAGGAAGTGTTCAGTAAGTCCCGGGCTGCTTCTCTTCCTCCATCGTCCCTATGACTGTGCTATAGATTTAGTTCCCGGTAAGTCTCCGCCTAAAGGCAGGTTGTACTCTCTGTCCATTCCCGAGAGGGAGGCCATGGAGAAATATATTTCTGATTTTTAGCAGCTAAGTTAATTCGCCCTTCCTCTTCTCCGGCGGGCGGGTTCTTTTGTTGGAAAGAAGGATGGTTCCTTGCGACCTTGCATTGATTACCGGGGTTGAATAACATCACGGTAAAGAATACTTATCCTTTGCCATTGATGTCTTCAGCCTTGAGAGGTTGCAAGGGCGTCCGTCTTCACGCGAAATTGGATTTAAGGAACGCTTATCATTTGGTCCGCATCAGGAGGGGATGAAAGCAAGACCGCTTTTAACACCCCTAGGGGCACTTTGAGTACTTGGTCATGCCCTTCGGGCTTTCCAACTCCCGGTCTTCCAGGCACTCGTCAATGATGTGTTGAGAGACACATTGATCAGTTCATATATGTCTACCTGGGACGACATATTGATTTTCTCCTTGTCTCTCCAGGAACATATTCAACACGTCCGTCGAGTGCTTCAGCGGCTGCTAGAGAATGGGCTTTTTGTCAAGGCGGAGAAATGCGATTTTCATGCACAGTCTGTGTCTTTCCTAGGGTACATTGTCTCGTCTGAGGGAATTCGCATAGATCCTGACAAGGTTAAGGCTGTGGTGGATTGGCCAAGCCCGGATTCCCGTAAGGCCCTACAGAGGTTTCTGGGTTTTGCTAATTTTTACCGGCGGTTTATTCGCAACTTCAGCCAACTAGCCGCACCTCTGACAGCCTTGACCTCCACCAGAACGGCGTTCAGGTGGTCCGATGCAGTTGAGGCTGCATTCGCCAAACTAAAAGGCTGCTTTGTTTGGCTCCCATCCTCATAGCCCCTGATTCTTCACGTCAGTTCGTGGTGGAGCTTGATGCATCAGAGGTGGGGGTAGGAGCAGTTCTATCCCAGCGATCTCCCTCAGACCATAAGATCCATCCCTGCGCGTTTTTCTCATCATTTATCTCCAGCCGAGCAATTATGACATTGGTAACAGAGAGTTGCTGGCAGTCAAGTTAGCGTTGGAAGAGTGGCGTCATTGGTTGGAGGGTACCTTTCATTGTTTGGACTGACCATAAGAACTTAGAGTACATCAGAACGGCTAAAAGACTAAACTCCAGGCAAGCTCGGTGGGCACTTTTTTGGACGTTTGGATTTTTCTCTCTCGTACCGCCGGGTTCTAAAACATCAAACCCGATTCTCTTTCTCGTATTTTGATCCTTCCGAATGCCCGTCTACTCCGAGTGTATTCTTCCTGAGACATTAGTGGTCTCCACTCTGACATGGGAGGTCGAATCGAAGGTCAAGTCGGCCTTAGAAGGGTAACACCTCCGCCCGGATGCCCACCGAACCGTTTATTTGTGCCGGAGAGGTTAAGGTCCAGTGTTATCAAGTGGGGGCATTGTTCCAACGTAGCCTGTCATCCAGGGTTAATCGCGCAATTTTTGGTTAAGCAACGATTCTGGTGGCCTGCGATGGCTCGTGACATTCGCAGTTTTGTTTTGGCTTGCGCGATTTGTGCCACTGGTAAGACTTCCAATCGTCCCCAGATGGGTTGCTCAACCGCTGTCTGTCCCTTCGAGACCCTGGTCCCACATTGCGCTAGATTTTGTCACCGCCCTCCCACCCTCCCAGGGGAACACAGTCGTTTTGACTGTGGTGGAGTGGTTCTCGAAGGCGACTCATTTCATTCCTTTAACCAAATTACCCTCTGCTAACGAGACAGCGGTAACTGTCGATCACATCTTTAGGTTACATGGCCTCCCGGTAGATGTGGTGTCCGACAGGGGTCCCCAATTTGTGTCCAAATTTTGGCAAGAGTTTTGTAGATTGCTGGGGGCGACTGTCAATCTTTCTTCTGGGTTCCATCCCCAGACCAATGGTCAAACCGAGAGAGCCAACCAGGATTTGGAGAGAATGTTGTGATGTTTGGCTTCCAAGAATCCTTCCTCCTGGCCAACAACTCTCTACGATTGAGTACGCACATAACTCGTTACCAGTGTCTTCCACGGGCCTCTCTCCGTTTGAATGTAGCGTAGGTTTCCAGCCACCTGTTTTTCCCAGTCTGGAATCCGAAGTTGCGGTCCCCTCCGCTCACGCCTTTATCCAGAGGTGCCACCGCACTTGGACTAGAGCCTGTGAGACTCTGCTGCAAGTGAGGGCACGCACCAAGGCTAAGACTGATCGCCACCGGTCAAAGCCTCCCGTATACATCGTGGGTCAAAAAGTGTGGCTTTCTACCAAGAATATTCCTGTCTGTCCCGTCTCCAATAAACTTGCTCCCAAATTCATCAGCCCGTTCCCTGTCACCAAGATCATTAGTCCGGTGGCAGTCCGACTATAACTTCCTCCAGCGTACAGCAGAATTTATTCCGCCTTTCATGTGTCTAAAATCAAACCTGTGTTTTATTCACACATTAATCCGCCTACCCGGTTCCTCCACCGCGCGTCTCGTAGGCAGGGAACCCACTTATTCGGTTAATCGCATTCTGGACTCGAGAAGGAGGGGACGCGGATTTCAGTACTTGGTGGACTGGGAGTGTTACGGTCCGGAGGAGAGGAGAAGTTGGGTTCCTGCTAGGGACATCCTGGATCACTCCCTTATCGATGATTACAATCGGCAGGTAGAGGGGCGTTCCTAGGAGGGAGGGTACTGTCACGGTTTAAGATCCGCAGTCTCGTTCTGTGGTCTGTGTTTATGTTGTGCTGTCATGTTAATTGTTTCATGTGGGCGTCGCCGCTGATTGCTGATCAGCTGTGTTCAATCTGGACTGCCTATTTATTCCTTGTCTTTCGTCTCGTGTTTTGTCAGATCGTTGTTGGAGTTCCCTGTTCTGTTTCCAGGTTTACTCGTGTGTGCTTCCGTTTGGAGTTGTTTCGCGTGTCTTCACTCTGGATTACTGTTTCATCGTTGGATTCTTCACTTCTGATTTCACTCCACGGACTTCACCAAGATCATCTCACGGCCCACCAAAGTCCCTGTGTCACCGCTCTCCTGCTGTCTGTGTGTTTGTCATCTGACTTTCTAGCGTGAAGCTCAATTAAATGAGATATTTTGACTTGCACTTGCATCCTCTTTATTTCCGTGACCGTTTAAGGGTAGGGTTAGGGACAGGTGTGGTGGGATGGGTAAGTTTAAGGGTAGGGTTAGGTGTAAGGGAAGTGTCAACTGTGTAATTACAAATATAACTACAGAAATTAATTACAGATGTAATTACATGCAGGTATTTTTAAATGTAAGTACAACGTAAAAACATGTATGTACACAATAAGCGCAATGTATCAAATTATTAATTAAAATGTTAGTACATAGTAGTTAAGGACAACTAATATAAAGTGGGTCCAAATAATTTTCAAGACAATAAATTATGGTATACACATTTGAATTGAAAGATAAACGCGTTTTCAGATTGATTGCCAGATTCAGATTGATGATCAAACACAGATGGAGTAGATCGAGTCTACCCTAATGCTTGCAAAGTCCTGACCTTGAATTAAAGTAAATGGACAGTTGTAAATAACATGAAATTAAAAGACACTTATTATGCCCCTTTTACAATATGTAATATAAGTCTCAGGTGTCCCCAGAGTGTGCCTGTGAAGTTTCAGATCAAAATTCCTAACAGATCATTTTATATACCATATTGAAAATGCCAATTTTGGAGTTTGGAGTCAAAATGAGCTGTTTAGTGTGTGTTTCTTAAATGCAAAAGAGCTGCTGCTCACCGAGAGGGCAGAGCCTTCACAGCTCATGAACACCAGAACGAATGAAAACTGAAACATGATATCTGTGTGTTTTGATAATCATATCTATCGCAGACGTTCATGTGACATTGCAGTTCTTCATCATCATTTAATATTATCATCTGCATGCGTTTTAAAGCAGCACTAGGTAGGTTTTGCTCTCGGGTCCCCTACAGTTGGGAAACTGTATTGTCGTCTACTACTGTCGTAAACTGTCATTCTACATCAGGGGACGCACATGCATTTGTTGCCATGACAACCATGAAAGCCCTGAACACTGCAGGAGGAGTTCACATGCAGGTGTTCTGCTTGTGTCGTGTGAAATGTCTTCATCCCAGGTACAGTGGCATATGTTTCAGCATGTCATATGAATATCATTTCATATTTTTTCAAACTCCAAATGATCGCGATGCTCACGTTTACAAGCCAGCGTCATTAGCCTAGTCTATTGTTTACCATTTTACAGAATCTATTTAATACTTTAATTCAATGTTTGATTGGTAGGTAATAACCATATATCGTCAATATTATAAAATCAAGCTACCATAGATGAATCTGCAAAATCCATTTGCATTATAGCTTGAGGCAAGACAAATAAACAAATAAACATGTGTGGGGATCTACACAGGCAGGCATTCAACACAGCTGCATCACATTTACCCAATACCTGGGATCACATGATGTTTTTGGGAGGTCACATGACTAATCAGGAAATGATAAGTGTTTGCTGACTGTGAGTCAGACTCTTTTGTGTTGATGCTAGGCACGGTTGTGTGAGTTGGGCTCCCTTTTCATGCAGGTATAGTTTGTCATGGTATAGCATGTTTATTCACTGCCATTTCATTTTAAGACTAATTTATTCCATTTTTATTAGGATAACTCTAGAAGCGCTTGTCTACTCTTCACGGAGGACACGGGCTTCTGCATGGAGAGTTAACATTTGTGCGATCACCTCCAATGTGACCCGAGCTGCTGGGCTGCTCTGGTAAATGCCCCAAATTGTATATTTTCCATTGAATGTTTGATACCTGCATTTGGGACATGTTTTAATGCTTTTCTCTGTCTGTAGCAACGGAACATTCACCTTTCCTTTTATGCTGTGTCAATGTGCTGTGGGACAGTTGAGCATACTGAAAAGTAGGCCTATATTTTCTAGTTATGTTTGAGTTGACTATGCTATGCTGTTTAATGAGGTTGGCAACTAACATGTTTGGTTTCTATTGAAAGGGGACCAGGCCAGCCACTGTTCTTTTCTTTGGTTCCTGTTGTTGTTTTTTTTTGTTTGATTAATTGTTTGGTTATTTGTGATTTTTCTTTTTTGCCTTTGGACCTATCCCTCATGTGCCACATTTATAGTACTATTGTGTATCTATTTCTTGACTAATAGTGGCCATTAATGCTGGTGGTTTTCCTCCTTAACTATGTTTTCTGCGTAGGCTATCCCTGTACAAGGCCGGATCCACACTGATGCTTTGCCCCTTCTCATCAGGGGACCACACTGGGAGAGACACTGTATTGGTGTGTACTTGTAGCTACAACACGGTGTGATATTTTGTAGTGGCATCTAAAGATATTAAGTGTGTAGTGCTTGCTGTGTTGCATGCTCCGACTGGTGTGGGGTTGCTGTCTCCTGTTTCTGTCTCCCCAGGGGCCGCCTGAGCAGGGGTTTTGCATTGGCTGATCCGACCTTCCTAGACTGAGGAAAACTCAACCAGTCATTTATCACAGTATTTTTAAGATCTGTTCTTAATAACCTTTTACATCTTTTGTAACCTTAGTGTAATAAAGTGATACATTCACATATCTGCCTCTTGTTGACTGTCCCTGTGTGGGGAAAACTGAGTTAGCCACACTGTATTCACAGAAAGAGTTGTGGTTCCTCCTGCCCATCATCAGCGGGTGGGGTAGTCAGACTCGCACGTCCGAATTTAAGGAAGTGGGGGTGATGGTGGAAGTGACGTCTTGCTGTAAAGCAGTCGAATTTTGTAGTTCTTTTTGTTCTCGGGTTACTACCCAAACCCAAAGTTTAAAAAATGCGATTAAAAATGATACAGCCCCTGTCAGGCTATGGCAGACGTGTCATTCAACATATTGTAAGTCGATGTATCATCACAAGAGTCTTGAAAATATATTATGAAGGTTGAAAAGTTACCTAATGCTGCTTTAAAGCCTTATCTCTCTCAACTTAAACACACACACATGCCCGACGCATGCGCACAGAGAGCTGGATGTCTTCCAGTCCGTGAGGAGTCATTAAACTAGTTCTCTTGCATATGTTATTGCGATTAAACTGCTAAATGTTCACAAGGTAATGTCAGAAACACACAAAGTTCCGATGAAAACAGTTGGTTGTGCCTGTGCACATTTAGAGAAAGCTTGTGTGTATATTAGATCCTTCTGTCATTACTAAAGTGTAAGCGGTGTAATACAGTACTGCTCTATCTGCTGTTAATATGAACCGAACAACAGAAGTTCACTCACTGCTCGTGACTGACTGAACTTTAGTAGCTTTAATAAGTGCACATCTCTTACTTGAATGCTGCTGTTAATGCTCTGGAGGAGAGAAACATGGCGGACTGTGAACAGCTCAGCTCTCTGAGGAGGGTCTGTGCTAGTATGTCAGTGTCCATCAACACGTGTGGGCAGGGCCTCTGCAGTGTGATGTCACATCTGTAAACCGCTTGCTCTGAGACACTGCTTATGATTTATGGGGATTAAAAACAAATGAGTGGGTGGATTTTTACCATTATAGGGTGGTTGTGTACACACACTGCCAACACACATTTATGTTCAAACACCTTATAAAAGTGATTTTTGCAAAATAGGTGCCCTTTAAAGTAAATAACAATAACAAAACACGCATCAGTTCTTTCTTTTAAAGGAGTAACTATATTTTCACCATAGTTGCTATAGTTACCACACAACCTTTAAACTCAAGTTGTTTTTCAAACGGACCTTTAGATTAATTCCTGATTGTAAGATCTCTATTCTGATTCTTTCTTTGTTGCTAAATTAATAAAATGAATAGTTTCTAGATAAGGTTAACTAGAAAAATGAATCAGAAATAATGTTTTATGTAGGTCTTGCTCAAAATGACTTTCACTGAATTATTTCCACAATAACATTGAACCCAGCCCAAATTTTGCCTTGTTTTAGTCTAGACGTCAGGGCCGGGATATCAGCCCAAAAGGCTTCGCTTAGTCATCTACCGAACACAATCAATCCTACCATCACAGGAACACATCAAGAACAAATTACCTGTTATGTAGGAGGAATTTTGGTACTGTGTTTCTCGGGAATATCCCAGACGAGTCCCACATCTGGTGGAACGATCTTCCTACCTCCATCCGGATGGCAGAATCACTGTCATAATTCAAAAGACAGCTAAAAACTCATCTCTTCCGTGAGCATTTAACCTTATCATAAAAAAAAAAAAAAAAAATCCTCTTCCTCTATTTCTCTTTTATTCCTTCCTTATTCTAGCTTAAGCTTATTCTATGTAATGTCTAAAACTTGGTATTTAAGGCACTCTTTGCGTTTTCGCCTATTCATGACCGATCGCTTCCTGTACTCCTATGTTGTAAGTCGCTTTGGATAAAAGCGTCTGCTAAATGCCTAAATTCATAGTTAGATTCAAGTTAGATTCATTGTCATGAAGACTATCTGCAGCTTGAAGCTATAAATCATCTGCTGGAAACTGATCAACCTGTGATGTGTGGCGGCAGCAGCAGCGCGAGATATTAGGAGGATGATCAAGCAGACACAGACACTGTGTAATACCATAACATTAATTTTATTAAGGAAGAAGGGTCATATTTATACACAAGATAAAGCAGAATCATCGACAATGCCCAGGCCATCCAATCAGTACTTACAGATCCCTTAACATGTCATGCATATTAAGAAATATAGTAATAAAGTGAGGTCAAGCGCAGTCTTACACAAAAATAGCCAAGAATAGTCAAAAGTGGAAAATACTGATTATGTTTGTTGTGTTTGTGTTTAAGATATCACAGGTCCTGCGCTATAGATCATCTTTGTTTTTATGATTACAGGTTTATTGTTGTGACGGTGGGTATACATGCAAATATAACAATTAGTTATTTCCATTCTTTTACTTAATATACATTTTTATGTAATTAGTTAATACAAATTCAGGTGAATAAACAGACACCAGTACTTGAACTACAGTAAATAAAAAGTAGTAAGAAGCATACAGTATAACAAAAAACTCTATCATTGCATAATAATCAAGTCAGCTTTGATAGGTCAAGCTCACATCAGCTGACTGTCAGCTGATCACGTCTACCTGTAGGAAAACAACGTCTATCACAGCATACATATATAAGCTCCTTCAGGACAATCAGCAGCTGTCCCGTTTCTCCAGACCTCATTTACCCTCCTCCATCCCCAGCTCCACCTCTCATCGGTCAGGATTTGGTACTCTGATTCCCCATGAATCAGACTAAATTCCCAAATTATTTTGTATATTTAATATTGACATTAATTATATCTGCAAAACATAATGTTGGTTCTGTTCTGTTTACCCTAACGCCGGCTTCACACCGCACGCTAGCAGTGCATTGGCAGGGCAGAAGCGGTGCGTATGGAGAGCGGGAGCCACGCGTCAGTTGTGCTTTCAGACCGCTGCGTTTGTCTCGCACAGCTGAACCGCGGCTCGTATATTGCAAATACAGACGAATATCGTTCATTCTGTCACTTTCCGCTGTTCTCTTCGGACCCCTGTCTGTCTCGTGCTTTGATTTATGATGAGCAGCATATATCTGCAGCACATGCGACCGTGTTCCCCTCTGTCCCAAACACATATGCAACATGCTGTATAAAGGTAGTTTACGTGATAAAAGTACTCTTAATGTTAAAATAAGCCTTTAGTTTTAATCATTTAAACAGGCCTTTGAAGTTTGAGCAAAAACTTCTGGCAGTGATGAGTTTTTTTTTTCACAGCAGCGCCGGATGTCATATGGTGCTTGTGAAACACACGGAACACTTCACTACATGATCTCATGGTGAAATTAGCTATCAGGTCAGTTTTGATCAGAACAATGCACTGTGGCTTTAATTCAGCGTGAGCAGCGGCGTCAAAAATAGACCCGGCGCGAACGATCGCGGCACTGACGCTTCTGCTCTGCTCCTGCTACGCGCCGCTGCGCTGACTCTGCTGCCAGTGTGAATGCACTAATCTGTTAACATGAGTGCGAAAAAATACACGCTGCTTACGCCCTGCTTACGGCGTGCGGTGTGAAGCCGGCGTAAGGGGGTTATTGCTGCTCTCCTGCTCTTATCCATGCTACACTGTAAAAATGATGAAGCAAATAAAACTTTTGCTTGGAGTAATCTTGTAAAAGTGAAAACTCTAGAATATTAAGTACAATCTAAACATATACTCAATTTTTACTTGTAAATATTAGACATCCAACAGATAAGTAAATTTCACTTGTGACAATCTGGCATATTTACACAAATTAATAAAGTACTTGAAGCTATTTTTTTAAAAATCAAGTAAAATGTACGTCATTTGAAGCAAGGACTCTGGGCATGCACAGAAAGAACCACGATCATTGAGGGCTTCACCAATCTCACTGCATTTGAGTCTCGACAGGTAAGCAATAAACTGCATTATATAGTCGATTTTTAGATTTAATCTATTCAGTAAATGTAATTTCATTCAATGGTTGTGTTGTCATCACCTAATTCTGTACATTTGAACAGTTTGAGTGTTCTTAATGATGAGCTAGCTTCGTAGAACGTTAGCAATATAATGCTAGCTTTTGTTAAATTGAACAAATTAGTACAATGTGGACACGATTGAGTAAATCGAGGGAACAAATTCTTAATTCATGGTCAGGGTATATTTATTCTGTGTTGAGCATCATATGGCAACGAGAACTTTGTACATTCATGCAAGGGCGTTTTAATGTGTCTTATCTGATTTGGTACGTTAGAAAGTTATGATGATGTTTCGTTGTTGAGTTATTTTGATCACTTTTTTAAACGCGCTTTGCGTGATCTCATTCTGGGTAAAAATGGTAAAACTCACAGATGCTCTCCAGGGGGTGTTTTTATGTTAGAGACGTTTCAGCAGTGTTTCTAAATTACTTTTTCATCATCGAATCAGTGAAATTAATAATGTGAACGCAAAAATGTATTAAGTTTTAATGTAAAAATATTTGCTCTTTACTAATTATTGTTTTTGCCTTTTTCTTAATTTCAGAATATGAATGGAAATAAAATCTATGAGAGTAAAAAAATATGCACAGACAAATCCATATTAAACCCTGTGGCTCGTGACACACTGATGTCTTAAGACATGAAATGATCGGTTTCTGTGAGAAACCAAACCACATTTATATGATTTGATCTCAAATGCGATGTCCTTCCGGTGAGTGAGGTCAATGTACACGATCTGGAGTAGAGATAAGAGTGAGAGATCACTTCCAGTGCTCTGTGTCTTAGGACGTCAGTGTGTCGTCACAAGCTGCAGGGTTAAATATGGATTTGTCTGTGCATGTTTGTTTGTTTTTTTACTTGAAAAACTTGCAAAATAATAATTGATTCAATTCTACTTAATGTTGTTTTCAGTGTAGGCTGCCCAGAACAGAACCGTACCACCAATCCAAACTATATGCTAATCGTCAATCAATGGTCATGACAGAAATGATATTCATCAACAACATTTTAACTGCATTCTGCACAACTCTTTTCTTCACTCAAATCCACAGATCAGTCAGTAAGATGATGCACACGCCTCTGACTGGCATCACTTTTTTGATTAAGTTCCTCTTTTGCCTCTTTAATTTCCTTCAAGACATTGGAAAGCTCATTGTGTGCTTTTCTCATCTGAGCAATGAACTTGAGTATACTGGATGAGACCTTTTTTGGATCATCTGTTTTCCAGTGCTTTCTCATCTCATGAATCTCTCTGGAATCCATCACTATGAAGGCAACGTCAGCAATGGCTACGATTCCACTTAACACAACTGAGACTGCAGCTACTGTTCGCCCAATTTTGGCAGCCTGAACAGCAATTCTGCCAACATTTGCCAACATGCCAAGACATATTATTCCAGCGGCACAATCTACTGCACCCCTGCCTGCACCCCACACTATCTGACCGTTATCAGAAGTTGAGTCGCTGGCAAAGTCATAGAACTTAGACACCTTTCCATGTAGCCTTCTCACATCACTCAGTGGCTTGAGAATCTTTACGCTTACTATTTTAAATTTCTCCTCCATCTGTTGAAGGCATTTTTTAAATGACTTTTGTTTGACTGTATTGGTAATGTTGGCGGCAGCACCTGTTACACCACCTGCAACTCCGACTCCAACACCAACACCAGTTACAATCAGAGATGCTCCAAAAGTAACCGGTGCCAAACATATACCAACCACTGCAGCGATTCCACCCGTAGTCCCAATCACTGCTCCTGACAGACTGGCTGCTGTGGCACCGTAATGTGTCTTCTCTAGAGAATCTGTTATTTTCCCCCACTCACTAACTAAGGTCTCAAACTCTTTATAGTGCTCACTGTAGGCCTCATTAAAGGTCTCGATGGACTCCATAAACCTTCGTTCCAGTGCCTCTGGAATTCTCTTGTTTCTCTTCACGGCTTCTGTCAGGAATGGTTGTGCTAGAATCTCATCAGCTGAAGGTCTGTCTTTAGGGTCACGGCTGAGCATTTGTCTGATCAATGCCCTCAGTTCCTCTGAGTATCTCTCTGAGATGTGGGGGGGGTTTCCTCTCATGCTGTTGACATGAAGAAAGCGACGCTCTATGACATCTGACTGTGGAGGAAAATAAAGACAAATAAAGCAAATTATACTGATAGAGGAAACCAAGCTTTTAAAACAATGAACCAAATGAACCAACTGCTTTTCAAAATGATTCATTGTTCAAAGCACTGCCCAACACCACATGCTGGAGACCATTATCATCGCTCAAAAATAATGACCAAAGACTAACAATATTTTTCCTATTTAAAACTTGACTCTTCTATAATTGCATTGTGTACTAAGACCATTGGAAAATGAAAAGTTGCGATTTTTTTAGACTGACATGACTAGGACCTATTTTCTCATTCCTGCGTAATAATCACAGAACTTTGCTGGCATCCCATGGGTGCAGCGGCACAATGATATTACGCAGCGCCTTCCGTCAACACAACCAACGTGTCAACCTGCTTGCACAGAGAGCGTGCCTTGTAACCATGAAGACATTTGAGAGTGACGATTCAGAAGATATTTACTTTAGTGCAGATCTTGAACCGTATCTATTTGAACTTGAATAACAGTTACACTGACGATTTTGAAACGTGAAAGGCAAGAAAATGTGTCTGAACAGAATGGGGCAGAAGGGAGGAGGAGAGCAGATTCCAACTGGTAAGTTAGAGAAAAGTCAATTCACACCCAGCGGTAATTAAAAAAATGTCCAAATGCGCCACGTGCAACATAGATTGGGTCTTCCGACCTTTTAATTTTGATTAACGTAATATGTAAAATATCAGACAGTGCTAATTTTGAAGACGGAGAGAGTGCGACGCTCTGCTAATTCTCGCTGTCCTCAGTTAGCATGCGCCCTGTCACAAGCGTAAATAAATCACTCATAAATCACAATCACTGATCAAATAAGGCTTTGGTTGGAAAAAATGTGCTTTGCAGCTGCCAAATAATGTTTAATGAAGGAAAAACCCTGCACATGCTCCGAGCCTCGGCACAGAAGCGTAACATCACTAGTGTCCCCAGGATGGTAAGGGAAGGTACCGCCTTTTCCGTCTATGATTGGCTAGAAGGGCTCCTCCTGTTGGTTATATATCTCACGTTCATGGCAGGCTGGCAGCTAGTCTGTTTTGACTGCTATGATCGTCTTTACAACAGAAGTAAACTAAGTCAATCCAACATAGCTTACTAAGAAAAGCGCTATATGTGCGTGTCTTCAGATTTAAATTTCAAGTTCACAATTTCATAGCATGTTTAGATCATGTTTAGATTAATCTTAACTGTTTGGGGTATTTTGTGACGAACATGTGAACTTGGGAGTACAAATCTGACCAGTTTAAATAAACTCGCCTTGGCTCTCAAGTACTGAACAGTTAGAGTACATAAGCATATTTATAGGCCTATGCCTTGGTTTAAGATGTATGTAAAACAATAAAACGGCACTATATAGCTGTGTGCAGTGCAGTGCACTATTCTAGACTAATGAAAACGTGTGATGCAACATCATGCTCAGCTTTGACTTAAGGTCCATTAAATAATACAAACAATTACACAGAGGAACTAGGTATGGAAAGCAGTCAGACATGTAACGACTATTGTAAACACTGCAGTGGAGTAACATTGACAACCACCTCTAACAAATAGGCTACAAGTTTTCCCAACCAGCAAACAGGCTTAGAACAGCAGCACAATTAACAAAACAGTCAACAGAGTTCATTAAAGGCGGGCATACTGGCTTTACATCGCATCGATCGTCTCGGTTTCAGATGTAACCCTCATTCCCTGAAGGAGGGAACGGAGGCGTCACGTCGGAACTGACCGAAAAAATTGAAATCTATTTTCAGAGACCAATCTGCTTCTAGTGATTCTAAACGAGCCAATTGGCATTGGCATGCAGTCCACGTCCGCCAGCAGCGCGGTATACGGAAGTGAAACAGCATATTCGCTTTTCTGCTGAGGAGCCAAACTAGTGGCGGGTCCTTCAGCGGAAGCACACCTGGCGACGGGGCGTCGTCTCCGTTCCCTCCTTCAGGCAATGAGGGTTACATACGTAACCGAGGCGTTCCCTTTCAGTCGGTCACGTTAGGCGTCGTTGGGAACTTACCGGTGGGATCCCTACCAACTCGCCAGGATGCTGGCCCTTCCAGCGCCCTGCCTGAGCTCGCTGGTCCACTCCTATGCTGGAGTGGGAGTCAGGGCTCCCGGCAGGGAAGGACAGTCACTGCTGTTCCTGCAAGACCCACTCAGCGTGACTATTGGATAACGCTGGGAAAGCATGCCCATCTCGGGAGATGGCACGCTGCGAGCCACGTCCTTCGATGGAAGGAGAGGTGGCGAAATACACATAAGGACTAACCTAGCAGGGTAGTGCAACATATGGCAGTCCCTGGGGTGATTCCAACCTGGTTCCAGGGGGAAGAGCACCTCCAGGAGCGACAGGAGCTCTGTCGAGGACATGGGGCTAACCAATTAGGATAGCTGGTACCGTGGAGAATACACTTATTGGGTTGCCGTTAGGGAACCGCTACAAATGGATACCCAGCCTACACACATTCCACAAGCATACACGTGCAGGCCTGGCGTCAGGCGGCCGCTACGTCTGACCCCAAGGGGTAGCGGAGGAGCTCACATTTCTGGGAACACAACTGAGAGTATAGGCGCACGTATCCGGCCCCTGGGGCGGGAATGGCGTTACAAGCCGACACTAGAACGGGCACTTCACGCTACTGGCCACTAGGGCGCGTGCATGGGAAGATACCGGCTCCACACGGAGGCTATAGAATCTAGTGAACGTGTTTGGTGTCGCCTAGCCAGCTCTACATATATCTGTCAGCGGCGCCTTGAGCTAGCGCCCAGGAGGAGGCTACACTCCTTGTGGAGTGTGTTCGCAACCCGAGCGGGCAAGGCATGTCTTGGGACTGGTAAGCCAAGGCGATAGCATCCACTATCCAGTGGGCTAACCTCTGCTTGGAGACAGCCTTTCCCTCTTCTGGCCTCCGTAACAGGCGAAGAGCTGTTCTGAGGTCCTGAAGCTTTGAGTCCGGTCGATGTAGGCACGAAGAGGCGCGGATGGGACATAACAAAGCCAGGGCTGGATCTGCCTCCTCCGAAGGCAGCGCTTGCACGTTCACCATCTGGTCCCGAAAGGGAGTAGTGGGAACCTTGGGCACATATCCGGGCTGGGGTCTCAGGATTACGTGAGTGTTACCCGGTCCGAAATCTAGGCATGAATCGTCGACCGAAAGTGCGTGCAGGTCCCCTACCCTCTTGTTCGAGGCCAAAGCAACCAGGAGTACTGTCTTTATGGACAGGATCTTTATCTCTACAGACTGCAAAGGCTCAAAGGGAGGACTCTGGAGTGCTCTCAGCACCAGAGCTAAGTCCCAAGAGGGTACCGAGTTTGGGCGAGGAGGATTCAGCCTCCTCGCACCTCTGATGAACCTGACGATTAGGTCGTGCTTCCCCAAAGACTTATCATTCACTGCGTCATGATATTCCGCTATTGCTGTGACGTACACTTTCAGGGTGGAGGAGACAGCCTTCCAACCCATCTTGCAGAAAGGAGAGCACGACACTAACCGAGCATCTTCAGGGTCTTCGCAGCAAGAAGAGCACCACTCAACGAACAGGTTCCACTACAGCGCATTGAGCCGCCTTGTTGAGGGGCCCCTTGCGGAAGTGATGGTGTCTGCCACTGTTTGTGGAAGCCCACCTAGAACCTTCGCGTCCCGTCATGGAGTTTCCAGAGGTCTGGATGCGGGTGCCATAGAGTGCCCGTCCCTGAGAAAGAAGGTCCCTCCTCAGGGAATCGGCCAAGGAGAGGCTGTCGCGAGAGAGTTAGTTCGGAGAACCAGGTCCGGTTGGGCCAGTAAGGCGCAACTAGCAAGACCTGCTCCTTGTCCTCCTGACCTTGCACAGTGTCTGTGCGAGAAGGCTCACTGGGGAAAGCGCATATTTGCATAGGTCCCGCTGACCAGCTGTATGCCAGCGCATCCGTGCGAGGGTGCCCCGTTCAAGGAATAGCACAACTGGCAATGGGTCGACTTTGAGAGGCAAACAGGTCTACCTGCATGGCTCCGAAGAGGCCCAATATCAGCTGGACCATCTGGGGATGGAGTCGCCATTCTCCTGGAGGTGTCAGCTGTCGAGAGCTCGTCGGCTGTCTGGTTTCAGCACACCTGGGATATGGATGGCGCGAAGGGACTCGGCCGTGAAGCCAGTGCTGAAGCGGTCTCATATGTAGCAATCCGAGCAGCGTTACGCGGCTGCAGATGCCTTATGCCCCAGGAGCCTCTGAAAAGATTTCAGTGGGACCGCCGTCCTGCCCTTGAAGCGTATTCAAGCAGTTCAGCATCGCCTGGACTCGCTCTTCTGTGAGGAGCGCAGTCCGGTTGACGAATCCAGCTCCATACTGAGATAAGAGATCCTCTGTGTGGGACAGAGTTTGCTCTTCTCTTGGTTGACCCGAAGGCCCAACAGGCTGAGGTGACGGAGCACCAGATCCCTGTGTTCGCACAACTGCTCCCGAGACTGGGCCAGTATCAGCCAGTCGTCAAGGTAGTTGAGAATCTGAACACTGCGTTCTCTGTGTCTCGGGAGAATGGAAACAGGAAAGTACATGTCCTTCAGGTCGATCGCTGCAAACCAATCATGGGGATGGATGCACTTGAAGATGCGTTTCTGCATCAACATCCTGAACGGGAGCTTGTGTAGGGCCCAATTCAGAACACGCAGGTGACTGCGTCCTTCGCCAGTAGGACTTCGATCTCTGATCGCAAGATATGGGCATCGCGTGGCGAGTCTGATGGTACGGATGAGCCAGCGAGACGGCCTGGGGAGACCAAGCCAGGCCCCAGGGACCGTACAAGCAGGACCACGGCACCACAGACATACCCTGGGTGGGGCAGCGGCGGAGTGCTCCAGCCCGACTCGGGAGGCCCGAGGCGGCCCGGAGTGTTGCCTGAGCACTCCTGGTTTGGAGGGTGGGTGGGAAGGCCTGGTGGCGTCCCCAGTGCCCACTCTGCTGCCCACTGCCCGGAGGCAGAGAGATGGACTATTCGGCCCAGACTCGGGAGGCCCGGGGGCGGCCCGGAGTGTTGACCGAATATTCCAGGGTGGGGCAGACCGTGGGTGAGAAGGCCTGGTGGCATCCTCGGTGCCTACGGTGCTGCCCCCTGGCAAAGAGAGGGGGAAAGGAGTGGCAAGGCCCGGGCGTCGCACACTGCCAACCTGGCCCTCTTGAGTCCAGGGAGGAGGAAACTGCTCTTTAATTGAGAATGTGGGTACCGCTGGACTCCGGAGTCCAGGGTGTTGGGATACCTTGCATTCTCCCCCGGTCCTCCACCAGGGGAGGGGGTAGGGGGTGCGGACACCATCTCCCCTAGAGCAGCTCCTCTTCTCCCTGGGCTGCCCGTCTCAGGGTCGCTTGCCCTTGCGCTTGCCGGCGGACTTAGCGGGACCCTGAGCGGGTTGGGCGCTGCTTGGGCCGCAGGGGCGGAAGCGGATGCAGGAGGCGCCCTCTGAGACGAGCTGGAGGAGGCGCTGCTACTGGCGGCTGGGTGGGGGCAGCAGTGGGCCGTCGGGGCAGGATGCCGGATCGCCTCCGTCTGCTTCTGGGCCACCGAGAACTGCAGGGCAAAGCTCTTGATGGTGTAAAGGCCGGCCTTGCAGACTGGGGTGTTGAGGAACTGACCCTTGTCGGTCTCACGCATATCTGCCAGGTTCAGCCACAGGTGGCGTTTCTGGACCACTATCGTGGACATCGCCCGACCCAGGGAGTGTGCGGTGACTTTCGTCGCTCGTAGAGCGAGGTCCGTCGCCACGCAGTTCTTGTAGAACTGCCGGGTCAGGCCCACCCTTGTGCATGTCCTTTGGACTGGTGGACCTGAAGAAGCGCTATGGCATGCAAGGCAGATGGCGGCTTGTCCACGGGCGGTGTAAAACTTGCCCGTCAGAGTGGGCGAGAACTTACACGCCGGGAGGCGGAGGCGGATTTCCACGCCAGTCGGTACCGGCCTTTGGACACAGCTGCATCGCAACCGACCGTTCGACTGGCGGGATCCCGCGTATCCCTTAGCTGCGCCACTGTCAAGGGTGGTGAGGCGGAGGAGCCACTTCCTCGATGTCTGGCGCTGTGGGGTGCCATCCACGATTTCGTGGCACGATCTCCTGATGCACTTCCGGAAAGAAAGGTGCGGGCGGGCGCTGAAAACCAGCACAGGCCATCCCGGTACCAGTCGTCCAGCCGTGAGGGCTCGGGACACGGTGGAGGTTCCACTCATGGTGGCCCGGAAACCATAGCCGTGAGCTCCGGATCAGGCTCGCAACGCTTACCAAACCCAAAGGGGGCAACGCGCAGCCGAGTCCTCATCTCCGAGTCCATTAGCTCGTCTCGATGGAGCAACCGGTATCATGTCCTCATGTCATGTCAAAGTAACGACCGGCCTCGTGGGAAGGACCGGGACACTCCCGGCAGGAAGTCGACCCTAGACCGTAAAACTGCGATGGTCATGTTCCGCATGTTCCGTGCTGAACGCCCAAACACGTGAGATAGCGATCGTACCCGTCAGCTGGGGACAGAAACCGCTGCATCCAGAAACACACGGTTTGAATGACATCTCGATAAAGACGCAGGTTTAAACCGTGTAGCTCTTTTAAGAGAAAGGAACGCTCTTTCGTGCCGAGGCACACAGGGGAGATGGCCACTGCCCACAGTGGTTTAATGGGTTCAAGCCCACTGCGAGCACACAGCGCCCAGCGAGCTGTCAGAACAGCTGTCTCGTCTTCTTCCACAGGCTCACGACCGCCTCTGTGATGTGCCATAACTCCAGCCGGAAAGAGCTCCTTCAGACTCGTTTGTCTTCAAACACACTCTTCGCAGGAACACTGAAACTCAATGTTTGGCTCCGGTAGAAAGCAAGTATGCAGTGTTTCACTTCCGTTTTTATACCGGCGCTGCGGCGGCGTGGACGCATGCCAATGCCAATTGGCTCGTTTAGAAACACTCGAAGCAGATTTGTCTCTGAAAATAGATCCCAATTAAATCGGTCAGTTCCGTCGTTCGTCAAGCGTGACCAACTGAAAGGGAACTACTCGTACAAAGCTCACGGTTTATGTGCTCACACTGTGCGGTCCGATCGTCAAGCATGACTTGACTGCTCACACTGTACGAGTGAAATATGCGCGATAAACCCCGTGTTGCAATGACAGACCATGGGCTACCGCAATAAAGAGGGTTTAGCGTTTCCAGTGTATGTATACAAATATTAATTAAATGCAATATCTATTTAATAATAAAAGTAGGCCTCCAACAATTTCATAACGCATTGATGCATAACCGATCGCTGCATAATAAAAGAAAAGATAGATTATCTTAGGCCTACTCCTCATTATTTAATAACATTTAGTCCAATTAAACAAGGAATTATGGGTTATTAATAGATAATATCATTCTCAATGAAAAGTAAGAGCAATTTCAAAAACAAACTACCACAAGATAAATATTAAGAAAATAAATGAAGACAGTTAGGCTACGACGTTATCAGCATTATGTTGCCATTATCTCTCATTGTCTCTGTGATAATATGCGTAGCTCGTCTGATTTTACTTTCACTTTCTTTCACGAATATTTGGGTTTGAGACTTCACCGACTTTCGCGCACATTGCATTTGCACATTTAAGTTTTCACATTGCGGGATATCCACTGACTCCATAATTTAAAAGGGAAAGAAAAACACAATAAAGTGACATGACATTTTGAGTCAAATGATGGAAACGGTTCACATTAAGTAAATATTAAATAATGGTAGTAAATAAATAAATAAAGTGTGAAAGTAAAACAAGTAAATTAATGATCAAGTTGCTGAATGATTAAAAGAGACGGCTATACGGTGGTTTGGAAGACTTGGATTATCCATTTTACAACATGAGCTGGTGGAGCAACAGTGGCTAAATGTCTGATGTTTGAGCTGCCTACAGAACTTAAAGATCTCCCTCTTTTCGTTTTCTTTCTTGCTGCATTACAGATGAAATGGTTAAACTTCTGCTTTCGCGCAGGCGCAGTGAGGAGGAAATAGGGCAATCAGTTCGTAGCTCTGCTTCAGCTGTGCGATAACCTCACGAGGTGATCAGAATTACTGACACGCCAGAAATTCATCCGACCATCCGATTGCAGATTGGGAGATGTTTGTCGCCTCACGCTTCCCCTGTACACTGCACAAACACCTCACGACAAAGCGACACACGATAAATCTGAAAATCGGCCCGACCCAAAACAGAGTCGCACGAGTCAGAATTCTGCTCAAAATCGGATGGTAATCGCACAGTGTATGCCCAGCTTAAGGCTCCCTGAGATGCGTTGGTCCTAACTTGTATCCTGCCTGTTCAACAGAAACTATTTAATGAAACTATTACGTCCAAATTATAACCAAAGAAAAGTAAGTAAAAGCACATATAAAGGCACAAACAATTGGTACCAGCTGGTGCTGCTGATCAGCAGTGATCAGTGACCACACACACACACACACAATACGCGAAACGAGAGAGAAACAGTGGATTCATGAACCGTGACAGTCACAGATGAATGAAGCCGCAGTCAGCCAATTGTAGAAGGGACGCCACAGTATGATTCAAATATGACAGATTTTATTTACTGTGAACCTAACATTGCATACGTGCTAGTAATAGAACATTTTAGTGCATGTAGTCGATTTACCCTCATAGTGTTTGCCTCACCTAGATACACCATGTGAACTTGGAATATAAATCTGATGCCACACACACGACAGTCTGGCCTGCCATGAACGTGAGATGACGTTTCATGGTCAAATCAAATAACCAATCAGAGGAGAGCCCTTCTAGACATTCATAGACGAAAAGGCGGTACCTTTCCCTACCATCCTGGGAAAAAAATATTGCCCACGGAGAGAGAGAATTGTTGTCGGTGGTTCTTCCTCTTGTACAGTCATGTGGTGTGAAACCCAAGTGGGTAATCCAGCCCCGGAGAGCATACCTTCCATAGAGGCGGCCATTGCTAAACAAGCCATCACCTGCTGTTAGCATCCCATTGACTGCTTACTCTTACACTGAATGTTTGCTGCTTCAATCCAGATAAGAAGGCTATTGTAGGGTAAATTTAGTATAGAATTTATTGCTTGACTTAAGACTAAAGTAAAGCCATTTCTTTCTTTATCACCCATGCATACTCACTCAACACACACACACACACTAAAAATTATTTTTTTATTTGTCATGTTCTTTTCTCAGATTGAGCTCCTGACAATCTGACAGAAATGTCTTGTTGTGGCTCAAAAATGGGTTGAATACATGCGGTTCAAGTATACACATTCATGTATTCATTACACAGTCACTTACACATTTTGCACTTACTGCAAGTGTTGAGACTGTTCACATAATTGTGCCCATGTGCATATTTTATGTAGCCTATTGGTTTTATTTTTGAATGAATATTTTCTAAAATTGTATGATGTTTTTGAAGAGTTATTATTACACAATACTTTATCTGACCTTTTGAATCTTGCCCTGACAAATAACCCAAATTACAAAAAAAGATTAAAACTAACACTAAAACAAAGCATTTATTTATTTATTTATAAAAAAATTAAAAATAAACTAAACTAGCAAACTTAAAAACGAATTAAAACTAAACTGAATTTGAAAACAAAAAGTCAAAACCAAATAAAAATAAAAACTAATGAAAAATGCAAAACTATAATAACCTTGACATGAACTGGAGCGCGTCTCATAAATAAACCGAAACTCAGCAGGCTAGCCTCGTGCCTCACACACATGAGAAATGTGTATAGAAAGCTTGAAAAGCCCACTTTTAAATGAAACAATTTGAAACGAATAGAAACAGTCAAGCAAAGCGTATGCACATTCACGAGTAGCTCATGATACTCAGAGCGTTTCTGTTCAAAATGATGTACGCTCTGTGAGTTGAACCTGCATCTTTAGATTTTAGAGTATTTAATTTAAGTTACATACATTTTGTTCTTGCACTAATGTGTAGCCATTTAGCATGTAACTTCTTTTTCAAAAGGTAGCTTGAATGTAACTTAACTACATTAACTTACAAGTAGCTTGTAGCTTGCAAAGCTACAGTTTCAGAGGAGCTAGCCCAACACTGGTTATCCTTTCAACCAGTGATGATACACTTCCTGTCTGGCCATATCCTTTAGATGCCATACCACGGTACGGGCAACACTGTCCCTGTCATCTGGTCCAAAATGCTTGGAGCAAACACGCAATTTCTTGATTAAATCGAAGTTACCAGCGTTTTGATATCTATGTTCAGCGCAGCCAACCATTGATTCTTTTGTTTCTTGTTTTTCGTTGGTATTCTGTGAAACATTAGAAATATTTAGAAATACACCTTCAACTTACTATCACAGCCCTTTACAACACACAGAACCATGGCTAATCGCACAAGTAAATTCAGTACCTAATTTGGTGACTGTGGGGCCATTTAGTACAGTTGTAGCCACAATGACGGTCTGTTTATCTGGCAAACAGCCAGATGGCTCGCGCATCTCGTGAGGCACGTTATCAAATCACACTAAAACCCATGTCTCAACCGCTCAGATCGATTGGACCATCCAGGAAATGGGCGTCGCTCCACCTGATCTACAAATACCAATGTAACCGTCATTCCAACGCCTTTGCCTTTGCATCGCATTGCAATCCGCCACCTGCTTTCCAGCCCCCGAGGGCATTCTTCAGAGAAGAGGATACAGCACGCACGCTTCAGCACACTTCCAAGAGACCCGGCCGCATCCAGCTGAATTTCTTCTCCGCAAAGAGCCACTAACAACCGACTTCAAAAAGGACCACGGAACGCGTGGGACATTTGAACTCAGAATACACGCACACACGCAAGGAGCCAAAACCAAAGCAAGTATTCTTATTTCTACAATCCGAACTGCTGTTGAAAGGTCGTGTTTTTTCCGCTTTGGGACAAGATTAACTCCTTGAGGGCTCTGTGTAACGAACTGAAGTGAACGCTGTTATCTTCTCTCTCTCTCTTTATTTTGTTTCTTTCATTCTTTTCGTTTAGGTACCATTTTAGTTTCATTTCCTATCTATATTTCTACTCTCTTTATGCATATTTAGTATGTACTTTCTGTGTGAATTGTAGTGTTATCTTTAGTCTGTGTTATTAAACTTCCAAAAGATATTTTTGAATTGAAGCTGTTATTCTTCTACATACACAAAGTCAATGAAACTTACAATCTTAAACGTTACCCAAAGCTGCCTTGTGCTACGATTTTAGTAACTTAACTGTACGAACATACAAAATATTAATTTGTCCTGATCAGTAAAGTTAATGCTTCTTATGCTCGCGTAAAGCAGTAATCCCTTATTGAGAATTGATTTGAAAGTCTATAACTAATTTGCAGGACAAACTTAGTAAGATAATTTCAAGCAATTCCGTAAAGGTTACTTGTATTTAATTAAACATTTTCCTTATCGGAAAATTTAAATAACGTAATGAACGACTAGCAAATTATATTCATAAACTCATGAATATTATATCCCTTTTGAGTTAATTATTCCCCGAGATATTAGACTCATAGTCAATATTGTTACAGTTATTTTGGTGGAGAATTATAGGGCAAGTTTCAAACGTTTGTGTATGTGTGAACAATATCCATATTCTGTTCATTGTGTATTTTTGGGGGTATTAATAACACGCACGCGCGTTTTTGAATTGTGAGGTACCGCGCAAAGCGGACCCACCGAATCCAAGCATAAACAGATGCTGAAACATGTTGAAATAGCCGGCCTATATTAATGACAGTATAGACGGCACGTAAATCCAATATTGAAACAGAAGACACGAAACCTCTGCAGCCGTGGCGCAATATTATTTAAATCGCGTGATTTCCAAACAAATGTATTGTAGAATCAACGCGAGGTATTGACCCGAGCGAGACTCCTTGAGTCAATAATAGGCCTAATGATAATATTATATCGTTAAGATAAACGATAACTCCTGGTTTAAGTTTGGTGTAGCTAACCAAAACCTGAGACCTAAAACATTTGAATCAAAAATGCTGAAAACCCTCAGCCAAATTGATAAATGTCTATTGGAGTTCTTGTAAATGTGTGATAGACAGGCGGTAAATTCCTGTACCCGCCACATTTTGTTTCTTGTGCCAGTACAGCACAAGAGAGACCCGTGTTTTAAGAAGTAATTCGACTCTAGGCGACTCTAAAGAAACTGATTTCTGTCCTGTTTGCAACGCGCGTGCGGCATGAGGCGACTCTAAAGAAACTGATTTCAGTCCTGTTTGCAACGCCCGCGTGTGAGCATGAGGCGACTCTAAAACCAGATAGCGCCGTCTGGTGGATAAATTCTGCCTAACTAACTCTAGTCTAGGGCAGACGCAACAGCGCCATCGCGTGGATGAATTCGGATAGTGTCACTCTCCGCTATCTGATTCCGCCTTAACAAAGTAAGTTTGAGCCTATAAATTGTTTATTGATTACTGTTGTGCACAGTTTCATTTTATACAATTTTTCTAGCAACAACCAAGTCTCCTTTCTCGCTGATTAAACACCCTTATTCGAATTTGAAGTTTAAAAAGAAAAATACTTTTCTCTAACTCAAAGTGAAATTAGGTTTAAATCACAGACAGTCCACTTGGAAGGAAGGACGCCACCTTGTGGCTGTACCCTGCTAAGTCAGCGCACCACTAACTCCCTATTTCCTTTCTGATTAATTCTTTTATTTTGATACTCCCACTTAGCGATTAATCGTTATAGGATAGTATTTTGATTTGCTTTCTTTTATTTGATTTTCCTTACAGGGTTATTTAAATTTAATTTAAACTTGCTTGAATGTAATTTTTAAATTATTATTATTATTATTTTTTTTTTCCTGCAAAAGTTTTTCTTTTCCCCTCCCATTGGGGTTAAGCTCATTTTGGTAATTACAAACAGTATCAAAAGTGCTTTTTGTTTTATCATTATTTGATAGAAACTTTTGCCTTTGCCTAAATTGCTCTTGATATGTAATTTTCCACTTCCTTTTGCCTACAATCATAAATCCTTTGATCCGGTGAACAGGAGAGTTTTAATTAATTTTGATTCCACCTGTTTACCCTCTTTGTGTATTTAGTGTAGGGCTCACAAGCATCTATGGTGAGTTGAGAATCGTCTCAAACTGGTCTCCACCAACGGGGTTGCCCGACCAACGTGACCGACACCGGCTGTGTGTGAATCTCGGTTTCTTTTATCTCTGTCCGCCGTTGCGGCCCGCAGTGGCGACATCAGCAATTTGACACTCCAAAGAAGTCAACCAGTCAACCAGGACCGAGGACACGGCAGTTGGATGTTTGGAAAGCGTCTGGAAGGCCGACCACACCGCTAGGTTTTCCACCTGAGCGACCTCAAATTCACCCGGATGAGCTAAATGGGATAAAACCCATATTATAAGCCGAATTTTAGTATATCCTGAGCATTTGGGCATATTAAATTTTTTTCCTTCTTCCTAGCCGCACCTTCTTCCTAGGTCTCCTACCCTGGTATCCACCCTGTGTAGGCCCTATCAAAAACTAAATGCGAAAATGAACAGGCTTAGCCCAATTTTCTCTAACACTTCCAGCGCACGCTGACGTTCCTTTCATTACAGACCAATTCATTTTGTGTTTGTTTCCACTGTGCTCTTTCCTATCCTCACTGTTGGACTGTCGTAATTGTGTTTCTTTCAGTTCACCAAGTGACCCCCAGAACTACCACCCACCTGATTGTCTAAATTGTCTAATTGTCTAAACTGCCTAACTGTCTACATCAGTTAGCCAAAATTCCTATCGACGGCATAGCCCGTACGATAGCTCGTTAGCGTTAAAACAAGCTTGCATTGGCCTCTGTGTGTGTGTGTGCTGTGTTTCTCTCGTTCACAGTGAGCCAGCATGTCCCGTTCATCCAGTCCTGCCGTCCCGTGGGATCGTCTAGCGACATGGCTGGGAGCGATAACGGCCACCAGTCAAGGGGACCTGGGGCAGCTGAGCCAGGAACAACTGGACACCGAGCTAGACCAGCTGATGACACATGATCCAACGCAGAGCTACTCTAACAAAGAAGTGGCCAAGATCCTCGGAAGCCTCGCCCACGTCCTCATCGCGCAGGCACGTTTAAGCGAAGGGAGCTACGCCAATCTGGAACAGGATGCAGCAACGCTAAAGCTTCAAGCCGAGAAGGCCCGGAGAGACCAAGCCCTCACCCAGCTTCGTCTAGATCAGCTTCTACAATCAGAGAAAGATGATGAAACGGACAAAGAACAAGGAAAGGAAGTAGAAAGACTTCAAAAGGCCCTGGAGGAGCTCCGTCTTGACGCCGATCGACGAGTACAATCAGAGAAAGACGCCAGAAAGAACTCGGACGAACAGCTTGGCGTGGCGAATCCCTCCTGGAGAGAGCCAATAATGAACTTAAAGACAGAGACGTTAGGACCAAAGCCTATGCAAAACATTTGCAGTCGGCACAAGCCGAGATTGATGAGCTCGTCCAGCAAGGACACAAGCTCAAAGATGAACTTGACATGTTGCAAAGAGAACTGAGACAATCATATAAAGTGCAACGTGACCGGAAGGGGAAACACACAACACAGGATTTCCCCTGACCAGTTACTCCGCACCTTTCAGCCAAGAAGCAAGAGCTACGAGGGGCGACAGCCCCCGTTTAAAATGTCACCCGCCAGTCTCCACAAATCCCTGTCTGCAGCAGAGGAAAGGAAGCCTTTCCAGGAAGTCAAAGTCAACAGCCACGGAGCTTCAAAGAACCTTGACATGCTGGCTAGAAATATTCCTACCTTCAGCCCAGACCCTGCAGGAGGACACGGCGTCCACGCATACTTAAAAGACGTAGACTTTTACCTGCAAACTGTCGCTCACGCAAACAACTGGGACAGACTGTACCTACTCAGGATCACGTCTAATCGTGACGTACGGAGCTTTCTAGATCGACAACCAGAGGCCGTCAAAGCGGACTACTGGCATCTACGACAAGCTCTAATTCGTGAGTACTCAGTAAATTTCAGTACTCAGTAAATCCTGTCATCTTTTTACTGCCTCAAGTACTGTGTTGAACATTCCTGGATTGATCAAGTCCTTCAAAGCAACAATGTCTTTGTCAATAGATCTTGTCACCAGAAGAAGTCTGGCAAGTTCTCTCATTTTATTTCTTATTTCTGCCCGGTGTCATTACAACTTCTCCATTTTTGAGGAACATCCTCTCACCCAGTGACAGAATTAGCGGGTCAGATTTTACCACTTGGGTAACAGTGTCATATGTCATGTCTTCAATAATTTTTTGAGTCCACTGGAAAGGACAGACTCCATGGGTAACAACAGGGAACAACTTGCCTGAACTTTTCATCTCACTGGCATATTGTCTTCCACTTGTAATTTGCAAGCGTTTGTGATGTCTCCAGATTTACTGTATTGAGTCAGACCAGGGGCTCATCACTGCCATTGACCTCAAGCAAGCCCGACTTGAGACCCCACAGAACTTTTATAACCGACTGCGGCGTGCTTACTTTGGGGCATGTGAACCAGGCATGGAGGAAGACATCAACTTCAGAACTCTGTTCCTCCGAAACCTGCACCCTACCATCAGTCACCACCTGGGAGTGCTGGCGTGCCCGCGCAGTATGGATACGCAGCAGTTAAGAGACTTAGCTCACAAAGCTTACGTCAAACAGAAAACCATTTCTGAAAAGACTGTAAGACAGCCCACCATTTGCCCTGTCTCTGAGCACCGCCCAGAGCTAACCCTAGAGGGCGCCCAACAGAATCTTAGTTACAGATCCGTCAACAGAGAGTCAAAACCACTCCAAGTCAGCAGAGGGCAGCGTGGTCATGGTGGTGCCCGTCCGAGGCACCAGAGCGATCAATCTGGAGGATCCTGGGACCCGCCTCGCCCCTTTCACAACCAAAAGGGGTGAGCACCTGGGAAGCTGGCCGCAACCCAGACTGAGCGAAACAAATCTCCAAGACCACCCAGCCCAGAAAGCCAGCAAAGGGGCCACTCTCGACGTGATAATGGTAAGCTCAGACCTGAGCCCATATCTTACAAAGAAAGTGCAGCCGCTTCTGAAGTTGCAGAGCTCTTAAAAACACTGAAAGAGTTTCTCCAAAAGAAACCTCACAAGGAAGACAAGAAGGATGGGCCAGACAAAGCATGACTAAACCTGAAACCTGAAATCAACCTTCCCGACCTTTCTGCAACTGCACCTAACACCCTGAACACTGTTTCTCAACCACAGACTATTGAACTAACTGTTGCACCCCACACGTCAGCAGCACACACTCACTACAGCTGACAGCAACAGCCCCGGACCAAAGCATCATCCTGTGTCACCCCAAGATACCAGAAAGCGCTGTTTTGATTATCTGCACTCACAATGAGACACTCGAGACATATCCCGACGGCATACCAAGCAACACACAGGTCCCCACACCAAGACTCCTGGGAAACCTGATCGAGAAGGGAATGGCTCGAAAACTCTATCTAACCATCACCATGGAAAGGGAAGTTAAGCTCGAAGCCCTCGTTGGCTGGCTCCGATCTCACGCTGATTTCCGCCCAACTGTTTGAAAAACTCCGATTTGAAGCACAGAGGCAAAATCGCACCCTTAACCTTCACACTTGTAAGCTAAATGTGCAGTCGTATAGCCAAAACGACATCCAGCTCAAGCACATAGCTCCCATTCACCTGACGATTGGACCTATGAGCCTTGTGCACCCGTCTATGTCTCCCCATGAACACGTATCCTTTTTCATCGGAAAGACCTGCTGGACCGCGAACCCTTACAGGACTTCAAACAGCTGAAATTTTGGGCTCAAGTGCGCAACCCTCTGCCCCTTCAGACACACACATCGTCTGAGCAAGACTGTCAAGTCACAGAGGTCACAAAAACTCCCACAGAGACAGACTGCCAGGTCACAAAGGTCACAGGACCTCCTGCAGCACACTGTGAAAACACAGCCTCAGCCACAAAGCCAAGTTCATGTTCGCTACTCTGCACATTTCAGCTCACCAAAGGCTCTGATACCTTCTGCCCCCAGGTCATGAACGACCTACAGCTGAATGATATCACCACAACGAACGTTGTTCTCGCACTATGGGCCGATAACTCAGCCATTAGTCTCTCACTGTTCAAGTCAATCAGTGAAAATGCACCACACACTCCTTACGCCAACAAGCACACCCGTTTCCCTTTGAACTCATACCCTCCTCTATGGTGTCTGCCAGAGGAATCTGTGCTGCGCTTGACATGGAACCACCGGTGCCTTACCCATTATTTCCTGGTCCTGCGGACCGCCCCATGATGTTTACGTCAGAGCAGACATTCTGATTCGCCTCCGGGCTCATGTGGGCGTGTGTAACGCAGTGGTATGGGCTCCATTAACTTCACAGCCACACGTTTCCATCAGTCATGACAATCTCATGTCAGGACAGACCATCCCAGAAGTTTGCACGCTTGTCAGTGAACAAGGAACTTGTGATACCAGCATACACCAAAGGGGTCGCTGTGCGGCTCAACATGCGATGTGGTCAAACCTTAAACCACACGCTGGGTTTCTTCCAACCCTCACCTGAATGTGTGGAACTCGGACTCACACTTGAAGCCACACTTCTCACTGAAGTGTCATCTTGTGTGGTTTACATCCTGTTCAACAACTGCACAGCAACTGACATCAATATCCCCAAGGCCTTTCGGCTGGGATGGCTAATCAGTAATGAATTTCATGACTTTGAACTTGTGTTACCCGTCATTGGGTCCATTCCACACGCACTGATACCCGAAGGAGTACAGACAACACACCGTTCACTGTACCCTTCAAGTTCATCGCCATAACATCTGTCATGCCGGCGACTAAAGACCAGGTCTGCGAGCAGCTGACAGAGGACAGTCACCTTGTAGTTTACACAGTCTCCCAACAGCCTGTCATGGAAACGGATGAACCGGCTTCACCTCTCCATACCAACCTGACTGATGACACCCAGGCGGAGGAACCATACCCAGGTTTTGAGTCTCAAGTGCAACAAATTCTACGAGGACGCTAACGCGCTCCAGAGCGAGACAGAATGTCAGGGACTCAGGCGAGTCCTCTATAAGTTCAAAGAATCCTTTGCCAAAGACTCTTTAGACTGCGGTCTCACCAGCTTCCACACGGTGCGCATCCAACACACCCTGATGCGCCTCCCTCGTTTGTCAAGCAGTACAAGATTCCAATTGCCTCAAGCGAACCAGTGCAGGAGATTATCGAATCCATGCTCGAAAAAGGTGTCATCCGTCCATGTAACAGTGCTCAAACCCAGCGGGGTGGCGCCCAACGATAGACTATCGGAGATTGAATCAACAGGTACCGCTGTCAAGATGGCCAATGACCCAGCTGGAACAAGAAATACCACGAATCAGGAGCCTCAATCTTCTCTACACTGGATGTGGCCTCTGGATTCTGGACCATCCCAGTGCACCCAGAAGACCAACACAAGCTAGCATTCACATTCGGCAACCGACAATTCACCTTCAACAGGTGTCCGTTCGGCTATGCCAACTCGCCAGCTGAGTTTAACATCTTTCTGAACAAAGCCTGCCCAGATGCCAGAGTAAGAGGCAACCTGATCTATGTAGACGACGTTCTCATGAAGAGCACAACGGTGGCCGACCACCTGAAAGAAATAGACTATGTTTTGAACCAACTATCCGCCGGTGCTAAGATTGCCCTCCACAAGGGACAATGGTGCGGACCAAGGTCAACTACGTTGGCCTGCTCATCGGATCCCAAGGCATTGAACCTCAATCTAACCGAATTCATGCCATTCAAAACATTAAGCCCCCTACTAATGTCTCTGAGCTGCGCAGTTTTCTGGGGGTATGCAATTACTCCCGACAGTTCATCGAAAACTACTCGGACATCGCCAGACCTTTAACAGCCCTGCTAAAGAAAGACTCCCATTCGTCTGGTCAGAAGCTCATGAATATGCCATGACGGCACTAAAAAGACATTTATGCACGGCTCCATGCCTTGCTTACCCTGATCCACAGAAGGAATTCTACCTGGAAGCCGGGTTTTCCGACCAATGTCTTAGTGCTGGCCTATATCAATTACATGACCAAGACAAAAGGTGGTTGCATATGCCAGCAAAACACTTCTCCCACCGGAGTGCAAATTCTCGGACTGTGAAAAAGCTCTGTTCTGCACGGTGTGGGCCATTCAGCGTTTCTCCAACTACATTGGGGCACAGAAAGTTATCATAGAGACTTGCCACCAGCCCATAATGTTCCTCAACAGCCAACGCATCCGAGATGGTGTGGTCACTAATTCACGTATAGCCACGTGGTTGATGGCCCTCCAGGGGCGCAAGCGTTGAGGCACGATACGCACATAATCACAAGTCTGCGTTGGGTAATGGCCTGGCTGCATGCCAGAACTGCTCTGATAACACGCCTGCAGCTGCTGCTGATGAACAAGAACCCCAACAACAACAACTCACCTGCCACAGGTACTTTGAACTGAACGCGCGTGCCAGGGCATGCCCACGGCCCTACGTCGATGGGTGCTCCTACAACCACGACGGCATCCTCAAAGCAGGTGCAGGTGTGCTGTGGGTGAAGCGATCAGCCGTGCCCACCACAACACTTCAAGTTGGGCCCCATTCATCGCAATATGCAGAAATAGCAGCCATTCTCATAGCCCTTCAGATCGCATCAGCCCATGGCATCAAAGAACTGCTCATCTGCTCAGACTCTAACTACGCCAGACTCAGCTTCGTGTGCCACCTTCCAACCTGGAAACAAAATGGTTTCAAGACCGCTAACAACAAGCCAGTCAAACACCAACACCTGTTCCAGGAATGTGACAACATCACAAGTACACATGACCTAACAGTGTACTGGAAGAAGGTCAAAGACTTCAACTACCAAACTGATGCCCTTGAGAAGGCGGGCGCACTACACAGCGAGATGTGGGAACCTCCAAATCCCACATCCAGCCCCAGCGTTGCAGTGCTAACCCGCAGCAAGCGACCAGCACCGGCTACAATGCCCGCCTCACAGTCGCTATCGCTAACACCGCAGATTTCCCACAATGACTTTGCGGAAATGCAAGCTTCTGACACGGCAATATAAACAATTTTCAACCACCTCTCCAACCACCCTATCACTGACTCTGACCTCTCTAATGACTCAAGCCTCAAGCATCTACTTAACTTTAAACACATGATGCGTATACAGGACGACATTCTGTGGTTTGCACCCGATGACAGCACAACGCCACGGCTTGTGGTGCCACGATCGCAAAGGGGGGTGATGCTAATGTACGCCCACGACACACCATGTGCGGGACACCACGGCACCAGAGCCACGTATGACACACTGAAACAGGTGGCATATTGGCCCGGCATGCAACAAAATGTTGCGGTCGTCAGAAAATGTCTGGTTTGCTGTCAGTTCCAGCCAGCAAACCCGAACCACAGAGCCCCACTACAACGCAGAGGATCACGTTCCGTGGTCAGATCTACAAATCGACTGGGTAGGAGCCCTGCCCAGGTCCACAAGAGGCAACAGGTACTTTCTCACAGTGGTGTGCCAGTTCACCAAGTGGGTGGAGTGTCTACCAGCACCCAACGACACTGCCCAGACCACGGCATACCTCCTGTTAAACCACATTTTCTCCCGGTTCGGATTGCCACTGAGAGTTAACTCAGACAAAGGCACCCATTTCACTGCCGAGATCATGCAACAGATCTGGAAATGCCTGGGGATACGGGCTAGACTGCACGTCAGCCACCACCCCATCGCATCAGGGCAAGTCGAGAGATCGAACAGAGCGGTGGTTGCCATGCTGAGAAAGTATGTGTCTGCTAACCAGAAAGACTGTGATATGAAACTCCCCTCGTTCTGATGGCCCTCAGTGCCACCCCGCAGGAATCAACACGGGTATGAGTATTGAACTCATGACTGGGCGGCAGATGACTCTGCCACTACACCTGCTGTACCAACCCGGCGACTCCAACCTTGTCACGCGTACCACATTCCAGTACCTCGATGAGCTCCATAGACATTTAAAAACAACTTTCGCCTTTGCCCAGCAACACTTGCAAAGAGCGCTGAAGGTCAGAAAGCCTATTACGACCGCAAAGCCTCACACCAATAACTGGAGGTGGGCGACAAGATCTGGTATTACAACTTCAACCTGCCACCTTTGTCAGGCCCCGACGGCTGTCAAAGAAACTTCTGCCCACTGGGCGGGACCTCATGAGATTACGAACAAACTCTCTCCCGTCACGTACCAGATTCAACTAAACCGGGGACAGAGAGAACCGGTTCTCAAATGGGTTCACCGGAACCAGATCAAGAGACATGTGGCCACTAACAGAGAAAGACAGTTAGGGGCCAATGCAAGCTAAACACAACCACCCGTTTCTGAAGCGAGAAGACTGTCCCATCCAACTGGGACAAACCTGCGCTGACTGGTACGACCTCCCATGCAAAAATTACCAATCAGAACTGAAAATCCCGCCTTCTTCAAGGACCACAACACCCTCGCTCCTGAGTTAGAAGTGTGGATTGAGAAAAGGGGACCCCAGCTCATTAACATCGTTCCTTGATACAGCCCTCCAAGCATTGTCCCAAATGCCTATCCTGAATACCTCTCCTGTTGTCCAAACCTGGACCGCATCTGACACTGCACTATGTGTCTCTATGATCTTCGGCAATACCTAACCCTGGGCGTCGCCTTCCTGTACAGAAAACTCAGCGAGATGAGAACCTCAACAGCCAAGCTCACGACAGCCGTGTCTGGAGTTCTCCGATGGAAACCAAGGAGGAGGTTACAACGCCGAAGCAGAGGCAGATCTCATCGAGCTGGCTCCCCAGCCGTAACAAACACCTGCTGCCCGACCGCCCGCCTCACCTACCATCGATCCATTGTGATGGGGTTGTCCGATAATGACCACAGGACATCAGCCGAACAAAAAGGGGACTGTAGCCACAATGACGGTCTGTTCATCTGGCAACCCCGGCACCACAATGTCTGAAAGACCACCTTTTGATCACCTTTGGGAGATAACAAACCAACTCGTCCTGACTTTTATGGCACCCAAATGGCCGAGCCAAAAGACTCTATGCGCTACGCACACACCTAGCTGCCACAATGTCTGAAAGGAACAATCAGCCTCTTTGATCGCCCTGGATAGATAACGCACCAGCTCCGAGTGATGTGACTTTTATTGCCCCCAAAAGGCCAGGCCGTGTAATTGGATACCTCACACTCTACACACACACAGAGTTCCAACTAGTATCAGAGGAATAGATGGTTGAAAGCCACCTCAAAACGTATTAAATGTATACTTTTCTGCTTGAAATGTTTTTATATGTGTCGGTAATAATTAGTAGGATTATATGACTGTTAACTCAAGCTGTACGACAATAGACAGTGGAAAACCTGGACTTGTGTGTTTCCACCCCTCAGACCAGTGGTTCATGGTAGCATTAGAACCGAGAGAACTCCATCGTGCATCTGGTAAAATAATTTAAAGGACATGCATTATTACAAAGATGCCAGCTTTGTAAAGAAAAATGCATGAACCTGTCTGCCCCGGATAGTAGCCAGGGGAGGAACTCAGCCGAACAAAGAACTTTGAAAACGCTCAGATCAATTGGACCATACAGGAAATGGGCGTCGCTCCACCTGATCTACAAATACCAATGCGACCCTCATTCCAATGCCTTTGCCTTTGCTAGTGCATCGCATTGCAATCCGCCACCCGCTTTCCAGCCCCCGAGGGCATTCTTCAGAGAAGAGGATACAGCACGCACGCTTCAGCACACTTCCAAGAGACCCGGCCGCATCCAGCTGAATTTCTTCTCCGCAAACCGAGAGCCACTACCAACCGACTTCAAAAGGACCACGCGGGCGCGGGACATTTGAACTCAGAATACACGCACACACGCAAGGAGCCAAAAGCAAAGCAAGTATTCTTATTTCTACAATCCGAACTGCTGTTGAAAGGTCGTGTTATTTCCGCTTTGGGACAAGATTAACTCCTTGAGGGCTCTGTGTAACGAACTGAAGTGAACGCTGTTATCTTCTCTCTCTCTTTATTTTGTTTCTTTCATTCTTTTCGTTTAGGTACCATTTTAGTTTCATTTCCTATCTATATTTCTACTCTATTTATGCATATTTAGTATGTACTTTCTGTGTGAATTGTAGTGTTATCTTTAGTCTGTGTTATTAAACTTCCAAAATATATTTTTGAATTGAAGCTGTTATTCTTCTACATACACAAAGTCAAAGAAACTTACAATCTTAAACGTTACCCAAAGCTGCCTTGTGCTACGATTTTAGTAACTTAACTGTACGAACATACGAAATATTAATTCGTCCTGATCAGTAAAGTTAATCCTTCTTATGCTCGCGAAAAGCAGTAATCCCTTATTGAGAATTGATTTGAAAGTCTATAACTAATTTGCAGGACAAACTTATTAAGATAATTTCAAGCAATTCTTTAAAGGTTACTTGTATTTAATTAAACATTTTCCTTATCGGAAAATTTAAATAACGTAATGAACGACTAGCAAATTATATTCATAAACTCATGAATATTAAATCCCTTTGAGTTAATTATTCCCTGAGATATTAGACTCATAGTCAATATTGTTACACAGTGAACTCATTGTCATGTTCAAGATAACAATTTGAAATGATTCGAGCTTTGTGACATGGTGCATTATCCTGCTGGAAGTAGCCATCAGAGGATGGGTACATGGTGGTCATAAAGGGATGGACATGGTCAGAAACAATGCTCAAGTAGGCCGTGGCATTTAAACGATGCCCAATTGGCACTAAGGGGCCTAAAGTGTGCCAAGAAAACATCCCCCACACCATTACACCACCACCACCAGCCTGCACAGTGGGAACAAGGCATGATGGATCCATGTTCTCATTCTGTTTAAGCCAAATTCTGACTCTACCATCTGAATGTCTCAACAGAAATCGAAACTCATCAGACCAGGCAACATTTTTCCAGTCTTCAACTCTCCAATTTTAGTGAGCTTGTGCAAATTGTAGCCTCTTTTTCCTATTTGTAGTGGAGATGAGTGGTACCCGGTGGGGTCTTCTGCTGTTGTAGCCCATCCGCCTCAAGGTTGTGCATGTTGTGGCTTCACAAATGCTTTGCTGCATACCTCGGTTGTAACGAGTGGTTATTTCAGTCAAAGTTGCTCTTCTATCAGCTTGAATCAGTCGGCCCATTCCTCTGACCTCTAGCATCAACAAGGCATTTTTGCCCACAGGACTGCCGCATACTGGATGTTTTTCCTTTTCACACCATTCTTTTAAACCCTAGAAATGGCTGTGCGTGAAAATCCCTGTAACTGAGCAGATTGTGAAATACTCAGACCGGCCCATCTGGCACCAACAACCATGCCACGCTCAAAATTGCTTAAATCACCTTTCTTTCCCATTCTCCCCACATTCAGTTTGGAGTTCAGGAGATTGTCTTGACCAGGACCACACCCCTAAATGCATTGAAGCAACTGCCATGTGATTGGTTGATTAGATAATTGGAATTTTCAACCACCATTAATCCAATTTTCAATTGGATTAATGAGAAATTGAACAGGTGTTCACATGCGCAAGCATCAGTGGTTTCGTTCACATGTGTTTGTAGCTCCGTCGAATTGATTTATAATCCTAGATTTTCTTCTTAACACTCGCACAAACGAATACTTTCTATTATTTACAGCGTGTGAACATATCACCGATACAATATTCTATAAAAACAATCGGATTGCTTTGATATCGCTACTTATATCCGAACTTCCGCTACTAGCATTGCACACGTGGTAACTTATTTACACCGTAACCACTGAAACCTACAATTCGCCATTGTAGCACATCTACTACAATGGCGAATAACTCGGATGTGTGTCTAATGTTACCTTTGAGTGCAGGTGAGGACACGTTCGAGCTGAATTCGGTGCAGTTGGAGTTGGAGTCGTTGGACAAGCAGATTCGCGACCTACACGACAGGCGAGCCGTGCTGAGAGCGGCGTTCAGCGCTGGAAACATCACGCCGATGCTCACAAGTCAGTGGTTAGTAACCTTTGACTCCAACCTCGTCTACTCCGTGTGTTTCTCTGCACAGGACCCAAGCACCCAGGACGCGATCATCCCTGGTTTCGTTCACTCTGGCACCGACACAGCACCATGGACCCTGGGTGTTTCCACAGCGGAAGACGTGAGCCAGGACCAGAGCAAGGACCTCTCCGCCCCTCCCGGTCTTGAGATCTCCACTCGAAACCGCTTCTCCCCTCTTCGCGAGGCCAGGCGCGGCGCTGTGGTCATCGGTACTTCCATCGTCCGGCATGTCGCGCTACCTCAGGTAAAGGTAAGGTGCGCACTCACTGCTTTCCTGGTGCTCGTGTTCTCGATGTCGCTGCACAGGTTCCCGAGATCCTGAGCGGTGACGGCGCGCCGGAGCTGTCGTGCTGCACGCGAGGAACGAATGACATCAGGCTGCGGCAGACGGAGGTTCTGAAGAAGGACTACAGGAGTCTGGTCGAGACGGTGCGCAGAGCATCGCCTGAAGCAACAATCATCGTGTCTGGACCCCTTCCCACGTACTGACTAGGACATGAAAGGTTTAGTAGATTACTTTCTCTAAATGAATGGTTAATGTCATGGTGTAATGAACAGAAGCTGCTCTTTGTAAATAATTGGAATCTGTTTTGGGAGCGACCTAGGTTCTTCTGTCCTGATGGCCTTCACCCCAGCAGAATCTGAGCGGCTCTACTGTCGGACAACATCTCCAGGGCGTTACACACCACCATATGACTAGTAAGTCAAAGTCCAAATCACAGTCTTTGCTGTCCTAACTTAATAGACATAAGTACTAATGTAGAACATTATATAGAAACTGTGTCTATTCCACGTTAAGTGAGGTCAAACATTAAATCTACTGTAAGATCTAGGAAAAATCTAATTGTGATTAAACCAGAAAATCTCAATATTAGTGAACAAAAACAATTTCTAAAACTAGGTCTTCTAAACATTAGATCGCTCACACCTAAGGCGGTTATTGTAAATGAAATGGTCACAGATAATAGTTTCGATGTACTTTGCCTTACTGAAACCTGGCTTAAGCCAAATGATTATTTCGGTCTTAATGAGTCTACTCCACCAGGATACTGTTATAAGCATGAGCCCCGTCTGATTGGTCGTGGCGGCGGTGTTGCAATAATCTATAGAGATATTCTAAATGTTACTCAGAAAACAGGTCACAGGTTTAATTCGTTTGAAGTACTAGTGCTAAATGTTACGCTCTTAGATGTAAGAAAGAAAACTGTATTATCTCTAGCCTTGGCTACTGTATATAGACCTCCAGGGCCCTATGCTGATTTCCTAAAAGAGTTTGCAGACTTTCTCTCAGATTTATTGGTCAACGTCGATAAAGCATTAATTGTTGGAGATTTTAACATACACGTAGATAACACAAATGATGCGTTAGGGGCTGCGTTTACAGATCTATTAAACTCCTTTGGGGTCAAGCAAAACGTCACTGGTCCCACTCATCGTCTTAATCACACACTAGATTTAATTATATCACATGGAACCAACCCAACCGATATAGATATTATACAACAAAGTGATGATGTCACTGACCATTACATGGTAACTTGCATACTGCGTACTGCTGAAATCTGTCATGTTGCGCCACGTTATCGACCAGGCAGAACAATCCTTCCAACCACTATAGATAGATTCTCAGGCGATGTCCCTAAATTGGCAGTTGACGATGTTTACAGTAAAACATCGCGATGGACGATGATATCGTCGTTTTAAAATTTTTATAAAAATATATAATTTACTATATCTGTATTTTACTATCTCTTGACATGAATACTATTTTCTATTTCGTTATTTTGCTAACCCAAATAAGGACTCACCCGCGCTAGGTTGCTGTAAGGAAACAAAGTAAAGAGTTGTGCACTTTTTATTTGAATATACCTCCTTACATAAATACTATTTTCTATTTAAAACTATAATTTCGTTATTATCCCCGTGTTTTGTATGTGAATGCTGTTTTACGTGAATATATTACCACAGGAGTGAAGCACAAAGCTTTGTTTTCAAAGGAAATAAATTTGCAGTTACATCGCAGCCATGAAAACATATGGATTCATGCCTAATGAGAGAAGGAGGCTGAGCCCAATTAAAGATTTGCCAGCTTTTCAAATATGTTTGTACCCGATTTTCCGATTTCCGCGAAATTTAACAATAGGCATAACCAAAAGGCTAACAGTTAGTCCATTTTATCCCACTGGACATCACGTTTCTTTTCATAAATCTTTACTCGCGTCACACTCATTTTCGCAGGGAATTGTAAACGTTTCGTTTGCTTATAATTAAGTCTATTATAGCCTACCCATTCACATGCTTTACTGTGGTGAAGTAGAAAAAAACAATGTAGGACGAATACCTTTTTACTTAATTTTATTTAACACAGTTTGTTCTTATTAGACATGGCGCGTCAAGTTTATTTGAATAGCGCAATTCACGCACACACACCGGCGGTTTTAATTTTGTTTTCTCTGGCAGTGCATAATCAAACATAGCCTAAATGTCTTGACCCTGTGGAAGATAAAATTCGCTCTTCAGACGTTTTACAACACGTGTTGCTTTGCAACATCAGGAGAAAACATGAAGACGAAGATATTCGAGAAGGAGTCTATCCAGCTCGTGTCCCACATTAATCTCAAAGCATGATGCATCTTTGCGGGGAAATTAACAAATATTTTTTTAACTACTATTTAATTGTCTTAATCTTTATGTTACATTATTAACTGATAATCGTTTAAATGTTTTACAGGCTGTAGTGTGTTGTTTTACTGACAGAAGTGCTAAAATAAACACGCATGCTTATGAAATGGATTATTTAAAAATGTAGGCTATCTGGCATAGACTACAGTATTTAAAATAGCATATATGCTTTAGTTATACTCTCAATTTAATTTACAGAGCAATCCCTGCAAAGTTTTTAGTTTAACTATAGAAGAGAGGATTAGTGTGTCGCACTCGCAACAGGGGCGTGGCATCACGATGGTGGCGCTCCATCGTGATGTCGGTCAGCCATCACGATGGACGATGATATCGTCCATCGGCACAACCCTACAGTGACCCAAACAAACAGATGAACTAGAGGAAATGACTAGCAGTATGAGCACCATTTTCTCTAGTACATTAGAAATTGTTGCACCAATTAGATTAAAAAGGTTAGAGAGAAAACTAAAGCACCATGGTACAACAGTGCTACACACGTTATCAAGAGAGAAACTCGTAACTTAGAGCGTAAATGGAAACAAACTAATTTAGAGGTCTTTAGAATCGCGTGGAAAGATAGTATGTCACGTTATAAAAGGCCTAAAATCAGCCAGGGCTGAGCATCTCCGCAAACTAATAGAGAATAACCAAAATAATCCAAGGTTTTTATTTAACACCGTGGCTAGACTAACAAATAAACAAGCATCGCCTGAGCAAAATATTCCGTTTAGTTTATACAGTTTAGAAGTAATGATTTTATGAATTTCTTCACTGAGAAAATAGAAAGCATCAGAAACAGAATTGTAAATGTTCAATCTTTAATGATGTCTTATGATTCAACCTCAATTATCGCCCCTCAAGAACTACTACACCGCTTTACAACTATAGGACAGGAAGAGCTAAATAAACTTATCATTGCATCTAAACCAACAACATGTTTATTAGATCCAATACCCACTAAACTACTGAAAGAGCTGTTACCTGTAGTGGAAGAGCCTCTTCTCAATATTATTAACTCGTCTTTATCTTTAGGTCATGTTCCAAGAATATTCAAGTTGGTTGTCATAAAACCTCTCATTAAGAAGCCACAATTAGATCATAATAACCTAGCAAATTACAGACCCATTTCAAATCTCCCATTTATGTCTAAAATACTAGAAAAAATTGTGTCTGCTCAATTGTGCTCTTTCTTGCAAGAAAATGATATCTATGAAAAATTTCAATCAGGATTCTGGCATCACAGCACAGAAACTGCACTCGTTAAAATCACAAGTGATTTACTTCTAGCTTCTGACCAAGGCTGTATCTCAATACTAGTTCTACTCGATCTTAGTGCTGCGTTCGATACTATAGATCATAAAATACTCTTAGATCGACTTCAAAATTACACTGGTGTTCAGGGACAGGCATTAAACTGGTTTAGATCGTACTTATCAGACCGCTACCATTTTGTCTGTCTAAATGGGGAAAAATCAAAGATAACGTCAGTAGACTATGGGGTGCCGGATCTGTGTTAGGCCCTCTGCTATTCTCAATATATATGCTGCCACTTGGTAATATTATAAGAAAACATGGAATTAATTTCCACTGTTATGCTGATTACACTCAATTATATATTTCATCACGAGCAGATGAAAACGCTAAATTATCTAAACTGACAGCGTGTGTTGAAGATATTAAATACTGGATGACGTGTAATTTTCAATTAAATTCAGATAAAATGGAGGTATTAATTATTGGTCCAAAAACTGCCCACAAAACCTCTCACAATACAACTTTAACTTGGAAGGATGTCCTGTCACTTTATCCACTACAGTAAAAGACCTGGGTGTTATATTAGACCGCAACTTGTCTTTCGAAAATCATATTTCATATGTTACAAGAACGGCATTTTCCCACCTTTGAAACATTGCTAAGCTACGTAACATGCTATCTATTTCTGATGCAGAAAAGTTAGTTCATGCATTCATGACCTCGAGACTAGATTACTGTAATGCTTTATTAGCTGGTTGTCCTGCATCCTCAATAAACAAGCTACAGTTAGTCCAAAACGCATCTGCTAGAGTTCTTACTAGGTCAAGAAAATATGATCATATAACACCAATTTTATCATCTCTACACTGGTTACCTATTAAGTTCCGTATCAATTACAAAGTATTGCTACTGACCTATAAAGCCCTAAATGGTTTAGCTCCAGTGTATTTAACCAATCTTCTATCGCCCTACAATCCATCGCTCTTTAAGATCACTAAACTCGAGGCTTCTGGTCGTTCCTAGGATATCTAAGTCCACTAAAGGAGGGAGGGCATTTAGCACATTTAGCTCCTAAACTCTGGAATAGTCTTCCTGATATTGTTTGAGGTTCAGACTCGCTGTCCCAGTTTAAAACTAGATTGAAGACGCATCTCTTTAGCCAAGCATTCACATTATAATTACCTTTTAAACTACAGTTAAATCGGATCAAAAGCATTAATATTCTGAACAGCAGCTATGCTAATTATTTCCCATCTGCTTTTCTGTTATTATCTCGGGACACTAGTCCCGAGGTAAATAGTTAGTCAGCTCCAGTTTGTATCCAGCCTCTCATGGAGACTTCAGATGCCCCAACACCTGTGATGAGACGACTCAACGCCTATGAAGAGACGACTCAACGCCAGCGCTGTTATGGCCTAAATTAATACATGATTGATTAACTTTTTCTAACATTTTTCAATGTACATTTATGAAATGCACTTTCTGTAAAGCTGCTTTGAAACAATGTGTATTGTGAAAAGCACTATACAAATATATTTGAATTGAATTGAGTGTTCCTATTAATCCTTTAGGTGAGTGTATATATATAAACTGGATATGGATATATATAATAGTTTTTAAAAGAAGCCATTTTCGTTTCCAGTTTAATTTTTTGGCTAAGTGCATCCAAAATTTTCGGTTTTGGCCCAGAATTACTCTGCAACGACACAAACTTCTTAGTGCCAGTCACATTGGAAGCTACTTATCTGAGGACTACTTTCAGGCGCTGCATAATATCATTGTGCCGCTGCACCCATGGGATGCCAGCAGAGTTCCGTGATTATTATGCAGGAATAAGAAAATAGTTCCTAGTCATATCAGCCGCAACTTTTCATTTTCCGTTGGTCTTAGTACACGATGTAACGGTAGAAGAGTCGAGTTTTAAAATAGGAAAATTTTTGAAAATCTATGGTCATTTTTGAGTGTGATGCAAATCGTCTAATACGATTCAATGATGTATGCTAAGCTATGCTAAAAGTGCTACAGCCAGATACAGAGATTGGGTGAATGGATTCAGAAACGGAAAAACTCAACTCTTTAACTCTTAAGAACTTGGAAAATGAACCTATTTTCTAAAAAAGTGGAGTGTTCCTTTAATTTGTATAGTGATCAGTAAATCAGTGAAACGTTAAGTGGGCATATTAAAGTGTGTGTGTGTGTGTATGTGTGTGTGTCTGTAGTTTTGTGCAATCATGCATAATTCAAGTACATGTCTTTAATTCATGTTACTTTGAAATGCTTAAAGGGTAAATTCAATCTAGGGGTGTCTAAATTAATTAATTAAAATGCTCCAACTATTTTTAAAAAGCTGACATTCCTCGCACATTTCAGCTTTTATTAACAACCTGCACCACCTGGAGAACACACGCGCTGTGTGTAAATCAACGCTATCTGATTTATCAGAACAATTTCATTTACACTTGGGCACATAAATGTGTCTCGCAGAAACAGATATAAATCCGATCTTCAATTCCCACACTATATGTGAGTCCACGTCACCGAAAACAACAGATATGAGCTGCGTTTTATTGATCAGCAGCCATTTTTCAAAATCAAAGATGGCAACAGCACTGGCCAGATCATTCAGCTTTACTTTTAATGAAGATGATTGTATGTTGAGCACCTACGACTTTACGTTCGGTTTAATTTGCAGTAGTTTTTGCGTTGGCTTAATGAAGAGATGCTCGTCTGTGGTGATGTGTGCTTCAGTAGCGCTGTCATATCTGGCTATAACATGTCATATATCCTATAACACACTCTCATACATCAATTTTTTTTTTTTTTACAGATGTGGTTTCAACGGCCAGATGCATTTAGACTTTAGTTTTGACTGTAATGCGGCCCAGACCACCTCTTAAGAAACTTGTTTTCTTTGAGCGTGTGAAATTAAAGGTTCAGTTCATATATCTGACTGTTTAATCATTTATTGACAACATTGTTCACATGAGGATGCAGTGCATCAAGATGACATGATAATCCTAATCGAACCTAACCGAGAGACCAGTGTAGGTTCACACCCCTAGGTCAGACCCAAAAATGAAAATTCTTTCATTAATTCCTCCCCTCATGCCGTTCAACACCCGTCAGAACTCAAATGAAGATATTTCTGTTGAGATCCGATGGCTCAGAAAGGGCTCCATTGCCACCAATATAATTTCCCATAAAAGGCACTAAAGACGCCCATCTCTCTACAGTGGTTCTACAATCATTTTATGAAGCGACAAGAATAGTTTTGTGTGCAACATTTTTAAAATCAAAATAATGACTATATTCAACATGTGCTTGTCTTCCGTCTGGGCACCATGCGCGAGAATATGCCATAGAGCCGTCGGAAGCGAGGAACTTTGTTTACAAGCAGAGGAAGACTGTATCTAAGCTGTTGAATTCCACATTGATCGTTCTGTGCATCAAACAGTCTTCGTACATATGTCAGCACAATCAATTTAAAATTCAACAGAACGCCGGCTCTACACCATATTCTCACGTATTCTCGTTATTCATATTTATGTTTTTGCACACAAAATCTATTCTCGTCGCTTCATAAAATTATTGTAGAACCACTGTAGTGAGATGGAGTTTGTAACAACATCTTTAGTGCCTTTTATGGGTCTTGAGAGAGGAAATGACATCACTGCCAATGGAGGCCTTTCTGAGCCATCGGATCTCAACAGAGATGAACCTTCATTTGTGTATGAAGATGAACGGAGGTCTGATGGATGTCGAGCGGCATGAGGGGAGGAATTAATGACAGAATTAAATTTTTGGGTTTGAACTAAATGTATTTCAGCCCCAAATTTCATTTATCCTCTCTAAAGTTTTTTAGAGAGATCAGCAGTAAAATTTCTGGTGAGATCAGCAGTAAAATGTTTATTGTTTTCTTTATCTAATAACTGTATTTTATTTATTTATACACACTGGCAGTCATATTATCCTTTGTGGCGGAGGCGTGGTTCCGAAAGCTGCAGCGGGAGAAAGAGAGTGGAGCAGAGCGGTCGGTAAGTAGGTCAAGCAGATGATAACACCTGTCTCTGATTACAGTAATTGGCGTGGAGAGAGCGCTTATAAGCCGCTGCAGAGAGAGAGGGAGAGAGAGAGAATTGGACTGGGACTACACACACGCTGCTGAGAGTGAACAAGAGAAGCTGCTATTGCTGAGAACTGAGCACGGGCGACCCATATCGTGGAACTTGAGTGTACGAGCCACTAAGGTGTGCCGGTGTGAAGCAGGCGACCCATATCGTGGATTTTGAGTGTATACGCCAGAGAGCGTCTGTGTGTGCGTGAGCAAAAAATAAAAGTGTGTAAGTCCCAGTCAAGCCGACCCTGTCTTCTTCCTTCCAACATCGAACTACATTACACTGGTGCGAAACCGGGAAGGAGAAGATCGCGCCGCCATGTCAACTCCGCCCGAAGGCGCCGCTTGCGGACATCGTCCAATCGCTCGCCGGTCTTCACCAAGAACACCACCAGGATCTGCTGGCCGTGAGGGAGGAGCAACAGCGACGTTTCGAAGCTCTCCTCACGGCCCAGCATGAAGACCCGCGAGCTGTTCGGGGCTGGATAGACCGGAGATCCGGGCCATTCCCCAGAGACAGACCACCGAATCAGCCGCGGCCGTCCCGCTATCGAAGATGGGGCCTCAGGATGATCCTGAGGCCTTCATAGAGCTTTTTGAGAGGCGGCCGGGTTCGGGAATGGCCCAAGGCGGACTGGCGATGCGGCTGCTTCCCTGCTGTCGGGGAGGCTCAGGTAGCCGCACACCAACTGCCAGTCCAGAATCTCCTGGTCTCGGCGATCTCAAGCGCGCCATTCTACAGCGGGTCGGCCGGACGCCGAACAACACCGTCAGCGGTTCCGTACCCTGACACTAGGCGAGTCCGGCCGACCCGCCGTGTTTGCGCACCAGCTCCGGGACTCCTGCCGCAAGTGGCTGATGGCGATGAAAGCGGCGTCGAGGATCATCGACCGTGTGGCACTGGAGCAGTTCGTGGCCAGGTTGCCGAAGAAGACTGCCCAGTGGGTCCAGTGCCACCGCCCGGCGTCGCTGGACCAGGCCATCCAACTGGCGGAGGGCGAGATGGTGGCGTGCGAGGTCGGCGAACATCTACCATCAGCATCTCTCTCTCTCTCTCTCTTCTCCTTCCCCTCCCCGTCTCTCTCCAAACCTATCCCTTTCCTAGGTATCGCGGGGTGCCTCCCGGCCGGCCCCAAGATGGAGGATGGGTGGTTCAGGAGAACCACCCGCGACCACCCAATCAGCGCCGAGGAGGAGGAGGAGAGCCAGAACCGACACCGCTGGCGGGCCGCCCGCGGTCTCTCCACGCCAATTCCAGGGCCTGCTTCCAGCCACTAGGGCGGCGGGGAGGCCTGGGCGGCGTGTTGGCGTTGTGGGGACCCTGGGCACTTTGTTGATCAGTGTCCAGTGATGGAGGTGGGGACGCTGGTCAGGGTCCCCGACGCGCCCACGCTGCCCCGATCAAGCTGGACTGTACCAAATACCCGTGAGTATCAAGGGGGTACTTATCAGGCTCTGGTGGATTCAGGTTGTAACCAGACCTCTGTACACCAAAGCCTGATTCAGCCGGGGCATGGGATAAGCGCCGCATGGTTATGGTGAGGTGTGTGCGGGGAGGTGAGAGAATACCCGTTAGTGCCAATGAATTTTCTATTCAGGGAAAAAACATAGAGTTGAGGTGGCGTTAACCAGCACCTCCGGCACCCACTGATTTTGGGAACAAATTGGCCAGGTTTTAAGGAATTATTGGGATGTTTATGTGTGGGTGCCTCTTGGGGAAAAAGAGACGGGAAAGTGGCGGTTGCACAGGCGGGGAGGTGGAACGCGACCACTGGGCACTGATCCAGGGGAACTGAGCGCTCGGAAACGCCAGTGTTTTCGAACGCGATGACTTTCCTGGAACAGTCCCCAGGATGAAACGCTCAAAAATGCGTTCAAGCAGGTCTGTGCCATCGACGGCCATCCCCTCCGTCCTGATCAACCGCTCACTTTTCCTTATTTTTCTCTGATAAAGGACAGGTTGTATAGGGTGACCCAAGATGCCCAAACAAAGCAGACTACAACCCAGTTGTTAATTCCTAAAAGCCGTCGGAAATGCTTTTCCAGGCGGCTCATCATAATCCTATGGCTGGGCATTTAGGGCAAATAGCGACACTTAACCGCCTCATGGCCCGGTTCTTTTGGCCGGGCATTCACGAATGTATGCGCCCGGTGGTGTGCGTCTTGTCGTGAAAGTCAGTTGGTAAATCCACCGGCCCAACCAAAGGCACCATTGTGCCCCCTCCCATTGATGCAGGTCCCCTTCGAAAGAATTGGGATGGACCTCATCGGGCCATTAGAGCGGTCAGCCCGCGGACATCGCTGCATTAGTCCTGGTGGATTATGCAGCGCGATATCCGGAGGCAGTGCCACTACGTAACATTTCGGCGAAAAGTGTTGCGAGTGCACTGTTCTCCCTAATCTCCCGGGTGGGAATCCCGAAAGAGATTCTCACCGATCAAGGCACGGCGTTTATGTCACGGACAATCCGCGAACTTTACGGATTATTGGGCATTAAGTCTATTCGAACCAGCGTCTATCACCCACAAACAGACGGGCTGGTAGAAAGATTTAATCGCACGTTGAAAACCATGATTCGTAAATTGTTCACGAAGACGCCAAAAATTGGGACAAATGGCTAGAACCTCTCTTGTTCGCTGTCCGCGAGGTTCCCCAAGCCTCCACGGGTTTTCCCCCTTGAGCTTCTCTATGGCCGCCAACCCGAGGGGTTTTGGATGTCATTAGGAAGCTTGGGAGACGGACCGTCCGCTAGTAAAAGAAATTCAGTTTGTATTGGACCTGAGAACAAAACTCCACACTCTGGGGCGGCTTTCGATGGAGAATTTGTTACAGGCTCAAGACAAACAGAGACAGCTGTACAACAAAGGGGCTAGATTAAGACAATTTGCACCGGAGAGAAAGTACTTCTGTTACTACCCACCTCTAGTTCTAAATTACTCGCCAAGTGGCAAGGACCGTTTGAGGTCACACGACGAGTAGGGGATCTGAACTATGAGGTCATTCGGTCCGACAGGGACGGGGCACGTCAGATATATCATATCAATTTATTAAAAAAATGGGTTGAGGCAGAGGCTGTGATGCTGGCGACGGTAGTGAGTGGAGAGGATGATCTCGGACCAGAGGCGGTTCAAAAGTCACAATCTCCCGCTCTGGTCCCGGGGGGAGATCACCTCTCACCCTCCCAGCTCATAGACCTCAAACAATTACAGGCGGAGTTCGCCGGCGTGTTCTCGCCCTACCGGGTCGGACGGACCTCATCCAACACCACGTTGAGACCGAGCCGGGCGTCGTTGTACGCAGCCGACCATATAGGTTGCCAGAACACAAGAAAGAAGTGGTTCAGGCCGAATTAGAGGCAATGTTAGAGATGGGGGTAATAGAAGAATCCAACAGTGACTGGGCGAGCCCGATCGTTTTGGTACCAAAACCTGACGGCTCGGTCCGGTTCTGCGTGGATTACAGAAAAGTCAACGCGGTGTCGAAATTTGATGCATATCCCATGCCACGGATTGACGAATTGCTTGATCGGCTGGGTACTGCTCGTTTTTATTCGACACTGGACTTGACAAAGGGTTACTGGCAGATCCTTGTCTCCAGTAACCAAAGAAAAAACTTTCACCACGCGCGTTTGGATTGCACCAATTTGTTACGCTTCCTTCCGGGCTGTTCGGGGCACCGCGACTTTTCAGCGCCTGATGGACCGAATCCGACGCATGCTGCATATGCCGCTGCTTATTTAGATGATATCATCATTTATAGTGGGGACTGGCAGCGTCATATGCAGCATTTGCGAGCAGTCCTCAGGTCGCTGAGAAGGGCGGGCTCACGGCCAACCCAAGAAGTGTGCAATTGGGCGGTGGAAGTAAGATATCTGGGCTTCCACTTGGGTCCGCGGGCAGGTGCGCCCCAAATTAATAAGACCGCAGCGGTTGCGGCCTGCCCAAGACCCAAGACCAAAAAGGAGGTTAGACAGTTCCTGGGGCTGGCGGGATATTATCGGAGGTTTGTACCTAATTATTCGGACCTCGCCAGCCCGCTGACTGATCTAACTAAAAAGGAAGAACCAGATACAGTTCGGTGGACGGAGCAGTGCCAGCAGGCTTTTACCCAGTTAAAGGCTGCCCTGTGTGGTGGACCGCTCTTACAGGCTCCTAACTTTTCTCTCCCATTCTTGTTGCAGACGGACGCCTCGGACAGGGGGTTGGGCGCAGTCCTGGCCCAGGAGGTGGAGGGTGAGGAGCGGCCGGTGCTGTACATCAGTCGAAAGCTCTCTAAGAGAGAGACGATGTACAGCACCATAGAGAAGGAGTGTTTAGCCATCAGGTGGGCCCTCACCCTTCGCTATTACCTCCTGGGGCGGAGTTCACCCTCTGTTCGGATCACGCCTTGCAGTGGCTCCACCGCATGAAGGATACCAACGCGCGGATCACCCGTTGGTATCTAGCTTTACAGCCATTTAAGTTCAAGGTGGTCCACAGGCCGGGTGCTCAGATGGCTGCGGCTGACTTCCTCTCCCGGAGGAGGGGGAGGCTGCAGGCCGGATGGCTCCCCGGCCTGAGTCGGGCGGTGGGGGTATGTGGCGGAGGGGGCGTGGTTCCGCGAAAGCTGCAGCGGGAGAAAGAGAGTGGAGCAGAGCGGTCGGTAAGTAGGTCAAGCAGATGATAACACCTGTCTCTGATTACAGTAATTGGCGTGGAGAGAGCGCTTATAAGCCGCTGCAGAGAGAGAGGGAGAGAGAGAGAATTGGACTGGGACTACACACACGCTGCTGAGAGTGAACAAGAGAAGCTGCTATTGCTGAGAACTGAACGGGGCGACCCATATCGTGGAACTTGAGTGTACGAGCCACTAAGGTGTGCCGGTGTGAAACGGGGCGACCCATATCGTGGATTTTGAGTGTATACGCCAGAGAGCGTCTGTGTGTGCGTGAGAAAAATAAAAGTGTGTAAGTCCCAGTCAAGCCGACCCTGTCTTCTTCCTTCCAACATCGAACTACATTACATCCTTCCATCGTAAGAGCTAATGGCATCTTTTTATGAAAGAAGGCCAGTATCACTGATATTAATACTGATACCTCTACGAAACTGCAGCACACAAGCCTAATGCAAACAGCAGTAAAATGTCCCAGGCTGTGCATTTAAGTGATTGTAAAGGGATACTGAGTTAAGTGTAACACACACACACACACGCACACACGCGGTTCACTATCTTTGTGGGGACTCTCCATAGGTGTAATGGTTTTTATACCTTAGAAACTGTACAGGTCCTTCTCAAAAAATTAGCATATTTTGATAAAAGTTAATTATTTTCAATAATGTAATGACAAAAATTTAACTTTCATATATTTTAGATTCATTGCACACCAACTGAAATATTTCAGGTCTTTTATTGTTTTAATACTGATGATTTTGGCATACAGCTCATGAAAACCTAAAATCACAAAAAATTAGCATATCATGAAAAGGTTCTCTAAACGAGCTATTAACCTAATCATCTGAATCAACTAATTAACTCTAAACACCTGCAAAAGATTCCTGAGGCTTTTAAAAACTCCCAGCCTGGTTCATTACTCAAAACCGCAATCATGGGTAAGACTGCTGACCTGACTGCTGTCCAGAAGGCCATCATTGACACCCTCAAGCGAGAGGGTAAGACACAGAAAGACATTTCTGAACCAATAGGCTGTTCCCAGAGTGCTGTATCAAGGCACCTCAGTGGGAAGTCTGTGGGAAGGAAAAAGTGTGCCAAAAACGCTGCACAACGAGAAGAGGTGACCGAACCCTGAGGAAGATTGTGGAGAAGGACCGATTCCAGACCTTGGGGGACCTGCGGAAGCAGTGGACTGAGTCTGGGTAGAAACATCCAGAGCCACCGTGCACAGGCGTGGGCAGGAAATGGGCTACAGGTGCCGCATTCCCCAGGTCAAGCCACTTTTGAACCAGAAACAGCGGCAGAAGCGCCTGACCTGGGCTACAGAGAAGCAGCACTGGACTGTCGCTCAAATTTTGCATGTCATTCGAAATCAAGGTGCCAGAGTCTGGAGGAAGACTGGGGAGAAGGAAATGCCCAAATGCCTGAAGTCCAGTGTCAAGTACCCACAGTCAGTGATGGTCTGGGGTGCCATGTCAGCTGCTGGTGTTGGTCCACTGTGTTTTATCAAGGGCATGGTCAATGCAGCTAGCTATCAGGAGATTTTGGAGCACTTCATGCTTCCATCTGCTGAAAAGCTTTATGGAGATGAAGATTTCGTTTTTCAGCACGACCTGGCACCTGCTCACAGTGCCAAAACCACTGGTAAATGGTTTACTTACCATGGTATTACTGTGCTCAATTGGCCTGTCAACTCTCCTGACCTGAACCCCATAGAGAATCTGTGGGATATTGTGAAGAGAAAGTTGAGAGACGCAAGACCCAACACTCTGGATGAGCTTAAGGCCGCTATCGAAGCATCCTGGGCCTCCATAACACCTCAGCAGTGCCACAGGCTGATCGCCTCCATGTCACGCCGCAGTGAAGCAGTCATTTCTGCAAAAGGATTCCCCACCAAGTATTGAGTGCATAACTGAACATAATTATTTGAAGGTTGACTTTTTTTTGTATTAAAAACACTTTTCTTTTATTGGTCGGATGAAATATGCTAATTTTTGAGATAGGAATTTGGGGTTTTCATGAGCTGTATGCCAAAATCATCAGTATTAAAACAATAAAAGACCTGAAATATTTCAGTTGGTGTGCAATGAATCTAAAATATATGAAATTTTAATTGTATCATTAAATATATTACATTATGGAAAATGCTGAACTTTTATCACAAATTTTTTGAGAAGGACCTGTACATTCTATCCCCTACACATTTGCAACTGCTCTACAGCTCAGTGCTCCAGGTTTGTAGATCATATTCCGAATTGAATCTGACCCATAAGTGATATCTCTGTAGTAATCCGCAAATACTCACCCACACATCCAGCATACAGAGGTCATGGAGCACCCATCCCAATGACCATATGTCACTAGAAAAGGCAAATGGAAAAAAGCTGTGCTTAACCGATAATTTACTGGGCGATAACAAGTACATTGCATTATAGGCAACTCAAGTAAATGATTTATTCTAAAAGACCTTTATCAAGGAAATCCAAAATTTGGTTGACACTTTTATACTTAAAATATCAACATTTCATGTATTTCAAGTTATAAAATCACACCTTTGGATTTATATTTCTTCTGGAACACTTCCGGGCTCTTATACAGCTCTGCACCCACAACTGATTGTGCATATGCATCAGCTCTGAGAAAACAAGAGTCAAATCAACGTCAACTCAAACTGATTAAACTTCACACAAATCTTAGGGGTGTATGGCTAAAAATGTGAACAGAAATCATTATTTTAAAATCCAATAACAGAAACCTTGTGGAGAAAAGGAACATGTGAAATGATCCTGGTTTAGTAGCATGAGTCATGATGAAATATTGATGCAAAATGCCACACTTAAAGGGTTAGTTCACCCATAAATGAAAATCACCCCATGATTTACTCTCCCTCAAGTCATCCTAGGTGTATATGACTTTCTTCTTTCAGACGAATACAATCATGTAAACTGCCTACCTTATTCAATGAAAAAGCGTATCTGACTGATAATACGGAAGGCGATCCACGGAAGCTAGATATTTTGCTTTATAATGTGTTAAATATGGATACTTTTCTTACACAAATGCATCACTTCACTTCAGAAGGCCTTTTTAACCCCAGCCAAAGATTACTTTTATAATGGATGGATGCACTTTTTTGGTTTAAAATTTTGGGCTGCCATTCACTGGCATTATAAACCTGGGAAGAAATTTTAAATATAACTTTTTCATCTGAAAGAAGAATGTCATATATACCTAGGATGACTTGTGGGAGAGGAAATCATGGGCTAATTTTCATTTTTGGGTGAACTATCCCTTGTAGGCACTGATAAACTCAGAACAAAGTTCTTTTCAATCTTTGCTCAGGGTAAAAATTTAATTTGAAATACGTGAGCAGCGATATACTGTTAGTGAACAGCCTAAGTGCCATCCACATCGCTGAGAGCAGCGTTTATAAGTATATAAATATGTGCAGCATGTGTTCCTCTCACGAACAAAATAAACACAACAGATCCTCCATAAAATCCACTGTACTGAAACATCTCAATATAAGTAATCATGATATGTTCCTTTGGCTGCAAAGGAGCATTAGCACCCTGTAATACCCTGTACACGAGAGATGCTGGGCAGAGAGTTCACCCACATCTAAGCCGCTTTTGGTATTTACAGCACTGTACTACAGTATATCACATTACCACATCACTTGTACAGGGTATTGAGGGTGCTAATGCTTCTTTTGCAGCCAAAGGAACATACCATGATTACTTATATTGAGATGTTTCAGTACAGTGGATTTTATGGAGGATCTGTTGTGTTTATTTTGTATATACAGTAAAGTACTGAATGACTAGAAGACCGTCTGGGGGCGCCTGTTCACACATCAGCAGGAACTTGCCTTTGTGGACCGAGTGAGGGCAGAAAATGCCATCCAAATCCACCAGCTACGACAGGAAATACTTACACACAGGCAAGTGTTCAACAACATAAACCATGTGAGCATCACCATCATCAGACGCATCTTGGGAAAACACAACATCACCATGAAGCAACTCTACAGGGTCCCATATTTTTCTATTATTGTTTTTTTTGCTCTATCTGAATTCATGTGACTGCAATGTACGATATTGAGCAGGCATATTTGCTTTTCTGGTTGTTTGAAAATGTGCCTCCTGAAAATATGCCTTCTGAATAAACAGTGTTTTGATTGAATAAACAGCCATCAAAGACTGCAGTGTTTTATATATAGCAGACTAGTGTGTTCCCCCTGATCTGAAAGTGTATGCATATGATGCAGATATGTGTCATTTTGTCATCAGTTACATTTTGACAAAGGAATGTTAGGTTTTGATAGCAGAGTTTCAATTTGACACAGATGTGAATGGTATATTTCCCAGTGTTGTGTCACGTTTACTTGTGTGTAGAGTTTTGGCACAAAATGCAAAGTTTTGCTAAATGTGTTCAAGCAACGGGCAAAACTGTAAGCAATTGAAAAATCAATGCTAAGTGATCTTTTAATTAATATATATATATATATATATATATATATATATATATATATATATATATATATATATATATATATATATATATATATATATATATATATATACATACACAGGTCCTTCTCAAAAAATTAGCATATTGTGATAAAAGTTCATTATTTTCCATAATGTAATGATAAAAATTAAACTTTCATATATTTTAGATTCATTGCACACCAACTGAAATATTTCAGGTCTTTTATTGTTTTAATACTGATGATTTTGGCGTACAACTCATGAAAACTAGAAAACTAGCTAATCTCAAAAAATTAGCATATTTCATCCGACCAATAAAAGAAAAGTGTTTTTAATACAAAAAAAGTCAACCTTCAAATAATTATGTTCAGTTATGCACTCAATACTTTTGCAGAAATGACTGCTTCAATGCGGCGTGGCATGGAGGCAATCAGCCTGTGGCACTGCTGAGGTGTTATGGAGGCCCAGGATGCTTCGATAGCGTCCTTAAGCTCATCCAGAGTGTTGGGTCTTGCGTCTCTCAACTTTCTCTTCACAATATCCCACAGATTCTCTATGGGGTTCAGGTCAGGAGAGTTGGCAGGCCAATTGAGCACAGTAATACCATGGTCAGTAAACCATTTACCAGTGGTTTTGGCACTGTAAGCAGGTGCCAGGTCGTGCTGAAAAACGAAATCTTCATCTCCATAAAGCTTTTCAGCAGATGGAAGCATGAAGTGCTCCAAAATCTCCTGATAGCTAGCTGCATTGACCATGCCCTTGATAAAACACAGTGGACCAACACCAGCAGCTGACATGGCACCCCAGACCATCACTGACTGTGGGTACTTGACACTGGACTTCAGGGATTTTGGCATTTCCTTCTCCCCAGTCTTCCTCCAGACTCTGGCACCTTGATTTCCGAATGACATGCAAAATTTGAGTGACAGTCCAGTGCTGCTTCTCTGTAGCCCAGGTCAGGCGCTTCTGCCGCTGTTTCTGGTTCAAAAGTGGCTTGACCTGGGAATGCGGCACCTGTAGCCAATTTCTTGCACACGCCTGTGCGGTGGCTCTGGATGTTTCTACTCAGACTCAGTCCACTGCTTCCGCAGGTCCCCAAGGTCTGGAATCGGTCCTTCTCCACAATCTTCCTCAGGGTTCGGTCACCTCTTCTCGTTGTGCATCGTTTTTGCCACACTTTTCCTTCCCACAGACTTCCCACTGAGGTGCCTTGATACAGCACTCTGGGAACAGCCTATTGGTTCAGAAATGTCTTTCTGTGTCTTACCCTCTCGCTTGAGGGTGTCAATGATGGCCTTCTGGACAGCAGTCAGGTCGGCAGTCTTACCCATGATTGCGGTTTTGAGTAATGAACCAGGCTGGGAGTTTTTAAAAGCCTCAGGAATCTTTTGCAGGTGTTTAGAGTTAATTAGTTGATTCAGATGATTAGGTTAATAGCTCGTTTAGAGAACCTTTTCATGATATGCTAATTTTTTGAGATTTTGAGGTTTTCATGAGCTGTATGCCAAAATCATCAGTATTAAAACAATAAAAGACCTGAAATATTTCAGTTGGTGTGCAATGAATCTAAAATATATGAAGTTTTAATTTTATCATTATATTATGGAAAATAATGAACTTTAATTACAATATGCTACATTTTTTAGAAGGACCTGTATATATATAAAGCGGAGTGGAAAGTATTCAGACCCCTTCAATTTTGTTATATTGCAGCCATTTGCTAAAATCATGTAAGTTTTTCTCATTAATGTACACACAGCGCCTCATATTGACAGAAAAACACAGAATTGTTGCCATTTTTGCAGATTTATTAAAATAGAAAAACTGAAATATCACATGGTCCAGTATTCAGACCTTTTGCTGTGACACTCATATATTTAACTCAGGTGCTGTCCATTTCTTCTGATCATCCTTGAGATGGTTCTACACCTTCATTTGAGTTCAGCTGTGTGATTACACTGATTGGACTTGATTAGGAAATCCACACACTGGTCTATATAAGACCTTACAGCTCATAGTGCATGTCAGATCAAATGAGAATCATGAGGTCAAAGGAACTGCCTGAAGAGCTCAGAGACAGAAGTGTGGCACAGATCTGGCCAAGGTTACAAAAACATTTCTGCTGCACTTAAGGTTCCTAAGAGCACAGTGGACTCCGTAATCCTTAAATGGAAGATGTTTGGGACGACCAGAACCCTTTCTAGAGCTGGCCGTCCGGCCAAACTGAGCTATCGGGGGAGAAGAGCCTTGGTGAGACAGGTAAAGAAGAACCCAAAGATCACTGTGGCTGAGCTCCAGAGATGCAGTCGAGAGATGGGAGAAAGTTGTAGAAAGTCAACCATCACTGCAGCTCTCAATCAGTCGGGCTTTATGGCAGAGCGGCCCGACAGAAGCCTCTCCTCAGTGCAAGACACATGAAAGCCTGCTTGGAGTTTTCTAAAAACACCTGCCGGACTACAAGATGGTGAGAAATAAGATTCTCTGGTCTGATAAGACCAAGATAGAACAGCATCCAACGTTTACCATCCAACCTAACAGAACTGGAGAGGATCTGCAAGGAGGAATGGCAGAGGATCCCCAAATCCAGGTGTGAAAAACTTCTGCATCTTTGCATCTTTCCCAAAAAGACTCATGGCTGTATTAGATCAAAAGGAGCTTATACTGAGCAAAGGGTCTGAATACTTAGGACTATGTGATATTTCAGTTTTTCTTTTTAATAAATCTGCAAAAATGTCAACAATTCTGTGCTTTTCTGTCAATATGGGGTGCTGTGTGAACATTAATGAGAAAAAATGAACTTAAATGATTTTAGCAAATGGCTGCAATATAACATAGAGTGAAAAATTTAAGGGTGTCTGAATACTTTCCATTACCCACTGTGTGTATATATATATATATATATACACACATATATATATAGACTCTCCTAAAGAATTATTAGGAGCACATACTAATACTGTGTTTGACCCCTTTCGCCTTCAGAACTGCCTTAATTCTACGTGGCATTGATTCAACAAGGTGCTGAAAGCATTCTTTAGAAATGTTGGCCCATATTGATAGGATAGCATCTTGCAGTTGATGGAGATTTGTGGGATGCACATCCAGGGCAGCTCCCGTTCCACCACATCCCAAAGATGCTCTATTGGGTTGAGATCTGGTGACTGTGGGGGCCATTTTAGTACAGTGAACTCATTGTCATGTTCAAGAAACCAATTTGAAATGATTGGAGCTTTGTGACATGGTGCATTATCCTGCTGGAAGTAGCCATCAGAGGATGGGAACATGGTGGTCATAAAGGGATGGACATGGTCAGAAACAATGCTCAGATAGGCCGTGGCATTTAAACCATGCCCAATTGGCACTAAGGGGCCTAAAGTGTGCCAAGAAAACATCCCCCACACCATTACACCACCACCACCAGCCTGCACAGTGAAAACATCCCCCACACCATTACACCACCACCACCAGCCTGCACAGTGGTAACAAGGCATGATGGATCCATGTTCTCATTCTGTTTACGCCAAATTCTGACTCTATCATCTGAATGTCTCAACAGAAATCGAGACTCATCAGACCAGGCAACATTTTTCCAGTCTTCAACTGTCCAATTTTGGTGAGCTCGTGCAAATTGTAGCCTCTTTTTCCTATTTGTAGTGGAGATGAGTGGTACCCGGTGGGCTCTTCTGCTGTTGTAGCCCATCCGCCTCAAGGTTGTGTGTGTTGTGGCTTCACAAATGCTTTGCTGCATACCTCGGTTGTAACGAGTGGTTATTTCAGTCAAAGTTGCTCTTCTATCAGCTTGAATCAGTTGGCCCATTCTCCTCTGACCTCTAGCACCAACAAGGCATTTTCGCCCACAGGACTGCCGCATACTGGATGTTTTTCCTTTTCACACCATTCTTTGTAAACCCTAGAAATGGTTGTGCATGAAAATCCCAGTAACTGAGCAGATTGTGAAATACTCAGACCGGGCCGTCTGGCACCAACAACCATGCCACGCTCAAAATACCTTTCTTTCCCATTCTGACATTCAGTCTGGAGTTCAGGAGATTGTCTTGACCAGGACCACACCCTAAATGCATTGAAGCAACTGCCATGTGATTGATTGATTAGATAGTTGCATTAATAAGAAATTGAACAGGTGTTCCTAATAATCCTTTAGGTGAGTGTGAGTGTGTATGTATGTATATATATATATATATATATATATATATATATATATCATTCATCAGATCCTATTATTTACTTTATTTAGTTTTTACCTTTGTAATGTTTTTGAGCATCCAACATCTCCTACATTGATGTAACCATCTTCAGTCAGAAAGATATTCTAGAATGACAACAGAAAATTCATGAATCAGAACACATTTGGCTTGGTGACACATGGTTTCTCAAGCTTTGTCAGTGTCTACCTGTGGTTTTATATCTCTGTGAAGGATATTCTTCTCATGGAGATACTGCAGAGCCAAACAAATCTGCACAAGCCAGTCAATGATCTACACACAGAAAAGATGCATACGGAGAAAACAGCGAGTTCTTTATTATTATTTACACATTGCAAAACAATGTTTTTGTAAGTTCTTCAGCTATCACTTTATACTTTAAAATGGTTGTATCTTTACTCTTACTAGGTTATTTTAAGCCTTTCATCAGTAGGGCATAGGGCACATTAACAAGTGCACTCAAATGTGCAGGATGGTCTGGTCTTCCTCGGTACTTCCCATTTACTTCAGTACTGTTAGCATTAATGTAATTCATACGCCACATGTGATGTTTGGAATATGCCCAGAATATAAATGTCTACATAAGACACTCACCTGTATTTCTTCAAAAAACCTTTCCCTTTCTCTTTCCGTGTTTGCATCCTCTTATGAAGATCTCCTCCTTCACAATACTCCATCACCACAAACAATAGTCCAGCATCTTCATCTGAATCAATAAACATCCAGCCAGGGAATCATTTCAACAAAACGTCTACTCATAAGTGTAAGGCTTCATTTCACAGACAACAACTGTGCAGACGTTTGTTTTCTTCATTTTGTTATCATTCTTCAATCTCTACAGATTACATGTTCATATCTAATTGTTCTCTTAATATATTCTTAAAATAGAACAAAAATAAATAACTTTACAATAAAATAATTTTACACCTTTTCTTAAAATTTAAACACACCTTTAAATGAATCCGTATAAGCAACAATATATACATATTTCAGACTTCTCAAGATCTCGACTTCTTTATTCTGTGGGGAAAATGTTCATTTGTTGATTTTTATTGTTTGCAAAAGAAGCACATGCATATGACAACAATGTGACACTTATAGCAACTGCAAAATGGCATCTTTAATAACATTTTAAAATCAGTGAAAATATATTGTTATTATGGTCATTAAATATTTAAGTAAATTCTTGATTTAGTAAATGCAGGATTGAACTTACATCTCCAGAATCAATCACTTTGACCACACAATGATCTCCATCTGTGTTGGTGACCAGATACACTGTTCCTGAAGACCCTCGTCCAAGTTCTTTCTGTACGGCGTATCCATGTCCTTCTAACACCCCTAAAATCAAGATTTAGAGTTATTCCTACAAAATACTACAACTGTATTACTATGTTGATTAGTAAAAAATATTGGTTAAGTGTGTAACCCTTGTTCCCTGAAGGAGGGATCAGAGACGTCGTCCGAGCTGACCAACAAATTGGGATCTGTTTTGGAGACCAATCCACTTCAGTGTTTAAAACCGAGCCAATGAAGATTGGCATGCAGTTCACACATTCCACGCCCGCACCGCAGTGCAGGTATAAATAAAGAAGTGGAATACTGCATCATTGTTTTCTGCTGAGAAGCCGAATTAGTGACTCGGTCCTGTAGCAGAAACACAGCACAGCACCTGATGACGGGATGTACGTCTCCGTTCCGGTTCGAGAGCCGTTTGACCCATCAGGAAGCCTTCAACAGTAACCTTCAGATCTCCACCAAAGCTAGGTATTTGAGTCTAGACTGCAGAACTGCGATGGTCATGTTTCTGCAATGGGAACATGAGTCATTCACGAACGCTGCCTCAGCGCGCTGAAGCGGCCAAACACGTGAGACAATGATCATGCCCGTCAACTGAAAAGGAAACTGCTCTCTTTATCGTGCTGAAGGGAGATGGTGCAAGCCTGCGTAAGCACAAAACTGATGTTGGGCTCCAAAAAATGTACTCACGGCTGAAAAAGGAGGAACTCCAATGCTCAAACGCTGTCATATCCGAGTCGGAGAGTCTTCTATAGCGAACCTTTAGGAAAAGATTTACTGCCTCTTAATAAAGTGTCCTTCAAATTCACGTATAAAATGAGCATTATACACTGAGCAACTTTAATGTTCAGCATATAATAGCCTACAATTAAATAAAGAAACATCTCCTTATGAATGAAGACTGCTCATTATAAAGCTGCATTAATGCATCATTCACTGCTTAGGATTAGTTCACTTTTAAATAAAAACTTTTGCTGATAATTTACTCAGCCCCATGTCATCGAGATGTCCATGTCTTTCTTTCTTCAGTCGAAAATAAATTAAGGATTTTGATGCAATCATTTCTCCTTATAATGAACTCAATGGATCCCAACGGTTACAGGTCCGAATGACAGTTTCAGTGCAGCTTCAAAGGGCTTTAAACCAAACCGACTGAATCTGTCATTCGGACCTGTAACCGTTTTGGGATCCATTGAGTCCATTATAAGGAGAAATGTTTGCATCTAAAATCTTAATTTCTTTTCGACTGCAGAAAGAAAGACATGGACATCTTGGATGATATGGGGAGAGTAAATTATCAGCAAAAATATTTTTTTAAAGTGAACTAATCCTTTAAGATTTCCCATAATTTAGTGCATCGCAGGGCTGCAACAAATAATCAAAATCAATATCAATACATAATTTCAAAACAAATTTCCCACAGCCCAATCATTTTAACTAAAACATTATTTTTCTGTACATATGAGTATTTTACATGTAACAGGTACAAAAATGACAGTAACGTTTAACTATAAACCTTTATTAATTTAACTATTTAAAATGTTCAGCTGCTTTAAAACTATGGAGTTTTTATTTAACGTTATAATGTAATGTTTGTATTTTAAACTTTTCATATACAAGTATAGCACAGCCTACATTCATTTTCCTTTAGTTTACTGCATACTTTTATAAAACAGCATTGGATAATAGATACATATTCAGTCAATACTGCATAGGTATGTACAGTTACTTTTATTCTGGATAATTGAACAAATTATAAATAGATTAATTGATTATCGTTGGAGCCCTCGTGCATATGATGGACAGTTGCTGGGACAAATAAATAAATATGACAGTATCTGTACATGCATGGGAACCAGCTGATGTTCATAGTTAATCTTCAAAACAGTCATGTGGTATGGTTGTATATTTACTTGTTACCGAACTGTCCATTTTAATACCAATTTTTAAATAAATCAATAATGTCCTTTTCATTATAATCAAATGAGAATTAAACAAGGTAAATCATGAATGTAAAGTTTAACTCACCTGTAATTCACTCATGTCTCCAGCTCACAGACAACACTCACCAGTGAACTGCTAAACACAAATAACACTCATTTAGAAAAGGCCTACAGGTGTTTTTTTTTGTAAAATAATATTTTTATTTTCAAATTATTACACCTATCTTTGTGCAATTTTACTGATTGAATGGCTATCCAGTCATGGACTACCAAGTGAAACTCCATCTGAAATGCTTTGGAGACAGATCCAGTCACTCAAATCACTTCAGGAGGAGGTTTGAGACAGGGCCGTCAACACAATAGACACTGAGGGGACAAGTTGTAACGAACGAAACTGTGTATTTACATGCATCACATTATTGTGCGGTGTGCCCTTTAAGAGACTTGTCATGTCATTCATAACACACGCTATGCGTGATGATGTTTTTGAGTTGAGTGTGAGTGAGAGCCACTGTAGATGCTAAACGTGCTCTACCCTCTTGATATACTTTGTTTTGTTAGTTTTATTTTGTGACGCTAAGAAAGAGTAATCTCATGTGTGAGAGGATCGCGTTGCCTGTGTACCTGCCATTAAATGTGTGCGATACAGCCTTTCCGCCTCTAAACTCTTTCTTCCATTGACTTCGCGAGAGCTATCCTGGTCAAAGCGTTACAATTGGCGCCCGAACAACTTGAATCTGGATCCGTCATCTACTCGGAACCTGATACACTCCGATCGTGGGTGGAGATCTTTGGAAGTGTTCAGCTGGCATTGCAGAGACTGGTGAGATTAGCTTGCAAACGCTGGGTGACACGTGTGCGTGGACCCCGTGCATTGACAGCTGAGGATTTTTTTCTCTCTTTTTTTCTCCCCTCATTTTTGGAAGTGATCCAACTTTTCTTTTTCCTCACTGTTTTCCACGAACGCAGACTGACTTTTGGACCATTACCTTTCTGTGATATTGTAGCACGGATATATATTTTGCTTACTTGGAACTTGAATGTACTTTGGGAATAAAAGGACAGCAAAACCAATTATTTTTGTCAGAACTGAATTTGTGAGCACGGAAGAAAGCGAACATTTTGGAACAGTTCTCTTGGAAGTTTTTCTTTCCTAATTCATGGTGAACTGAACTGTTTGTGCGAACTAAACAATTTCTAACTTTTGCACTCATTTAGATGGTCAAGTGATTTTGAGAACATTATATTCACTTCGAAACAGCGTGTTCCTTTGCTCTGGGTATACTGATGGACAATATAAAAACTGAACTCCCATAAAGAGAGTAAATCTGCATGTTTTTGGTGACATTTGCTATTTCACAGTTTAAATGTAGGATTAGTGAATTTTGTTTAAGTTTCAGCTGATAGTGTGTGCATTCTAACGTCAAATTTATATTTTCTGGGTTACATTGTGAATTATACAGTTGTGTACCGCTATTTATGTGAATGCGCAGTTACTGTGATGGCTTACTACCCAGACTTTAAGACTGACTTGACCTACCCATTGCCAGATTCTGTTCCCAGGCGGAGACAAAGTCAGCGCAGCGTGCTGCAGTGAGTCTGGAGACTCAAGTGGAACTTCTACAAGCTGAAGTATCGGTGTTACAACAGTGTCTCAATGACTCTCTCCAGTTGCAGCAGAGCATATTAAGAAGGTTTGGACCTCCTGATGTGGACACCCTTGCTGCGCCACGCGACCAGCTGCCTCCTATGGCCAGTTCTCGCCACACGTCCGTGTTTCACCAGGCCAGGCGCCACTACAAGGTATAACTACTGATAATATTTCCCTCAGAAACGTGTCAGTCTCACCACAGGCTAATCCTTCTGATGTGAGCAATACGGTAGAATCCTTGCATCCGTACTGCACCAGTCAAGGCTTGAGCCACCTGTATTTGCAGGAGATGGGCGTGTAAGCCCAGAGGACTGGCTCCAGTCAGTAAATGTTTACAGGACCTCACTTGACCTAACCGATGCCCAGATTCTCCTTGAGCTGCCTCGATTTTTGGCAAAGGAACCAAAAAATGGTTCACAGTCCTTGACACTCATGTCGTCACATGAGCCCAGTTCTGTGATTTCTTCAGGACAGTCTTCCTTCCCTCCAACAGTCAAGAACAAATAATGAGAGGAATCCTAGACCGCATACAGAGTCATGAAGAGCCCCTCCCTACCTTTGTGGCCCACATGCTAAGTGAGTTCAGGAAGCTGAAACCCCCACCCGAGCAAGAACAAATCGACCTTATTTCTAAACATGCTCTGGAGAAATACAGAGTTGCACTCTATGGAACCTCAGTTTCCTCAGTCATGGATCTCCTCCTGAGGGCTCATGAGCTCCATGTGGTACTTGGACCAAGTAATGGTTTCCAACCTTCAGGGCAGAGTAAAGCTAAACTTGACAAAGGAACTTACTGTTACAAGTGCTCACGTCCTGACTTTACTTCTACATGCCCAGATTGCAACCCAAATCCCAGAAGGAGCTCACAACGAAGCGAGTCACCTGATGTGCATTCAGGACAGAATCCTGATGCAAAGGATACAAACAACGGCGAAAGCAGTAATGGAGGGGAAAACATTCCTTTTGTCACACAGAGGGGAAACTACAGAGGGGGGAGGATGATTCGCAGAGGCAATCCTCCCTCCAGAAGATGAATTCGCCTCAACTGACTGGTCCTGCACAACCTGTCCTTTGTCATGTGGAAGATCCCACATCCCCATCCTGTTGGAACACACAATTTAGAGTTAAAATTAACCTACGTGGCCAGGTGGTGGATGCTACACTTGACACTGGCGCATCACTTTCTGCAGTGCAGGCAGACATAGTTCAAAATCATGACAGATTGAAGGCTAAGTTTCAACCATGGACCTCTTCCCCTATACAACTGGCAGACGGTGGAGCATGCCTGCCCGTGGGGCTTACATGGCTGGCTTTTGGCTTTATGGGACAGCGTTTTTACCACCGTTTGCTATTGTCCCACGCCTTCCCTCAACAGTAGTCTTGGGAATGGACTTCGTGTTGCGGCGTCCATTACGATTCACGTCCCATCTAGAACTGTCGTCATGGGTGAAAATTCTTTATTCATGGAGGAATTGGATGGCGGAGCAGGGTTTGAGTTGGATAACAGTTTGTTGTTCATGGAAATTCAATCCTCAGCGCTTCAAGAAAAAATTGAAGATGCATATCTGAGTGTTCCCGAAAAGGAACAGTTGACAGAACTACTTTTAAGCTTTTGGACCTCTTCGATGGTCACCTGGGCGTACTACTCTAGCAGAGCACTCCATAGACACGGAAATGCCAAACCAGTTCACCTTCCCCCTTATCGAACTTCTCCAGCCAAAAACTTTTGATCGAGGACCAAATAGGAAAATGTTGCGAAGGAATCATTGAGCCTGCTGTTGGTCCTTGGGCTGCCCCGGTTGTGATTGTGGTGAACCACGATTTTGCGTGAACTATCGTGGGTTAAACCAGCTCACCACAAAGGACTCTTACCCATTGCCGAGAGTCGATGAGTCCCTTGACTTCCTTTCCCGAGGGAAATTTTTGACTACAATTGACCTTGCTCGGGGATACTGGCAGGTCTCCATGGCAGAAGGCTCAAATCGAAGACTGCTTTTGTTTCACATTGTGGGCTGTTTCAGTTCGAGTGCTTCCATTTGGTCTGTGCAATGCACGGCGACCTTTCAAAGACTTATGAACAGCGTCTTGGCTGGGCTTATATATAAGTCCTGTGCGGTCTACCTGGACGACATTGTTGTGGCTTCGCCCACCTACAAACAACATCTTGATGATCTCAAGGAAGTGTTTTCAAGGCTTCAGTCCGCCGGGTTGACCATTAAACTAGCCAAATGCCAGTTCTGTCGCAGAGAGCTTACCTTCTTGGGGTATCGGGTTTGTCCAAGTGGAATCCTGCCTGAACAAGACAAGGTAAAGGCTGTAACGGACTTTAAACCTCCTGTCAATGTGAAGGAAGTGAGGCAGTTCCTGGGCTTGACAGGCTATTATCGTCGATTTATGCAAGACTATGCTCGCCTTGCTGAGCCACTCTTCAACCTCACAAAAAACGACGTTCCTTTTGTATGGGACATGGCTTGCCAGGAGGCTATGGACCTGCTTAAAGGAAAATTAACGGCGCCTGTGTTGAGTTTCCCCGACTTTACTCTCCCGTTTTTCATTCATGCTGATGCCTGTGACGCAGGTCTTGGAGCTGCGTTGATGCAAAGAGATCAGAATGGTAGAGATGTGGTTGTGGCATATGCTAGTCGGGCCCTGGATAAGGCTGAGAAACCTTATTCCACGCCCAAGAAAGAGTGTCTTGCTGTCATCTGGGCCCTGGAGCACTTTAGGCCTTATGTTGAGGGTCTCCATGTCACGATCTTCACTGACTACAGTGGACTTAAGTGGTTGATGTCCCGCCCGAATCCCACTGGCCGTCTCGCCCGATGGTCTCTCCGCCTTCAGGACTTCGATTTCGATATTGTCCACAAGCCTGGTGCTCGAAACACGGTGCCGGATGCGCTGTCGAGAATCCCTAACAGTTGAGTCGCCAATGGACATACTTCCTGAGTACGCTGTGATTGGTGGTCTTGACCTCCGTACGCTTTCTTCTGTGACTCTCAAGGACCGTTCTCATGTCAGACAACTACAGCTCGATGATCCTGTTACTGGAGACCTCCTCCGTAAGATGGAGGCCGCTCCAACAGGAGGGTGAAGTTGAGGAATGCTCTCAGTATTGCATTCAAGATGGTCTATTGTACTTCAACGACCCCAAACCTGCTTGCGGTATCCATCCTTTGAAAGGATTAAAGCTGTATGCTCCTGAGTCTCTCAAAGGTACCTTACTGAGGTATTATCATGATCATCCAACTGCAGGTCACCTGGGAATAACTAAGACCTTAGCCCGTCTGAAACTCAGGTTTTCTGGCCTAAAATGGCATCGGAGATAAAGAAATATGTGACCTCTTGCACAGTTTGCCAACTGACAAAACCAAGCCAAAGGAAGCCTGCCGGTCTAATGGTCCCGATTCGGCCTCAGAAACCTTGGGAATATGTTGGTGTTGATTTTGTGGGCCCTTTACCTCGTACCTCCATGGGAAATGCTCATATATTGGTATTTGTTGACTACTTTTCTAAGTGGGTTGAGATCGTGGCAGTCAGAGAAGCCAGAGCTCATGTGGCAGCCGGCAAACTGCTGAGTGAAGTTTTTTCCCGTCATGGGGCCCCACTTACTTAATTTCAGACAGAGGTTCCCCTTTTGTGAGTGAGCTATTTGGACAGATGCTTACTGCCCTGGGAACTGAACATCGGTTAACAACTGCATATCACCCACAGACGAACGCAACAGAGAGGGTAAACCGTGACTCTCAAGACGGCCATTCGGCGTGCGTGGATGAAAACACACCTCCTGGGACCGATATATACCACAAATCTGCTTTGCACTACGGACTGCGCCACATGAAAGCACGGGTCAAACACCGTCTATGATGTTGTATGGGAGGAGTTGGACACTTCTCTGGATCTGGTCACTCAGCCTGTCTGGGATGGGATGGAGGAGACTGAAGTCCCATACTCTGAGCGTTTGAGGTTGTCACTGCGGGAAGCCCATGATCATGCTAAGGCAGCTTTGGAAGTCAGTCATGACAAAAGGAAGCTGCACTATGATAAAAGACACCGAGCTGCTACTTATAACATTGGTGACCTTGTCAGAGTGAGAACTCATCCTAAATCGGATGCTTTAGCCAACTTTACTGCTAAACTAGCACCCCTGTACTCTGGTCCATATCGTGTCACTCAAGTCTTGTCTAGTGTGAACTATAGACTTACGGTTGGACACTGGTGTGGATGCTGGAGTCTTTCATGTGGTCAATATGCAGCCTTTTCACACTTGGAACTCGTGCGGCAGCAATACGATGGGTGTGCCTCAGGATGCGTCTGAAGCGCCCTATGATGTATTGGAGGACTGTTGGCAAACAACACAGTTCAATGGAGATATATCTCAGGAGACAGGCGCTGCTCTGCCTGATGAGTCTATTGTTGATTGTGACGGTTTCACTGAAAATGCTCATGACATGACCAGGGAATACACAAGTTGTACTCACATCTCTGACGCTGACATTGACGTGTCTACAGGTAGTACAGATTTCCCTGACTTTGACTTTGTCCCGCAGGGCCCTCGTTACAATCTCAGACCTAGGTTGGCCCCTAGAATCACGTCAGGTTGGTCAGATAGTGGATGGACTAATGAGTATCATACCGACAGATTAGACCTGAAGTGATGTTGAGTTTATTGGTTTGAACATCTGTGTTTAAATGTTCTTCTGAGATATTATTTTCTGACAAGAGAATAAGAACTTGTACATTTAATTTTGGTTCTTAAGTTTTTGTATGTTATGTAAAAAAATAATAATAAGAAGAAAAAGAACAGGAAATCCTATTTGGTACACATGGTTTGGTTTTCAAAGGCTTTCGTTGTTTCTCTGAGATGTCTTTGTAGTGCATACAGTGTGATGTGTAGCTCATACTGACATGTATGCCAGTTATTGGCTTCTGTATGTGAAACATAGTTTGGTTAGCGGGTTTTCCATGTTTCCATGTATGGGGCTGGATGTATATGTTGTCCTTATGTTGTGTATGGCTGAGGACAGCCTTTTTCTTTCTGGGGAATCTGTAACGAAGCGAAACTGTGTATTTACATGCATCACATTATTGTGCGGTGTGCCCCTTTAAGAGACTTGTCATGTCATTCATGACACACGCTATGCGTGATGATGTTTTGAGTTGAGTGTGAGTGAGAGCCACTGTAGATGCTAAGCGTGCTCTACCCTCTTGATATACTTTGTTTTGTTAGTTTTATTTTTGACGCTAAGAAAGAGTAATCTCTCATGTGTGAGAGGATCGCGTTGCCTGTGTACCTGCCATTAAATGTGTGCGATACAGCCTTTCCGCCTCTAAACTCTTTCTTCCATTGACTTCGCGAGCTATCCTGGTCAAAGCGTTACAAAGTTCAGATCCAGTGCGGACAAAACAAAGACAACAATGTTGTTCTGTTGAGACATTTATGTGGTTAAGTGTAAATACACCCTGTGCTTGAGAGGAATATTATGACCTACAGGTATGTTAAATACATATTTCATATTTAGTTAAACCCTGCAGAACAGAAATTTGGTATTAAATAAGGGTGGTCCGATCAGGATTTTTGGAGCCGATCATCGATCACAGTATCTGATATGATACGATCACTGATACCGATTGTTGGAGCCATTATATTGAAGTGTAATTTTTTTGACACTAGAGGAGTACACGTATTTTGAGTATGTTTAAGGCACCAGATGATGAGTAACAGGTGCGCATATGGAAGGTCAAACAAACGTTTTGACCGTGCTGTGTTGAGCGTACTGTGCAGCATATAGTGCAAGACTGTGCTTATGCCCAAGCTTTGTTTTTGAATTAAATATTTACCTTTGTTAGTAGTAAGAAATAAGTAAAGTTTGAAGTAGGGATTTAATCGTGGTTTGCAATGTCAAATGGACAATAAATGGATTGGCATATCCGAAAGTATGCTTGATGTATGGACGGTAACTTTATTAATTCAAAGCAAAGGCACACGTCAGAAAAGACTTCTAAAATCTCATGTGCGTCCCTACACCGATCTATTTGAAGCCTTATCATGTAGGATTATTTATAGGGATGCTCCAATCAGGATTTTTATAGACATTCTTTTAAGGAAGGAAATTTCGCTTTTGAAAATGGGGAATCCCCCTTAGGTGGCTCTTGTGAGCAGATTTTTAGACTCTTTTCTCAGCTGAATATTTAATTATGCGGTGCAGTTTTGTTTTCACAATGAGGCAATTGTTGAACACAGGGCTTGACATTAACAGCTGTGGCGGGCAGGCAGACACTCCCACTAGCCACTTTGGTGGGTTGAATATAATTTCAGCCTACAGCCAAATGAAATGCCAAGTCATATCACAAAATTACAATTAAATTATAATTCTTTATCGATTAACTTGCAGTTAATGAAGGTGGGATAGACGGAATCGCACTGAATGACACACAACTGATGTACAATATTGGGGTGGCAATTGCTCAGTGGCTCATGTAGATTGTCTACGAACCGGAAGGTTGGTGGTTCGATCCCGGTTCCACCTGACCAATTGTCGAGGTGTCCATGAGCAAGACCAATGTAGTCTTGATTTGGGTGGTCACTCTGCATTTGAAAGTAATTTAATTTATCCACATTGGCTTTTTTTTTTTTTAGATATCGCCCAGCCCTATTGGCTGGTCAGCAAAATAGTTAATGTCAAGCCCTGGTTGCACAATATCTTAAACACAGCACAAGCTTGATTTCAATCTGAATACACAAAAAGGCAAGTCAACAGTGAGTAATAAAATAAGAACAAATAAACAATTTAAAGCAGTAGCACATATAAATCAAATAGAATACAAATGCAAAACAAATAAACAGTGCTTTAAGTTTTTTTCAGGTAGATCTAACAGCACTGAGGTAAGAAATACTAAAATAATTTAATAAGTAATCAGATGTAAAATAATTATGGATGGTCTTCCCTGAATATATTGCAATGTAGATTATAGTTTTGATCCCTGAATAAATGTAGATGAATTGCTCCTGTCTTCGATTGCTCAGTGTCTACCCTGTTGCTGCTGTGCTCGCGTGTGCCCTGCTTGTTTTGAATTTTTATTTGATATAATTATCTGTTGTTTAAACTGCTAAATATGACTTACTCTTCATTTATTGTCTAACATTGCCTACCACATAAATCTGGCATCGCTAGCTTTTAATCTAAATTACTATCACATGTTAGCTTTTTGCTAGCCTGTTAGCTTGCCATCTCTGCACCCGGGTCTCCTGTTTTCTCATTAAACAACTGTGGTGAGTTGGATTAGTAAATAGACTCCATCAAACAACTCTGGTAAATTGGGTTAATCAGCAAATACGGTAAGTCATCCCACATGAAAAAATACTATAGTATATTATAGTAAAATTACTCTAGTAAATACAATAGTGTTTTGAACCATACTACAGTAAATTAACAAAGTGTAGTGAATTCTATAATATACTACACTATACTACACTTTACTGTAGTATATTTACTATAGTATGGTTCAAAAACACTATAGTCTTTACTAGAGTAATTTTACTATAATATACTATAGTATTTTTTCATGTGGGATGTCTTGTTTAGCATATGTGTCTCTGTTGGTGAACAGGGCTTCACATGTGATTAATGTAAGGAGATAGTCAGGCTGACAGAGTAGATTTCAGAATTAGAGACACGCATCCAGACTTTATCTGAGAGTAGTGAGGATGTTTCAGCTTTAGACACTGATTTGGATGCGAGTAGCTTTGTGAACGCTGTACATTCTCCGGTTCGGCTGTAGAGCTTGCACAGCAGGGAAACTGGAGTAGCGGTGAGGCGGCATAGTCGCGGATCAAAAACACTCTTCCGTTCGATTAGAATATAAAACAGGTTCTCCCCACTCAGTGATGCACCTGCTGAGAATCCTGTTGAAAGTGCCCTAGTTATTGGTGATTCTATTACACGGAACGTGAAAATAGAGACACGAGCCACCATAGTCACATGTTTACCGGAAGCCAGAGCGCCTGACATCAAAGCAAATTTACAAGTGCTGGCTAATGCTAATCGTAAATTCTCTAAGATTATTATTCACGTCGGCACTAATGATGTTCAACCAGTCGAAGATCACCAAAATTAACATTAAAGAGGTGTGTGAACTTCGCTAGTGCGATGTCAAATGCAGTTTTTGTTCTGGTCCGCTCCCGTTAAAAGGAGTGATGAGATAGTTAGCAGATTATCATCACTCAATGGCTGGTTGTCTAAGTGTTGTCCGCAAAATAACATAGGGTTCATAGACAATTGGAAAAGCTTTTGGGGCAGACCTGGCCTGTTAAAACACGACGGCATCCATCCTTGTTGGAGTGGTGCCGCTCTTCTCTCTAGTAATTTGGCATATAGTCTTAGAGCTAAACCTTGACTCACTAGGGCCCAGGTCAGGAAGCAGACGGACTGGCTTACCCGACCACCTGCTAGCTGCCTCTGTTATAAACATCCTCAAGGCAAAATCATTTGCCTCAACCCTTCGTTTAGTCCATTTAACTACACATGGTCATGTTGCAGAAAGACATTTTTGTGTAAGGACTCGGAAGTATGCACGGATTGCGGTTATATCCAGCGGTTCAGGTGGGTAAACATTCCAGAAAATTGTGGGTGGATAAGAGTTAAATCATTAATGTATTGATTTTAATAAAGACGCGAAAATCTAATTTCACTGTAAAACACAATGAATATGTGTCGTTCTTTAACTTTCGTTTTCAGCTCATGTCAATATCAAAGACTGCAAAATTCGAGAGAGTGGCATCAGCACTGCTAATATCATTTAGACTCACTATTTTTAAATGAAGACAACTGTGTGTTGAGCTGAGCTTGATAATATCTTGAAATACACCATTAAAATGTTCTCAACGCTAGGTGAAACAAACATCAGAAGCTGTAACGTGTATGTGTGTGAGATGCGCAGCGCTCGTGCTTTCAGAGCTGCATGCTTTGCGTACATTTAAATCTCAAACTTTAATCTAGCTACTAACTTAATAAACCAAGCTGTGTTACTGTCACAGGTCGGAGTGAACCACCACCATCGCGAGTCTCGCTCCTCCCCAGTTTCCACCCCAAGGAGGTCCCAAAACACCCAAACAGACGAGCAGGTTAGTTAAAACAATATTTATTTATTTAAAAGGGTATGGGGAGGGGAAAGGGATACTTTAAAAGAAAGGCCTAGCTCTCTGGGACTGGAAAACTTTAAATCCGATCCGCTTCTGACTCTCTCACGGGGATGTACAGGTAGGTCTTTCCAACTTCCTCTCTTTATCCACACGTGAATTACAGGTGAGTATACAGGGCGGTACACTGGGCTCTTAGCTTTGGGCGTACAGGTGAGCAGTGTTGGGCAAGTTACTGAAAATAAGTAATTAGTTACAGTTACTAGTTACTTATTTTTAAAAGTAATTGAACTACTTTACAAATGACTGTATATCAAAATTAATTAGTTACTAGGAAAGTAACTTTTAAGTTACTTTTATGTTTGCTTTTAAATGTAAATAGGAACAGAACTGAACATTTAAACACAATAAACATAATGTTTAGACCTATTTATTGTCATCAACAGGGCAACAGGCCTTCAAAATCAGATCCAGCAGTAGCCTAGTGTACGTGTGTAGTGTCCACCAACATCAGCAGCGCAGCTGGGAGAGTAATGGCCTTTACCTGCTCACTTCATTCATTCTCTCTGATATCTATCCGCTTGTGAAAAGACCAGAAATATCTGGTTGTTTAAACCACCTATGGAGCTACATTTTACTCCTGGCAAATTGTTAAAAAATAAACGTGTGAGCGTGTTACCTATATATATGTTCAGATATGACGCGCTACTGCAACACGCGTCGCCGTAAATGAGTAAAGCAAGAACGCACGCATAACGACCGCAAGGAAAACTGAAAGTCTTAGATGCTCAAAAACACAAATCACCTTTATTAAAACTAATGAGACTAAATGATCTTACCGGTGCTTAGGTCACGCTCTCTCATATCGAGGTCTTGAAATGAGCTGATGATAAGATGCAGCTCGAATCTTTTGCTTTATTTCGTTGACGTTAACTCCGTTAAATGTGCATATGCGAATTGAAGATCGGATTTATTTTGCGGAGAGGTGTAAGGTAAGACAACCTGCATGCTTTTTTTTATTTGTTTAGCTTGTGTAGACCGTTTCGTTTGCGAGCGCCTATAGCCTACGATCAGCCTAATAGCCTAACCTAAACTTATCAAAAATGCCTTTTTGCTGTGGTGGTTTTTAAACTTGTTAACGTTTAAACTTGTTATGCTCTAAGTATTTTTCACTTTTTTATATATGTTTTATTATAGGCATGACAAGTCCAGTGTTGATTTGAGAGGCTAAAGCGTCGGGTTAACTCACTGTCGTCACTTTAAAAAAATAAAACCTTAAATTTTACAAACAAAAAAATGCTCCAAACATTTTTCTAAATGAACTTAAAGAAACGAAACATAACTACTTTGACATTAAAAACAAAACTGAACTATTTTAATGGCTGCAAAAATGTAACGTGTAAAACCACAGGCTGGGCTAGGGCCTATTGAATTTAGCTTCTTGTCTGCAAGCATTCATTTTTCACAATAGAGAGTAACGCGAGTAACAAACTCAGTATGGCGTACAGGTGAGTATACAGGAAGGTACACTGGGCTCTTGGCTTTGGCGTACAGATGAATATACAGGAAGATACACTAGGCTCTTAGCTTTTGGGTGTACAAACAAGTATACAGGTGAGTATGCTATGCTTTAGCTGGAATGGATGCAACCCACAGACCCGTAAAGGCGGATGTCACAGGTCGGAGCGCACCGCTCCTCCTCAACCTTCCACCTCGGGAGGTTCCCAGGATACCCCAGACGACCAGACACAACGAGGACACTGGAGTGGGGTTTTAAAACACAAATCTATATTAATTTACTTAAAATGGGGAAAGGGGAAGTGAAGGGGGCTAAAATCCAGGGAACACTGGATTGGTGAGGACGCCGCCGCTGAGCTTGCTGTCCCGTCACAGGGAAACTCAGATAAGTCGTCTGGTTCCTTAACTCAATGTCTGGCTCCAATGTCCTTCCGTTTGCTTAGTCGTCTCTCTTTCTCTTTTCCAGTTTGGACCTTCAAGGCGTTCACAACATGGCTCGCTCCTTCTCCTGAGCACAGGAATATATATGGTAAGCACTGGGATCGGGGTGACAGGGTACCTCTTTTCTTGGGCGTGGTCCGGCTTCCTTTAGGGATGGGTCAATGGTCCGGTCAGTATCTGGGCAAGCACCTCCAGGGCATCCGCTGGAGCTGGGCCAATGGTCCGGTCAGTATCTGGGCAAGCACCTCCAGGGCATCCGCTGAATCTGGGTCAACACTGGGGCTTTCGTTTGGTATGCAGGTAAGTATAACCGCTCAATGGATATCACTCACAGACTTCGTGAACACGTTGGCTCGGAGGTGGCTTGACCACGGCGGCGGTGCTGGATCGGCGCTTCTCCATGCGACTCCACACAGGTGAGTGTATCCGTCCGGTCGCGTTTACTCAGAGCGTGCGTGAGCGTTCCTCTCCTCCACTCAGGCACTGCACACACAATTTCCTCCAACACAGCCACGTATCAATACAGTTACTCAAGGGGGTTCTTACTTGGCTCCGGTCGTACTATCGTCGTAGAAACAGAGATTAGGCGATGTTCACAGCATGAATTTATGGGCTCGTTGCTCCGCCAGCTTCGGATCCTATCCTCCACAGAGAGTGGGTCGGCCTGGAAAGTGGTCTTTGTGACGACACACACACACAACACAGCACACCACGGCAGATTCCAAGTGTACACTCTCACAGTCAAGACACTGACTCACCCACAGCACTCCACACGCAATCCAAGTGCACTTAAGGTCCAGAGACCACTTTTCCCACGTAGTTATCTCGGGGAAATCGCTGAAGCGCTGTTATAGCGAAGGACAGCAAGAGAGACGTCGCTGCTGCACCACCCCGGCGTCTTTCACTGTCTACTGTCTCTGGCTCTCCCACGCTCAACTCTCCGTGATGGGGCCACTCGTGTTCCTAGATCCAACTTCAACAAAGCTCACAGATGATACACTTTCGACGAATTTGCTACTGCATACGTTTCCCAGGGTACTCACATTGATCAACCCCTGTTCTCGTCCTGTTCTCTCTTCCAGTGCTCGGCTCGCGTCCTGGCCGCTGTGTTCTCTTTCTCCCAAAGGGACTCGTTTATCAGCACTTCCAGTAAGCTGTCCTGCATGTAACTTCTCAGAATCGAATACACACTTGACACTTGAATCACAATGCAAAACACGGTCTGTATTATACTCAGCCCCGTCTCTTTCTCTTTGCAGTTCTCCGGATCTTGGTTCGCTCAGTCCACAATATTCTCCACTTGTGGTCCTTCATGTTTGCCCAGATGCCCAGATCCTCTCGCCGCAACGGCTGGAAGCGGTAACCACCACGCTTGGCGAGCCCGAACCGGAACTAACAGCTGTGTATCCCGCTGCAATGACTGACCCTCACTGAATTTTTGGAAGCCTATTTATACTCCTCCCGCTTCCTCTTCCTCCAATCCAGCGGTCGCGCTGTTCATTTAGCGCAGCTGCCGCGATCAAGCCCGATTTTGGCGCCGGGAGAAACCGGAAGTGGCGGTGTTTGATCCGGCGGAACCAATCTCTGCCACTATGGTTCCGCCCAGAAAGAGTCACCCGGTGACACGGACGTCAGGCTTTAGCGCTTCAAGGCTCGGGTGACTGGAGGGCGTGTTGCACACAGCGGACTTTTAGCCTTCCTCACGAGGACAGACTTCTAAGGAATACGTTGACGTTGACTTCCCACACGTAGTAGAACAGTCCAACGACGACACAGAGCCCTTGGCTCAATCCTGTGGACTGGTGGCAGATAAACACACAGAGTTCCTTCAACAGTATACTACTTCAATGAATATTTAGGAGAGATACAACACCTCTTTGCTTCTGACAAGCAGAGCAGATGGAGGTACAGGTCGAGGCTGCTGCACGGTGGGCCTAGCACGCCCACAGGTGGTATTACAAAGGTGGGTAGATCGAGGTAGGGTACCACACCATGTGAGGTGCTGCTCGAGTGGGCCAATCGCTTCTCTCCTCTCTTCCAACAGCGGGACAAGGGATCTAGACAGGGTCGGGCATCTGGAAGCACTCAACAGACATATAATCATACACAGAGACAGCACATAAGCTCCTTCTCAGCAGCCAATTCCAACTTCCTCCTTCGATACTCCACACAATATTCACAGCAAGCTCTTACTTCATACAGTTGCCACACCACCAGGTGGGGAAAGGGGTTAATGAGTCACAGTCGGGTGTATATATATATATATATATATATATATATATATATATATATATATATATATATATATATATATATATATATATATATATATATGTAACAGTCGCCCACCGTCAGCAATTCACTTCCTCTAATGCGGGCTTTCTCTTCGGTCTGGGAGTGATCGCTGACAACATTGGCACAACACAACACTACAATTCTTCAGGTGTACACACATCAAAAGGACTCACCCACTGCACTCCACACACTCACGGTGAATTAGGGTCAGGATCACCACGTTGGGCCGGGAAATAGGTCCTGGATAAAGGAAAGGGTCAGTGCGGAGGATGACCATATGGAAACGTCAAGACCACGACCTTTCAGCACACTCCTTCCTCTTCTTAGCTGGTTTCGCACACCCACCAATCCTTTTCACTGGTGGGGCTGCTCACACAAGTTTCGTTGACACTTAATACTTCCCTCTGTCTTCCACAGAGGTCTGGTGTATACCGGGTCAATAGTACAAGAATTTCTCCGTTCCTTCCTCTTCTCAATAAGTTTCCGGTGACTTCTCAGTGTAAACAATCTCTTCGAGGTAATAATACACATCAACACAATCACTTCAAAGGAATGCTTCAAACACTTAACTCCGTGTTTTGACTTCGCCCAGTCTGAAATCCATACACATCCATACGTCCCTCCAACACACCGATCGCTCCGTCTCACCCACAGCGTTTGCCGGAATATACTTCACCCCTGCCCGCCCCGCCCCTTCCCTTCCCTCCCTCTCCTCCTCCTGTTAATTTTAAGATACCGGTCTTATTTTCTCTTATATATTTAGTATTGCTCTTTAATAAAGAAAAAGTAATTATTATCCGATTACTCGATTAATCGATGGAATAATCAGTAGAAAACTCAATTACTAAAAGAATCGATAGCTCCAGCCTTAGTTCCTTACAACTTACCAAAACTCCAGTGATCCATGGATGCATCCAGGAATCGTGTTTTTCCTGACATTTACTGTATGCGAGTCTGATTTTGATACATATATAGTTATCACTGTAAGTCATCACAATTTCGAGAGCCGCTTGTCAAGAATAGAAAACGTCTTGGTTACGTATGGTAACCCTTGTTCCTTAAGGAGGAGCGGAGAAGTATGTCACCGACTGAAATAGGTCTATTAATACTTTTATATATCGCCAAGACTGTGCGCAAAGAGTGCTACCTTTACAGTATACAATACAAATACAACAAGAACAAAAATTATAAGAATAAAATATGAAAAAGTATAAGGTCACAGTTAGGTTTAGTCAGAATAATAATTTACAGATTATGAACATATGTTCAGTATTTTGAATAGTATAAATACATATACATATCTGAGTTTATAAGATATTGCACTAAACAGTGGGAGTATTGCACTTACAGGCATATGCCTTGGGGGTATTTAACTGTTCAAGAGGGAAATGGCCTGTGGAAGCAACCATTCCAGTGCCTACACTCTCAAAAAAGTGTACAAAATTGTACCTTTTAAGGTACAAGTGGCTGTCACTGGGGTGGGACCCTTAAGGGTACATTTCTGTACCTCTAAGTCAAGGGTAGGCAAGTTCAGTCCTAGAGAGCTGATGTCCTGCAGAGTTTAGCTCCAACCCTACTAAGCCACCACAGTATAAAATGCATAACTCCCAGCATGCATTGCAGCATTAAGTATGTCACCATTGTTGAGATTCATGATTCTTGATATCTGTGTGTCTAAACTTTTCCCCTTGACTGTATTTAAAAATCAAAATTCAGAAGGTCTAATCTGTGGAAAGAAAGCATTGTTGGTGAATATTATTTAGTAATATTTTTAGTCAGTGATGAGTTTAGTCAAACATTTTTCTTCAAGACAATTTTTGTTTATGGCTTCTTTATATATGAACATATTATGTGACACGAAAACCACAAACTCACATTAAAAAGCCAAGAGTCAAACTGCCCAACTAAAGGAAACACTGATCACCATAATGATGACCAAATTAACATTTTCAATAAAACATCGACATCTAAAACTGTTAACTCTCAATAAGACGTCTTTCATGGATGAAGCCAAACTCTGCAGGACAGCGGCTCTCTAGGACAGAACTTTCCTCCCCTGCTCTAAGTAGAGGAAAACAAGGGTATAATTGTACCCTAAGGACCAATTGTGTACCTTTAAAGGTGCAGTTATAGGTTTTGTTCCTTTGGGGATCAAAATTGTCCCTCCACTGTACTGTTTTTTCTGAGAATGTATGTAACAGATGCCAGCTAGTAGTCGCTGTGTGAGTAAACCTCACTCCTATGATCTCAAGAGACGCTCTAGCGACCGACACTGGGGTTGCAGCCTTTAGCCTCTCTGTTAGAGCGTCCGACTCTCATGCCCGCGGACCGGTTCGAGCCCGCTTGGAGCGGGTGCCCCATCTGTCTGTGCGCTTTGAGTTTGTTGTCATGGTTACTTATTCGCGTTTACACCGGTTCTCTGTTTCTTCAATCATCCCTCATGTATGCATGTGCTTGGTTGTTCTGTTCCTGTGTTTGAAGCCTGGATTTTTCTAGAGTATTCTATTTATTTGGTGTTTGTTAATGAAGAAAAGACTGCTGCAACCAAAGCAATTGTCAACTGCCGTCTCTTTGCAGCAGAGCTCTGTTTCTGCATACACCGGAGGAAATCCTGCTGCTGTTTTGAATGTTTTGAACATTTGATGAGCTCTTCGTGAATTCTCAGCAGGTAAAAATAAAACCATATGTACACGCATTATTGATGGCACACAGCGTTGTTTTGAATGTTTGGTAAGCAAGCTCCGTCATGAAATAATCATCATAAAAACTGACCAATCAGGTTGTGACCGTATCCCTATGCCTTTGTTTGGTAACTTTAGGTTTGCTGTTAAGAATGCCAGTGTGAACGCCAAGCGACCAGGGCCTGTACCATGATGGTAGATCAACAAACTCAGGGTTATAGGATTAGTTTTGAATTGACAAAACAAAACCAATCAATTCAGGCTTTGTTGGTCCCATGATGCTGATCATCAACTTTCTCTGTCAACTCAGGCTTTGATTGTGACATCAGCAGTGAGCAGCCAATCACATGCCTTTCAACGCACATGTGACTCATTTCTCATGAGAGAGAACATGATTCTAAACTCTTTTGCTGAAGATAAAGATATTGAAGTATATATAAAGAATTTAAAAGCATTTACAAAGAAGATAATGCTTTTCCATGAAAGAGGATAGATAAAGAAAATATCTTGCTACTAGTGCAAGTGAAAGTTGTGAAATTAGTAATTAGTTTATATATATATATATATATAATTTTTTAAAGCAGACTCTTCTGCTCACCAAGGCTGCATTTATGTTATAAAAATATTATTAAAATGTAAAATAACTGATTTCTATTTGAACATATTTTACTATGTAATTTATAATTGTACAATTATTATATTAAGTAATCATCATTAGACAAATATATATATATATATATATATATATATATATATATATATATATATATATATATATATATATATATATATATATTATCATGTCGTGACCTTTCATTTGGAGCAAGAGAAACAGGGGAGTGGCTTTATTGCATCAGAGATGAGTCACTTTGCTCACAGCTGATTGGTCAAACTTAAATCTCAGATCTCGAATCCAGAACATAACCTGCCCCGGAGCAGGTTAGCCGTGCAGCGTAAGATACCATGGCAACTAACACCGATTAAAGCCGAGCTACTTTCATAGTACCTAAAACCCAGGATTGGCACAAACTAAGCTTAAACATATCTGGCTAGCCAGCTAAACCGGCTTCATGGTACAGGCCCCAGGACTATATGCTTTGTTTTTGTTTTTGGTCCGGACCAAACAGACCAAACATGCATTGTTCAACATGACTTGTGTTGCATTTGTAATGGAAAAAATGTATTTAATCAATAGAAGAAAATATAATCATACAGGAGAGTGATTTTAACAATATGTATGAATTTGTTTTAACACATATAATCATCATTGTAGTATGCTTAACATGAAGGTTGCTACATGTCCTTAGAATTGAACTGAAAGGGTTATTCCTGTGTGAGAACTGAAGTTTTACCATTTGGAAGATTACAGGAGCTCTTGTCTTTGTTTCTGACCTTGTAAATGGTATAAAAGGGAACCTGATTGTTCAGTCTGTAGGCCGCTCTCATACAGTCATCTGTGGCTGTGCGACAGTACACTCTTTCCTTGCAAGGAAATAAATCATTCTTTATTATATTCAAAGATTTGTCTCTTGTTCAGTAATTGACTTGAATTATTGCCACGACACATTCAAGTTGTACATTTGAACAGTTTGTATTGTAACTGCACTCAAGCAACATTTCAAACCACATTTAGTTCGTCAGTCCCATCATGGGGAAAAATCATGCCATTTAAAAGTAAAAATCTAGTTTTATTCCATTGTCTTGACCATCATAGTGCATTTCCAAAAGCTCCACAACAACAGTTAAATATTATATGCATATAGTACAACTTTGAATAACATGCTCTACATTTAGACCACACAACTTAGTGATTGTTATCAGGATGTGAAAAGACTCACCCCGCCTTTAATTGCAAGAAATGTGTTTGTGGTGCATTTACAAGAAACACGCTCAGCTTCCTCTTTTCAGCCTAATAAATATGAGTTCAGTGAGTGCCTCTGGCTGATGCTTTCTGACCTGCAGATCTGACTCTACAAGACTCATCACTCAAGCTAAAGAACGGCTCAAAGGTAAATCTGCATCCTCTTCAAATGAAGAGAGATCTACTTAAATCAAAGCCATAGATTCATAAATCATGTCTAATGCATGTATTCATTATTAATGAGCATTATTTATTAATGTACAGTTGTCAGTTCAAGGTTAGTATATATATATATATTTTTATAACTTCAGGTAATGTTGTGTAAAGCATATATTTACTCACAGATGTGATACTTTGTTTCTAATCCAATGTTTGTGGGCCACTAAATATAAAATAAAAGTAAATTTAAAATAAAATAAAAATCTTTTAAAATCTTTCTATACTTCAATGTCTTAATCTTCAGCAAAGGAGTTTTGAATCACGTTGGCTCTCTCATGAGAAATGAGTCACACTTTGTGTTGAAAGGCACGTGATTGGCTGCTCACTGCTGATGTCACACTTTCACGTGCACGCTCCACAAACTCAAGATCAAAGCCTGAGTTGACAGAGAAAGCTGATGATCAGAATCATGGGACCAACAAAGCCTGAATTGATTGGTTTGGTTTTGTCAACTTGAAACTAATCCTGTAACCCTGAGTTTGTTAAACTGCCATAATAGTACAGGCCCAAGCTCTCAGGAGAGACACGGAGTGGCATCATCTTCCTCCACATGTCCTTCAAGGCAGCTTGAAGTTCGTGTTACTGAAGTAACTGTCATGATCCTGGTTCTATCCTTCGGTTTGTGGTCCTTTGTCTCCTCTGCTGGTTAGTTTTCGTATTTCTCCTCTTTCCTTCCTCTCTCACACACACCCATAATCTCCTCCTCTCATTACCGTCAGCTGGTTCTCATGCTCTTCTCACTTACACACCTGTTCTCTATTTCCCTTTATGTCCATGCTATATCTAGCTCTCTCTCTCTTGTCTATTTGTCGGATTATTGTCTAACTTTCACAGACGTATATTGATGTTAAGGCCTTCTCAGAGTTTTTCACCGTCCTGTCCAGTCCTGTCCTATCTTATATGTCAGAACGTCACGGGTACCTACTGCTGTGATTTATCTCTTCTGTGCTGTACCCAGCCGTCTCCGGGGAGTGTAGCAGAGGGCCCTTCATCTAGGCCGGTGTCCCGTCTTCCAGGTGCTTGATCCTTCAGGGCCTCCGGCTGAGAGATTCAGCTTTTGGTCTGACCAGCGGAACGCTCTCGACCAGCGGAACGTCTTTCCGTTTACCTTTTGAGAAGATTTTGTTTATTCCGCCTGATAGGCGTTGTTCTAATTTTCATTAAAGAGACTTATTTGCAATCACCTCTGGACCCCTCTGATCTTTGACAGTAACCAATAACATCAATACAATTTTTATTTATGTAAGTTACAGTGTGCAACAGTTTGTTGTGGGTTATTGTTGTCATTCACAAATTTGCAATGCCATTGTCATGTCATTATGTTATGTAGTTTGATTGTTTGCTCTTTTGTACAGTTATTATATTCAATTACTTATATTTGGCATAATATTTAACTTTTTCACATTTTGTTTAAATTTTTTGTTACAATAATAGCTCTTCAGGAGCATGGTAGCAGACCCTTACTTGACCACTTGTTATTTGTATAATTTAAAACACATCTTAATACTAGATTTGAACATGAACAAAGTTATATGAATTTATAACAACGTGGATACAAGTCATTGACAATATTTCAAAACAGTTGGCATTTTGACCTACTTAATATTTCTTTGATTTTGCAGATAACTTCTGAGATTGACCCAGAAGATGGTGTGGCGGATCCAGAGATCCAGTGCCCTTTATCTGAACAGAGATTTAATTGTTCCCCTGACCTCACCCGAGAGCTCTCAATGTCCAGTCACTTGATATTATAACTGTGCTTTACTAACATTTTATTTCTTGCATTAAAAAGAAACTTACAAAATATATGTAGTTACATCAGAAATGTAATATCACATGTAAATTGGTAAGCCACTCTTTTGAAATTAAATGATAAACTGTAGTGTAAAAAGAAGTCAAATTAAACAATTAAAAGGACAGAAAAGTGTATTAAAAAGTCTGTTCTGAACCCTTTAAAAATAAGCACACTGTTGCAATTTCATGTTTTCTTTAAATTTCATATGAATTAAAACATGTTAAATGTGCAGTGGGAAGTGTGATTGTCTGTGTGCATGCACAGGGTGGCATATTCTGTGGTTTGGCAGATGTATTATTGTAAAGTTTTTTTTTTTTTAAGCTTTACGTTTTAATTTTGTGCTTGAACATAACTTATCCATAATTGGTCTTGTTATTTATTTTAAGCAGAAAGTATGTCTATTCTGCATATGTGTTTGTTTTGTAGTATTTTGTAGGTTATTTTATAGTAACAATGTGAATCCCTCCTTTGTGACTGCGTAACTTTTGGGGAAAAACAGTCCGCACCCTGCTAAGGCTCTTTTATACATTACATACGGTATTAAGGCTGGAATACACACGATTTTTAATCTGAACAGATTTTTAAAGCACTAGGAATCATACACTTGCCGACTTTGTAAATGGTTACAGAGAAAATCAGGGCATCATCATTAACATAAATAAACACTGTTGCTCAAAGAAGCACATACGCTCTGGTGTGGCTTTGTTTGGAGCAAACGTACTTTCATTGACAATGTTTATATGTAAGTTAATAGTTAACTTACATATAAACACAGCTGAATATGCATATGTGTTCTAAAATCGGCTCAAAATACCAAACATTTTTGATATCCTCTGACTGGATGGAATCAAAATCTATGACCATGATATACTAAGCGATTTTCAAATCTGCAGACTGGCTCTGACTATTGTCAACTGGCCTCAACTTGTTCAGACTGTAAATCGGGGAAAATCGTGTAGTGTATTCCAGAATTTAGCCTACTTAAATGTAACATGAATAGTTAGTATCAGAGCTGGAAAGTAATTGAGTACATTTACTTGAGTACGGTACTTAAGAACAATTTTGAGGATCTGTACTTTACTCGAGTATAATTTTTGGGGAGTACTCATGACTTTACTCAAGTACATTTGAGAGGCAAATATTGTCCTCTTTACTCCGCTACATTTCTATCCATAACCGTAAGTACCCGTTACTTCTTCTAAAAAAATCTCAAGCATCTCAAACGAACTTAATGGTTGAGAGTGAAGCTCTCATGGTACTTTGATGTCATACGGCGATCGGTCTGCGCAGCGATGGTGCTTGAACAAGCCTCTTCTCCAGCCATTGCGCGACATTTACTGTACACTCGTTATTGCGGTGTAGATTACTATGGGAGTCATTGGTGCCCCAAAGAAGCCAGGTTACAAACTTTCTATAAAATATCTTCTTTTTGTTCAGCAGAAGAAAGAAACTCAAACAAGTTTGGAACATCATTTTCATTTTTGGGTGAACTTTCCTTTAAAGTACAACAAATAGGCTACTAAAGAGTTATTTAGAAACAAATAAAATAATCATATTTAACTAATATAAAATGTGTTCTGTTGCAAGTTCACATACTTAATCTTATGTTTTCTTATGGTTTATGATAGAGCTGTCAAGTTGTCAATGTTGAAATATTCATTTCATGACATTTTTCATATTTCATTTTTTTTTTTTTTTGTCCTTTATGCAATTGTTTTTAGTTGTAATAAGGGACCGAATGGGTGTCCCTTATTTTGCAACACTGAAGGTGGCAACCCTAACTTGGGCACAGAGATATCACTTAACACATAAAATCCCACAACTTCTGCCCCCAAGTAACAGGGCTTCACCTGTGCTTCCCCATTGTCACGACTGCTCTGAGACAGAAGGTTGGAGATCCAGACGCAGCTTTATTCAGAAGGTAATCCACAATCGTAGTCAGAAAACAGGCAGAAGGTCATACACAAGCAATCAGTCCAATCAAACAAACAAAACGGAGGAGACAGGCAAAAGGGTAATCCACGGAGTCAGGCAAGAAATCCAAGACCAAGAGACATGAAACCAGGGCTTGTACCATGATGGTAGATTAACAAACTCAGGGTTACAGGATTAGTTTTGAGTTGACAAAACCAACCCAATCTCTTCAGGCTTTGTTGGTCCCATGATGCTGATCATCAACTTTCTCTGTCAACTCAGGCTTTGATCCTGAGTTTGTGGAGCGTGCACGTGAAAGTGTGACATCATCAGTGAGCAGCCAATCACGTGCCTTTCAACACAAATGTGACTCATTTCTCGTGAGAGAGCCAACGTGATTCAAAACTCCTTTGCTGAAGATTAAGACATTGAAGTATAGAAAGATTTTAAAAGCATTTACAAAGAAGAAAATATTTTTCCATGTAAGAGGATAAATAAAGAAAATAGTTGTAAAAGTAGTTCTTTCTATTTTTCTCTTTTCTTATATCTTTTTTAAAGCAGTCTCTTGTGCTCACCAAGTCTGCATTTGTGTTATATATACAGTATTGTTCAAAATAATAGCAGTACAATGTGACTAAACAGATTAATCAAGGTTTTTAGTATATTTTTATTGCTACGTGGCAAACAAGTTACCAGTAGGTTCAGTAGATTCTCAGAAAACAAACAAGACCCAGCATTCATGATATGCACGCTCTTAAGGCTGTGCAATTGGGGTATTAGTTGAAAGGTGTGTTCAAAAAAATAGCAGTGTCTACCTTTGACTGTACAAACTCAAAACTATTTTGTACAAACATTTTTTCTGGGATTTAGCAATCCTGTGAATCACTAAACTAATATTTAGTTGTATGACCACAGTTTTTTAAAACTGCTTGACATCTGTGTGGCATGGAGTCAACCAACTTGTGGCACCTCTCAGCTGTTATTCCACTCCATGATTCTTTAACAACATTCCACAATTCATTCACATTTCTTGGTTTTGCTTCAGAAACAGCATTTTTTATATCACAAGTTCTCAATTGGATTAAGGTCTGGAGATTGGGCTGGCCACTCCATAACATTAATTTTGTTGGTTTGGAACCAAGACTTTGCCCGTTTACTAGTGTGTTTTGGGTCATTGTCTTGTTGAAACAACCATTTCAAGGGCATGTCCTCTTCAGCATAGGGCAACATGACCTCTTCAAGTATTTTAACATATGCAAACTGATCCATGATCCCTGGTATGCGATAAATAGGCCCAACACCATAGTAGGAGAAACATGCCCATATCATGATGCTTGCACCTCCATGCTTCACTGTCTTCACTGTGTACTGTGGCTTGAATTCAGAGTTTGGGGTCGTCTCACAAACTGCCTGTGGCCCTTGGACCCAAAAAGAACAATTTACTCTCATCAGTCCACAAAATGTTCCTCCATTTCTCTTTAGGCCAGTTGATGTGTTCTTTGGCAAATTGTAACCTCTTCTGCACATGCCTTTTTTTAACAGAGGGACTTTTGGGGATTCTTGAAAATAGATTAGCTTCACACAGACGTCTTCTAACTGTCACAGTACTTACAGGTAACTCCAGACTGTCTTTGATCATCCTGGAGGTGATCATTGGCTGAGCCTTTGCCATTCTGGTTATTCTTCTATCCATTTTGATGGTTGTCTTCCGTTTTCTTCCACGTCTCTCTGGTTTTGCTCTCCATTTTAAGGCATTGGAGATCATTTTAGCTGAACAGCCTATCATTTTTGCACCTCTTTATAGGTTTTCCCTCTCCAATCAACTTTTTAATCAAAGTATGCTGTTCTTCTGAACAATGTCTTGAACGACCCATTTTCCTCAGCTTTCAAATGCATGTTCAACAAGTGTTGGCTTCATCCTTAAATAGGGGCCACCTGATTCACACCTGTTTCTTCACAGAATTGATGACCTCAGTGATTGAATGCCACACTGCTATTTTTTGAACACACCTTTCAACTAATACCCCAATTGCACAGCCTTAAGAGCGTGCATATCATGAATGCTGGGTCTCATTTGTTTTCTGAGAATCTACTGAACCTACTGGTAACTTGTTTGCCACGTAGCAATACCTTGATTATTCTGGTTAGTCACATTGTACTGCTATTATTTTGAACAATACTGTATGTATGTATGTATATATATATATATAACTTGAATATTGAGAAATATTAAAATGTAAAATAACTGATTTCTATTTAAACATATTTTACTATGTAATTGATAATTGTACAATTATTATATTAAGTAATCATCATTAGACAATATATATATATTTTTTTTTATCATGTAGTGACCTTTAATTTGGAGCAAGAGAAACAGGGGAGTGGCTTTATTGCATCAGAGATGAGTCACTTTGCTCTCAGCTGATTGGTCCAATTTCAGTTTGAGATCTCTTATCCAGATCATAACCTGTCCTGGAGCAGGTTAGCTGGAGTGTAAGTTACTATGGAGTGAACACTGCTAAAAGCCAAACCACTTTAATGGTACTTAAAACCCAGGATTGGTACAAACTAAACTCAAACATATCTGACTAGCTAGCTAAACCGGCTTCATGGTACAGGCCCCAGGGTAAACGCTCAGAGATGCAGTGTAACACTAAACACGACTTCACCGTGAATGACAGAGTGAACATGGTTTATATAGTGCAAGCTAACTAGGTGATGGGGTGCAGGTGGATGTAATCAATGAGTGCTAATGAGTCCGGGCAAAGGATTATGGGAGATGTAGTCTATGATAGAATGACAGTCCGCTTTGGAGCGCCTTCTTATGGTGATCACAGGCACTCACACTGGTCAATTGTGACACCCATAATATAGTCCCAAGTCAATATCTGCCTAGTCTTAATCTGCATCGCTATTCTTTGTGAATACGCAGGTGTAACAGGGAAAAGAAAATTGTTAAGAATTGTGCCAAAATGTTTGTTCATCTTATTATAATTTCCATGATTACAATATATTAAGTGCATCTAGGAAAAGGGGACACCTACAGGGATATGGGGCCACCTACAGGCACCTACATTTGTTTCTGGCAGTTATGTGACCGGACGAGCTGTATATAACATCTTTTCGGTGTCATTTCATGCTTTTCAGGTATGATGCACTTATGTTTGTATGATCTTAACTTACGTTTTATGTGTTCAAAGAAGAAAAAAAAAAAAATTGAGCTCTTAAGTGAAAACTTGGTTTATTGTTTATTGAACTGTTGGATCAGTCGCATTGAGCTGTTGAGGAGAACGTTATGTGACCGGACGAGCTGTATATAACATCTTTTCGGTGTCTTTTCAGGCTTTTCAGTAAAAATAAGTGAGCTCAGTGTACGTCTCCGTGTGGTCCTTACCGGGAGGGTTGAAAGGAAAAGAGCGAACCAGGAAATGGGGTTTACACAGGCCACAAGAAGTAATTACCGTATGTACCCAAATACAAGATGATCCTGAATATAAGACGACCAAAGTGCACTCTGTCAATGTGTTTAGAAATTAATTATTGAATGAGTGACAAAATGAATAACCTTTTCACAAAAATACAATAATTTTGTATGTATGTTACTGTGGTAGTGTGAAGATAGATAGAAAATAACTATCTGCTTTTAATCAAACACATCTGACATTAAAGTCTTGAAACAAACCAAACTGTGGGGTTGCAAGAAGAACAGCAGTGCAAATGGGCACTTTACTGTTAAATTTGAGAGCAAATTTAAATGCATCCAGACAGAGCGAGCTAGCGTTGTGCATGAAATAAGGACATATATCAAAAATGCAAGGCCCTGAAAAATTGTAAAGATGTATTCTCATCTCATGCAGCAGAAGTAGAAGAGGTTCAGTTAAAACGCTGCATCTACTTAGCACTATCACCTAATGACTATAGCCCCATTGACTCCTGTGCAAATGCATTGATGAAGTTAACAGATGGGTGAGCCAAAACTGTCTTCAGTTAAAAAAGACAAAACTGAAATCATTACATTTGGAAACAAAGATGAAATTCTCAAGGTGAACGCATATTTTGAGACTAAAGGTCTAATAACAAAAAATCAAGTCAGGAATCTTGGTGTGATTTTGGAGTCAGACCTGAGTTTCAGCTGTCATGTCAAAGCAATAACTAAATCAGCTTACTATCATCTGAAAATTATTGCAAGAATCAAATGCTTTGTTTCCAGGCAAGACTTAGAGAAACTCGTTCATGCTTTCATCACCAGCAGGGACTATTGTAATGGTCTTCTCACCGGCCCTGCCAAACTAAAACAATGCATGCACTGAGACAAAATGCATTTGCCCACATATCTAAATGTAGGAAAGGTGTTGAATAAGCCCTATTTCTAAAAACGTTGGAGTGTTCAAAAGTCTCAGACCGAACCAAAGTCTCGGCTTTCTCTCATGATGAGTGTTTTGCTTCTGCTCCAGACAGTTGTTGAGCACTCTGTGTTAAACTCGCTGATATCTGAATGTTCATTTGTTCTGCAAAGCAATTGTATAATTAATGCAATTATCTAATCAACCAATCACATGGCAGTTGCTTCAGTGCATTTAGGGGTGTGGTCCTGGCCAAGACAATCTCCTGAACTCCAAACTGAATGTCAGAATGGGAAAGAAAGGGATTTAAGCAATTTTGAGCGTGGCATGGTTGTTGGTGCCAGACGGGCCGGTCTGAGTATTTCACAATCTGCTCAGTTACTGGGATTTTCACGCACAACCATTTCTAGGGTTTACAAAGAATGGTGTGGGAAACACATCCAGTATGGCAGTCCTGTGGGAGAAAATGCCTTGTTGATGCTAGAGGTCAGAGGAGAATGGGCCGACTGATTCAAGCTGATAGAAGAGCAACTTTGACTGAAATAACCACTCGTTACAACCGAGGTGTGCAGAAAAGCATTTGTGAAGCCACAACACACACAACCTTGAGGCGGATGGGCTACAACAGCAGAAGAGCCCACCGGGTACCACTCATCTCCACTACAAATAGGAAAAAGAGGATACAATTTGCACAAGCTCACCAAAATTGGATAGTTGAAGACTGGAAAAATGTTGCCTGGTCTGATGAGTCTGGATTTCTGTTGAGACATTCAGATGGTAGAGTCAGAATTTGGCTTAAACAGAATGAGAACATGGATCCATCATGCCTTGTTACCACTGTGCAGGCTGGTGGTGGTGGTGTAATGGTGTGGGGGATGTTTTCTTGGCACACTTTAGGCCCCTTAGTGCCAATTGGGCATCGTTTAAATGCCACGGCCTACCTGAGCATTGTTTCTGACCATGTCCATCCCTTTATGACCACCATGTTCCCATCCTCTGATGGCTACTTCCAGCAGGATAATGCACCGTCACAAAGCTCGAATCATTTCAAATTGAACATGACAATGAGTTCACTGTACTAAAATGGCCCCCACAGTCACCAGATCTCAACCCAATAGAGCATCTTTGGGATGTGGTGGAACAGGAGCTTCGTGCCCTGGATGTGCATCCCACAAATCTCCATCAACTGCAAGATGCTATCCTATCAATATGGGCCAACATTTCTAAAGAATGCTTTCAGCACCTTGTTGAATCAATGCCACAAAGAATTAACCCTCCTCTTACCCTCGAATCTGGTAACATTTTTTACCCTCTGGGGTCAATTTGACCCCAGCAATTTAAACCTCCAGAATATGATTTTTTTTTTTTTTTTTTTTTTTACAAAGGTTTATGTCTCAGGTCATTTATGGCTGACAGCATATCTGGTGGGCTCTGGAACCATTTTGATGAGATTAGCCGCACTATGTCTACCCTGACGTTCAAGTGGGGAGCGGGACCATAATAACTTGAACTACTAGTGGTTACCGCAATACTAGGTGTGGTTAGGTTAGGTTAGATTAGAGCCCTAAAACAGGGGAAGTTGTTTGAAAATAATACTGAATATATTAAAATATGGCATGTTATAGTGACCTTAATAAAACAACCAAAACAAATGTGTGTAAAATTTAGATTTTTCCTATGTTTTATACAGCTAAAAGAGCCTGGGGTCAAACTGACCCCAAAGAACACCGATGCTACAAAATGTGTACAGGACATTGGAAAAATATCATCATGTTAATTTTATGTTTACACAGTTGTCCCCATCAAATTAGGAAAAGTCATTCAATCTGAGGCAAAAAAAATGATGACAATTGTGTTTTTACAGACTTTAAACATTGAATGGGGTCAAATTGACCCCAAAGATAATAGGAGGGTTAAGGCAGTTCTGAAGGGCGAAAGGGGTCAAACACAGTATTAGTATGGTGTTCCTAATAATCCTTTAGGTGAGTGTATATGAGCAATGATTGATGAAACAGCATTAGAAGAATTCCACATATGCAAAAACATATTAAATCACATTATACATTTTTACACGTTAACCTTGTGTTGTACAGTGGAGCAGTTTAGTTTTTACTCAGTTGTAGCTGCATAATAAACATATTAAAATGGCAAGATTTATCACACAACTATTCACAGAAACCATTACACCGCGATGACATGTTGACATGATAAGGCTGTGACTGCAGAGACTTCCACAGTTATATGAACAAGAAATAATAAGTGCTCACCAGAGTTAAAGCTGCCCATGACACTGCCTGATTTATTCAGAAACGCAAAGTGAGGACGCAACTTTTATAGCCATTTTTTAATTGAAAATTTATCTTAAAAATCCCTGCCTTTTAATGTAACAGTATTTTTAATTTGTTGTACTTTTAAACACTTCCTTTGGCAGTTTTCCAATAACGGAAGAATATGTTAAAGTTGTTTGGGGTAAAGGCACCATGTTTAACATGATAATTAACAGCTGCTGACTTTTCCATTTGTTGATATGAGACGGTTAGATTCAGATTGTAAGTTGGGTGTCCAGAGATAATCACCATATTTATAATGAACCCATCAGATTTAAAAATGTGATATTAATCATATCGTATAATAAAATATACTTGATTGTTAAAACTGTAAATCTATATTAAATTATTATGGATTTCCTTCAATGCTTTCAGAATCTTTAATTTTTTAATTATTTTGTTTCTATTTTAATGTATTTTAAGGACAGCATATTTATTGATCAAAAATGAATTATTTTATTCATCAAAATAAACAGAAAACAGTTCAAACTTTGCTAAAGTGATTGTTTTGATTGTTTTCCAATAAGTCAACATTTTGTTTTTAAAACATGAAACCCATTCAGTCATTGCAAACACTTGTTTTTAGTATATGTCCACAGAAATGGCGGTTTGTCAATAAAATACTGTATGCATAAAATCATGAGCATTCACTGAAACACCCAAACACTTCTGTCAGATTCTGATATCCCCACTTTAACAAGAATCTCCACTTTGAGTTTTTATTTATTCCAAACAAGGACTAATTACAAAGTTATTTATTTCAATGTGCATCACACTGGGTGTAGTTTCAGTTTCATTTCAGTGTTAACAGATTATCCGCGCAAATGAATAAAGCATACTGACTAATGGGTCATCAAGGCAAGGCAAGTTTGTTTATATATTATTCAAAGCAATTCAAAGTGCTTTACATAGAAAATGAAATTAAAATAGTGATAACATATGCATAAGAAATAAGAAATTACACAGCATTACACTCACCAAACCTGATGAAGCTCTTGAGTGTGATGAAGTGTCGGACCAGGAACTGAGAAAAGTGTCCTCTTCCTCTCACTTCTCTTCTGCACTCAACAGCTTACCCTCAATATATATGTATAAGCCTTAAAGGAACACTTCACTTTTTGAAAATTTCCCTAGAGTTAAACAGTTTTGAAACCCTTCAGCCGATCACCTGATCTGGCGGTAGCACTTTAGCATAGCTTAGCATAAATCATTGAATCTAATTAGACCGTTTACATCTCGCTCAAAAATGACCGGAGTTTCTATATTTTTCCTATTTAAAACTTACCTATTTAAAACTAGTTACATCGTACTAAGATTGACGGAAAATGAAAAGTTGTTATTTTCTAGACTGATATGACTAGGAACTATTCTCTCATTCCTGTGTAATAATCAAGGGACTTTGCTGCAGTACCGTTGGTGCAGCGCGCAATGATATTACGCAGCTCCTGAAAATAGGCTAACTTCTGTCAACATAACCAACATGACAACCTGCTTGTACAAGGAGCGTGCCTTGTAAAATGGAGACAGACGATTTAGAAGATATTGGCCGTTTTTCAAAATCACGCAAACTTCAGACTTGCGTCCTTGTTATTTCAGACTTGCCAAGCTCGACTTAGGAGAACGAACTTCAGAAGAAGTCTGGTAATTCTGCCAACGGAGCAGCAGCGTTCTCAGCTCGCTCTGTTATCCGGTTATCTCTGTACTAGGGCTGCACGATTAATCCAAATCGAACCGCAATCATGATTTGGCTTATGCGATTATGAGATTTAATTAAATAAATATGCCCAGCGTGTCAGTGAAGAGCAGCTGTGATCAGTAGTAAACACTGCTCCGTCTGAAAAGAGTCGCTTATTATAATGTGCGCTTGGAAAAGCAATGTGTCAAAAATCTTCACAAAATAGTAATGCAAAGTGTTCATTAACCTGTTGTCCAACAAAATACGTTTAATAAGGTTTTAACTCACTTCATATTGTCAGTCGAGCTGATGTGGCTTATCATCGCAGATTGTCAATCAGCACTGAAAACTTTATTATTACGAAAATACCCAAGAAGGCTTGAAGAACTCAAACACCATATCTTGTTGCAGAAGTATTATCGTCGTGTTTAATCAGTCAAAGTGTTTCTATCTTCGTTTTATTCAGCATACAGTGCTAGCTTCACATTAGGGATTTCCTGAAAACAAATGATTACTTCTGACGCAGATGAGGCGTTTCTGCTCGAGGGTGCCCTCTGGCCTCCAGTATGAATGTAACTTTAGGGTAGAAAATAAAAAAATAATACTTCTAAATAAATGTATATGGCAATCCATTTGTTTTTCTTCAATGAACAGGACTTTTAATCCCCACAGTGGATGCATAAGAGGCTCATATTTCATGTTAAAGACATAGACATCACAGATTCATTATAAATGTGTCTGTGTCATTACAAACATCCCTTTGCACTTGAACAATCTCCAGTCACAGATGTAGGTGAAGCTTTACTCTCAAATAATTGCTGTCTAAGGATTGTATTCCCAGCGCTGCTTTTACCATCTCCTGTCTTCCCGAAAAGGACAATCCTTCTCTCAGGTTTAGATTCATTAGCTATTTCAAGAAGACACTTTTGTTAATGAAGGAGTTTTTATTAAGAGTTTTGTAAATATGAGAAAAGTGTATATATATATATATATATTTTATATAGATTGAAAAATGTAACCTCACGCTTTCAATGCATTGTAATAGTGTATGAAGCACTGCAAGAAGCACTTGTTTCAAACAGACTGGAATTTATAGGTTTTATTTTTTCAACACTTTTCACTGTCATCTCTCGTCGCTTTTATTGGCATAAACCATTGCAATTTGAAGTATTGATTCAACAGTTATTTAATGCCATCACTTCTTACCTCCCATTGTTCTTGTCCTCCTGTGGTGCTCTGTAATACACAAATCAGTGAGTCACAGTTATTAAACTGTCCTTCTGTACATACTGCCTCTAGGACAGAAAATTGGCCAATTTTCCTATCATTTGTATGCGGATAACATTCAGCTGTACTGCTCTTTTAACCCTACTGAGCTGTCTGAGCACTATCAAGCAGTGGCTAAATTATAACTTTTTACTCTTGAACTCAGCAAAGACTGAAACAATAATCATTGCCCCAGAGCAAAGCATCCCTCAGATAAAACAGCATATTGGTGCCCTAACCTCGTCTGTCCAGCCGAGTCTTAGAAGCCTAGGTGTTGTTTTTGATTCTGCCATGTCCCTGGAGAAACATTCCAATCAACTTATTAAAAACTGTTACTTTCAATTGAGGAACATTTCGAAAATAAGAGACAATGTGTCAAAGACGGAATTGGAGATGATCATTCATGCTTTCATTTCATCCCGTTTAGACTACTGTAACAGTCTATTTATCTGTTTAAATAAGAAAGATCTTGATCGCCTGCTGCAAGGCTTTTAACCCACACTAGTAAAAGAGCACACATCACACCGGCCTTAGCTTCACTTCATTGGTTACTGGTAAATTTTGACTGCACTTTAAAATATTGGTTCTCACTTTTAGAGCCCTACAAGGACAGGTGCCTTGTTACATCTCTGACCTGATACAGCTGCATATGACCTTACGTAATCTAAGATCAACAGGTCAAAGATTTTTAGTTGTCCCTCGCACACATTGTAAAACTAGAGGATCGTTCATTTCAAGCTGTGCCTCCTTCCTTGATTCTCGATTCTGTGGAACATTTTAAAACACAGTTGAAAAATCTTCTATTTAAAAAAACCTTTCTCATAGATGGTAGGCTGGTTATGCCGTCTTTTGTGCATTTGGTCTTATTTTCTTTTACATTTACGCATTTGGTAGATGCTTTTATCCAAAGCGACTTACAGTGCCCTTATTACAGGGACAATCCCGCTGGAGCAACGTGGAGTAAAGTGCGTTGCTCAAGGACTCACTGGTGGTGACCGCTGGGATCAAACCAGCAACCTTCTGTACCAGTTCCATGGTTTAACCCATTGGACCACCATCTCCAATTTTTCTACTTATGGTTTTGTTATTTGTTTTTGATCATGTACTGTCATGTTTTTATAATGTTGTGTATTCCTCCTTTTGTTGTGAAGCACTTTGTGATTTTATATCTGAGAAAAGGGCCATACAAATACATTTTACTTACTTACTTATTTTTATGCCACCTTAATTTAGTTGCCTAAACAAAACATTTACTTACCAGAACAATGCAGAGTTTATGCAGAAGTGGTATTTGGGTCTGGGCACATCAAGTTTTTTGAGAACCACTCATGTCATGCAAGTTCCAGACTTCCTCACTATGTTCTCTTTTCAGTTTCAGAGCTTTTGGGTGACAAATTGAATGCCTAGGCACTCATGCAAGTTGAGAGACGTGAACTTACTTCCCTGCTGCTTTTACACACACTTTATTTGTGTAAAATCATCATAAACACACAGAAACATAGATCATCTGTATATATTGATCACTGAATCTTGATATAAGGGCCAAAACATGTCCCAAACACAAAAACCCTATTTATGTTGTAAGGTCCATCCGTTAGCCCAAAGACGGAATCTAACAGCCTGGTGAAGGACTTCTGCGTGTAGACTTTTCAGCATTTCTGTTACTTTCACTTAATTTATTGTTATCGAATTTTAAATATGACGCCATGAATAATTTAATCTGACTCTAATTGTATGTGGTTTCGTTAAGTTTGTTGCGTTTATAAGTTAACGGCTGATCAAAGAATTAGTTGTGATTAAATTTAGATTGTTGATTTCTCTTAGTATATCTTATCTTCAAATTCGTTCCACCGTGGGACCGGAGTCGCTCAAAGGATAATGCTCGCGATTAATTACATTACCTCACGGACACAAATTTGTCAGTTTCTGGTATTAGTCAGAGGATTGCAGAGTGAACTATTTTACCTTTAAGTGAGTCGCCCATGCTTACTCAGAACAGAAAGTATCATTTAAACAATAGTCACGAGAGCTGCAACTTATTAATACCGTAACAGTCAGAAATCGGATTGGCCCTCATGTTTTGCTCCATGCTCCAGTCCATGGGGTCTCGGTATGATCTGTCCTGACGGGAAGATTTGCTGAAACTCCTACTACTCCTCACCAGACACTACTAGAATAGTGATTTCGGACCGAAACAAGATAAATCAAGATTAATGTTTATTTTAGCCAGACAGATCTTAAATAACATAATTAAACACGAATCCATGGTACACAACTTTCAGCATTAAAATGTAAAATACACTTGCAACGTAATATGAAAATAGTTTCAGAGAGTCATTGTCTGGCATAGTACATGCAATGTGTGTGAGTGTCTTGAAGGACACTTGACAACACGGCATGGGGGTTCTGGCTACAGAATGTTCCCCACTGGTAGTTCTGCTACCCTTGCTTAAATACCCAGACCAGAATAGAGGATGGTAAATATTTGTAACACAACACCTGGTTTCGGTGTTGTTATCGGGTAAGTATGCATCTTCTGAAAGAGTATAGAATCTCCTGATCAAAACACAGGAGAAGAAGAGTCTGAAACAAGCGATAGAAGCATTGCTGACACATAAATTAACACAATCATCAAACGTAAAACATCATGTAAAGCTTTTTTGGATATCCACTTTTCAATGAAGCATGAAGCTAGAATGTTTGTTTGTTTTGTGGACCTGTGCAAATATTGCTGCAACATGACCAAGCTCTCAAACATACTGTGTCTTTTCTCAGTTTTTCCACTACTGCAAAATATCTTTAGTTACAGAGTCATCCATATTTTGTTATATTGAAGTTTTTCCGCTTGTTATCGCAGAATAGAACCCGACAGAGTTATCTTGCATCACTCTGAAAGGGTTTATTCTGTGATAACAACCGACTGGATGTACATTATCCCGCTTATTACACGGCTAACAGTTACTTGTCTCAAGTAAATTAGACACAAAATATTCTATTGGGTTTAAATATTTGATTAGCCCTTACGCAAAGCTTCCGCAAAGAAAAACAGTTCCAAACTGCTTTAAGCATGCATTACAATGGAAGACTGCACGGGATAGTTCACCCAAAAATGAAAATGGCCCATGACTTACTCACACTCAAGTCATCCTAAGTGTATATGCATTCTTCTTTCAGACGAATAAAATCATAATTATTATGATTTGATTATGAGTTATAATAATAAATGTCCTGGCTAATCCAAGCTTTTTAATAAGTGCAGTAGTTGTAGCTCTGTTTTTGAATTCCATAAAAATGCAGCTGTCCTTCTGAATTATTCTGTTTAAGTGTTGTAAGTGCCTCTGCAGTTCAAAGTCACGGTCTTCAGATGTAGCGTAAGTATCTTGAAGGCACTTTCAACACATTTCCACGGAAGGCGATCATTTATAAAAGTTTTAAATATGGATACTTTTCTTACACAAATCCATCAGAGCCATGTGGAGCACGTTATTTGACGGACAGCTGCATTTTTATGGACTTTCCTTGGTAGTATTGTTTTTGACAGCGGAGTAACACGTTAAGCATATAAGTAGTACCGGCCGAGATAACTCGTAGTATCTGGATGGGCGGTGTGTTATTCATTTTGCCGGTTGTTATCTGGGAACAACATACCGCTGGAATGTGCGATTGACCAATCAGAATCAAGTATTCCACAGAGCCGTGTAATAAATTCTAATAAAGTGCCATATTCAAATAAAGTTTTAAAAAGTAGGCTAAGTGTCACTAATTAAACAAGTATATGTTCAGCTATTTATCAAGTCCTAAAATTAGGACTGACACACCCATTATTTTTAAGAGTTTCTCCTAAATTGGCAAGTTAGAAGCTACTTTTAGCCTTAATATGTTTTGTGAATACGGCCCCTGATGTTTTTTTTTTATAAAGTAATTTGTTATAAAGTTTACTTTTATTGTATGTCTTTTATAGTCATTTAACAATGGCCTTTGATTAGCTGAGCAATGCAGCCAGTTTCTGCAGAAGTGGTATTTAGGTCTCGGCACGTACAGTAAACAAAGCTGTTGGAAATCACATGAAAACCAATTTCCCTAGCCTCGTCACTTTGTTCTGAACTTCCTCAGTAATGTTCTGCTTTCAGTACCTAAATAATTGAACATGTAACTGAAAGCTGGAAACAAGATGGCAGACCTTGTTAGTTCACCCAAAAATGAAAATGACCCCATAATGTACTCACCCTAGGTGTATATGACTTAAGAACACAATCAAAATTATATTAAAAATACCCTGGAGTGTGAATGGTTACCTTTTGGATTGTGAAGCCCAAAAAAGTGCATCCATCATCATAAAAGTCATCCATACTGCTCCAGGTATTTCTATACAGTATAACTGTTTTGTTTTTTGGTTTCTTGTTTTCTGTGTTTCAGCGCTCTAGTCCAGTGGTTCTCAACCCTGTCCTGGAACCTCACACCACTGCATATTTTGCATGTTTCCCTCATCAGACACACCTGATCCAACTCATCAGCTCATTAGTAGAGACTGCAAGACCTGAGCTGTTTCTCAATATGCGTTCTTGTCTGTACTTGTGTTCTCATGGACTTATGAACCGTCATCAGTCGCTGCCCAAGTACTGTTCCAATTCAAAGTTTACGTCTAGCCAAGTACAGTTCAAATCTCCGGATGTGTCCTTGATCCACCTCTTTTATCGAGGATGCATTGAAAGGAAACTTGTGTGGACTTCAGACAGACCGGTATCCCAGAATGCATCTCGCACCAGCAACAAGCGTCAGTGGTGGACAAGAAAACCCACGTAAATGAATAATACTATACAGTTTTAAGACTTTTTCAGGCAAGTATGTACTTGTTTAAAGGTCAGATCTGTGGTTTAGATCCAGTCGATCAGCGGCGTTCAGCGCTTATTAACCCCGGCGAGAGCAGCCTTTCCTCGGCTAGTCCTTCTGACGACTGCCGCTGGCTCTGATGACTCTGTAGTGGTTAAACATGAGATATCATTCATCTTTTGTATATCTAATGGCGATCTTTGGTCTCATGAGTCTATAATTTGTTCCCTGGCTATTCGTTTTGGCTGAGGGAAAAGTGAAGTTTAATTTATTTATTTGAACATTAAAACTGACATTTAACAAAAAGAGATTGGAGGCAAAGACCCTTGTTTTATAGCATATTTAGTTTTATTGAAGCCTCACATATACATACAGAGATAACAGAAGTAGTCGGAGCGAGCTGAGAACGCTGCTGCTCGCTTGCAGAATTACCAGACTTCCTCTGGAGTTCGTTCTTGAACTTGGCAAGTCTGAACTAACAAGGATGAAAGTCTGAAATTTGTGTACTTGGTTTTGAGAAACGGCCCTGAAGGGGTGTGTCTGATGAGGACATCCAAAATGTGCAGAGGTGGGGGTCCCCAGGAAAGGGTTGAGAACCACTGCACTAGTCAATCTGAATATTGAATAACGGGAGAGTGATACACTGTTAAACCTTGCTGTAAATGTTTCGTGTGTCACCGTTGTGCTATAGAGCCTGTGCTTCAGTCCAGGAGAAGATCAGATATATTATTTAAAATATTTTTAATGGACTCAAATTAAATTAATCCACTGTAATATGCTTACATTACTAGTGTGTTATAAATGTTAGTTTACAAATTTGAATGGTAGTTAAGGCAGTCAGTTTCTGCAAAAACAATTGGTAACACTTTACAATACGGGTGCACTAATATGCATTAATTCATGCTTAACTAATGCACAGATAATGATGAGTTAATGTGTTACTAATGGTGAACTAACCCATTTATTAATGATTACTGCATCAGCAACTAATGAAGATTCAACATGATTTATAGATTAAGTAATCATTAAATTGTTATTAGTTAAATGTGTAATAAAGCATGAATTCCTTAATAACATATTTTATGAACTAATAATGTAAATGAATGTGTTAATTACCACAACAGGTCAAAGCCACGCATTTCAACTTCCAGTGTCTGCTTTAATTAATCATTAGCTAATGATTTACAAATGTGTCATTATGTTATGACTTTACTTGTTGGGGCACATGACTATTAACTAATTCAAAATTAATTCAAAACCCATAACCACAATTACATATTACTTAATCAATTAGTTAATAGTCATGTGCCCCAACAAGTAAAGTCATACCATAATGACACATTAGTAAATCATAAGCTAATGATTAATTAAAGCAGACACTGGAAGCTGAAATGCATGGCTTTGACCTGTTGTGGTAATTAAGACATTAATTTACATTATTAGTTCATAAAATATGTTATTAAGGAATTAATGCTTTATTACACATTTAACTAATAACAATGTAATGATTACTTAATCTATTAATCATGTATAATGTTCATTAGTTGCTGATGCAGTAATCATTAATAAATGGATTAGTTCACCATTAGTAACACATTAACTCATCATTATCTGTGCATTAGTTAAGCATGAATTAATGCATATTAGTGCACCCTTATTGTAAAGTGTTACCAAACAATTATTCAACTTGAGTTTTAATTCCAGATTATTATTTAATTTAGATTACAGTAAATTACTGTACTATTAACAGTAAATACATTATACTGTAAAAAGCCTGGTAAGGTCTAACACTTTGTGTCTTTTATTTTGTTACTTTCATGTTAAACGTGTTCCTTTTTCTACCATTTCTTTGTCACAGACACGTCAGGCTCCCGGTCACTGTCCGGTCTCATTTGAAAGCTACTTACCCTTCTGCTTACTTCAAGGACTCCTTCGATGTTACTTACCTGTCTCCTGAGAATACCTCCTAGTCTTCAGCGTCCTCCTGTGTCCAGTGTGTGTGTGTTCTGTGTCTTCACCATCGCCAGCCAGTCTGCAACGAGCATCACCTGCAAGAGTACAAACAGCATCAACCCGGAAACAGCCACAGCAAACCTGCACTTCAGTTCACTTTGCTGGTTCTCAGTTTAATAAACCTCATTTACCTCCTGTCTCCGTAGCTTCTGTACCGTAACATTCTTTTGCTGTTGTTAATTAATGTCATTGTAAAGTATGATCAGATGTGGAGGACTGTAGCCCCATTTACTTCTTCTGTACCCAAAACTAATTGAACACAGAGTGTACAGAGCCACATTTAACTCACAGAGAAAAGCTTGCAAAAACATTCATATGTCAGTTTGTTGAGGTAAGGAAGAGAGGTTAATTTTGACGTATTAATCTGTGTGAGAACATCTGTCATTCTCAAACTGGTTTTCATGCTTTTGTAACGAGGTTAAAATGGTTTTATTTTACAAAATTTGTCTGTTAATATACATTAAATTCTGGTCTACAACTTTTCTAAAGTTGCTAAAATACATTTAAAAGGTTCTGTAAGGAGGTGATAATTAATGTTTTGTATGTTTTGGAATTGAATTGAAATATGTAATAATTACAAAGTAATTTTACAAAACATTTGAAGTTAAAACTAAAATTCTTAAGTTCACATTACTTTTTGGGGCAACCAGTTTCCTCAAATTTTTAAGTAAATTCAACTTATCCGGTTAACAATGTGGTAACTAGTAAATACACTTAAGTTCCTTCATCCTGAAATGTGTGGAACGTTGAAAACCATGTGTGTGACAACTAACCCCAGGTTACTTTGTGCCCGCTGACCCCCATGTGTGAAACAGGAGCGATCCTCAACAAACCTGTCACCGGCATGATGACTCGATCTTCAAACAGATGGAACTGGACAAATATTGTGAATGTTCGATCTAATATGACTTCTGAACTATAATGTTGCCAGAATCCTAATCATACACTGTTTGTTCGTCGGCCAGAGGAGAACTGGCACCCGACTATAGGGTGACCACCTGTCCCGCTTTGCATTGTACCAAGACGTCGCATATTGAGAAAATGTCCCACATTTTCATCAGTCTGTTGGTTTTTAATTATCATATTAAGACAACATGCATTAGTTATTTTGCCTTTTTAAGAAAGCATTTTATTTATTCTGTTTGCGTAGTTTTGACCTATATTTAACAGCGCCGTCAGAAGTAACATCCTGTCTAACACAAATACAACAGCTTTTAAATCCTATCCAATGGTTGAAAAGAAAGGAGTAAACACGGTCACTAGTGTGTTGTGACATCTGTCAATCAAAATGTGGAGGTGATTATTTCCATGTGTTCCTGTCAGAAACAAATGGATAATTCGGCAAATTGGTTCTATTCTTAATATATATCATCAATTATTATATAAGACTGTCAATGAACAATTTAGTGTTGTTTTATATTTGATTTGTTCATTATTTATTTTGTTGGAATTTAGTTGAACTTGATCAGAACTGTTTCAAAAATAGTGATCCGCATGATGCCTTTGGACTCAGTGATGTTGAATTTAAATGACATGTAAAATAATAGACATGTTATGTTATGGTGTTTTCTGGAAGGGACTAAAGAACAATGTATTTTTATCAGCTGAAAGCCAGAAGACAAATGTTTTTATTAACTGTTTTATTAACTATTAAGTGTCGTAACATGTCCCACACAAATTTAGTAATCTTCCCACAATCTTCCCACATTCTGAGACAGGTTTGTTGAGGATTACTCCTGTTTCACACATGGGGGTCAGCGGCGTTAAACCATGGAACTGAACCATGGAACTGAAACGCAGAAGGTTGCTGGTTTGATCCCAGCGGTCACCACCAGTGAGTCCTTGAGCAAGGCACTTTACTCAATGTTGCAAAGGGGATTGTCCCTGTAATAAGGGCACTGTAAGTCACTTTGGATAAAAGCATCTGCCAAAAGCATGTAAATGTATAATGTAGTTGTTTGATGGTGGTCATCCTAACCCCGACAGAGCCTGGTTTCTTCCAAGGTTTTTCTCCATTCTGGTCCTGATGGAGTTTTGGTTCCTTGCCACTGTCGCCTCTGGCTTGGCTTGCTCAGTTGGGGACACTTAATATTCAACTATATCACTGATCTGCCCCTACTGTCACTGTATGAGGACTGAAATGAACTGATAAAATCACTGTTTTCTCCGGAGCAGCTGTACAGCGAATCAAATTCTGTAGCATTATTTTCCTGTTTAACACTGAAGCAATGGCTCGAAGGGGGCCTCTACAGGGCATCTAAAACTACTGCGAGGTCCCAAGAGGGTACGAGGGGAGAGCAAGGAGGATTTAGTCTCTCGCTCCCCTCAGGAACCTGATGACCTGGTCGTGCTGACTTACCTTTTGTTGTCCAGGAGGTCGTGGTGGGCAGATATAGTGGCCACATACACTTTAAGGGTGGAAATGAGAGCACAGACCCGATCGACATTTCCAGGGTCTTCTTGGCGATAAGAGTTCCAGGTGACAAAGAGGTTCAGAAGTGATGGTAGCCACCACTGTAGGTGGCAGCGTACTCAAACCTGCCGTGTTCCATCCAGGAGCCACACGTGAAGGTTCCGCAGATCGGGACGCTGGTGCCATAGGGCGCCCGTGCCTCTGAGATAGGAGGTCCTTCCTCAGAGGAATGGGCCAGGGAGGGGCTGTCGCAAGGAGTAATAGTCCTCCATGATCTTGCACAGTAGCTGTGCGAGGAGGCTCACTGGAGGAATGCATGTTTGCGCATGCCCCGCGGCCAGCTGTGCGCCAGTGCATCCGAGCTGAGCTTGCCCTCGGTCAGGGAATAGAACAGTGGGAAGAGTCGTGGGAGGCAAACAGATCTACCTGTGCGTCACCGAACTGTTCCCGAATCAGCAGTCTCCATTCCCAGGAAGTGGCTGACACCGTGAGAACTCGTCGGCTGCACGTTCTCCCAGAATATGGACAGCACAAAGGGACCTCAGATGCTTCTGACTCCATAGAACGAGATGGCGGGCGAGTTGAGACATAAGGCGGGACCGTGGGCCGCCCTGATGGTTGATATGCGCTACTGTAGCCGTATTGTCCATCCTGACTAGCACATGTTGACCCTTGAGCAACGCTTCGGAAGTGGTGCAGGGTGAACCTTACTGCCAGCATCTCGAGGCAATTGGCATGCAGGAGGCTCTGGGGTCCTGTCCTGGAGCCTGCGGCAGCATGGCACTGCACATGGCCCCCAGCCCGTGGCGGAGGCATCTGTTGACACAACAACATGCCTGGAAACTCGTTCTAAGGGCACACCGGCCCATAGAAAACTGAGGTTCGACCACAGGGTGAAGGTCTGTAGGCAGGCCCGAGTCACTTTGACCCGGAGCGTGCCTGTTTGCCATGCCCATCTCGGGACTCAATCGCGAAGCCAGTGCTGAAGCGGTCTCATATGAAGCAATCTGAGTGGCGTTACTGTGGCTGCAGATGCCATATGCCCCAGGAGCCTCTGAAATAGTTTCAGTGGAAGCGCTCTTGCTCTCGATTTGACAGAGGCAAATGCGCGCGCCCCAAAAACAATCATCCAGCCTTGAGCGCTCAGGTCGGGCGGAGGGTTCCACTCCAACCCAAGACTCGCGACGGCCCGGTAAAGCATGGCTGTCAACTCTGGTTCTGACTCGGCAATGCTGCACCACCCGTAGCTGAATCATCATCCTCAGAGGATTCCAGCCCACCTTGTGATGCGGCGATCTCCGTCTTCCCGTCACCAACCGAGACAGTCGGGATGGCAGGAGCCGGCCCGATGTACTTGCTAGAGTAGACGGTGGGTTCAGTGCATGAGAGGGGGTGGACCGAGGCAGTCGGTGCCGGCGCCAAGGGAAACACACACCAGCTGGATGCAGACCACTGCATAGATCAGCAGTATGTGATCGCTGGAACGCACCGTAACACCAACACCGTCTGGAAGGCTGTTCGTCTCGAAGAAGCTGACAGAATCTCAGAAGGCTTTGAGGAGTGAAGAGTGTATGTGCTCTTGGCTCCGAAGCAGAAACATAATGCGATCTTGCCAGCGTTCTTCGGAGTCTGCTATGCAAATTCCGCATGCCCATGGCATTGGCCCTGTCATTGGGCACTTTCTAGATCTCGAAGTTAATATAGGCTTCTAAGCTAAACCCCATTCATCAGTCACTGACGTTACTCGGAGTGACTGAGCGAAAGGGAACTCAACTTCTCTTCAGTCACATTTACCGGAACCGAACAGAAGTCTTAAAGGAACCATGCACCATATTCAACAATACTTATATAATTTTTTTATATATAACTGTAGAAACATATCCGCATAAAATAAATCAATATTAAAAGGATAAATTAAATAATTTATTAAAATAATAATTTCAGGCTACAAATATAAAATAACTGATAATAACAAAGGGAGAGATTTTGCGTGAAATTAATAAATTAATAGGCCTATAAGACCTGTAACATGATGAAACTGAGAAAACTAAATTACACTTAACATGCACGGAACCTATTATACTATTTAGTTTTAAAACATTTATGTAAAAAAAAAAGAGATAAACATAAACAATGTGTAAATCGTTTTTGTCAAATGCATGACTGTTATAAACAGCCTCTGAACGACAGAAAACTTAATGTCTATGATATAAGTATGAATATGTTTCTGTAAATTGTGAGTTGTTATTCTGTCTTGTAAAGGAATATTTATTCAGTTTCTAACACCAGGTACATTGAGGCCCTCTAGTGTTGAAATTACTGAAGCACTTGCTGAAGAATGATCTGCCTTTTAATATCACTGATGTCAACTACATTAAATATAAATATAACCAAATGATCTTCAGCTGCTGTCATTTTCACTAATCTTAAATTACTCAACCACACGTTTTAAAAAGTTCAATTCTGCGCTCTTTCACTTTATGATGGATGTGTAGCTTTTGGCTGAGATATGTTTAAATACACTTTTATATATAAAACCCAATAAGTGCATGCCACAAACAGTCTTTTTAAAAGTCTTATCTATATATTGAGGACAACCTGTTGTACACTGTAAAACCAACAGTTATTCTCACTAATACTTTTAGTTAACCTAACTTAATTGTAAAAATCTAGTAATCAACTCAGAGTGTGTTCCCGGTTAACTTACAAGACATTCTCAACAGAGCGATGAATCGATGAGTCACCATGGAAACAGATGCTAAGAAATGAGGAAGTGGAACGGTGTGCTCTCTTCTTTTTTTAATGGCGAGTTACATATCCTACTTAGTGCACATGGCCACCTATTGGTGATTATGCAATCATTCTTTCAATGTCTTAGTTTAAAGGAACACTTTTTTTGAAAATAGGCTTATTTTACAAGTCCTTAAAAGCCAAACAGTTGAGTTTTACCGTATTTCCATTCACCCAATCTCTGTATCTGACAGTAGCGCTTTTAGCATAGCTTAGCATACATCATTGAATTGAAGACCAACGGAAAATAAAAGTTGGTCTTCAATTTTTAGACTGATATGACTAGGAACTATTTTCTCACGGCAGAAATATTAGGCCTGTACACAGGTTTTTATAAGTAGAGTTTTCCTCCTCTGTTTAAAAAAATGAAGGCACGTCCACATGAAAATGCAAACTACACTATGAAGCGCTGTCAAGAGCATGCCAAACCACAGATGGCAATATAACCCTAACCATAAAGCCATGCTGGCCAGAAGCCTGGAAAAATTAGGCTTGCCGGTTCCGGTTCTGACATCACAAGCCAAAATCATCGGTTTCGGTTTTCAGCTGAGAAAAAGCTGCGGTTTTGAAAATATCAGTGTTCATGTGGACAGTGCCTTAGGCTGCTGTCACTTTAAGACCGGATTCACGGACCGAAGACACATCCAGTAACAGAGAGAATACTTGCAGAGGCGGGTATTTTGACAATTTTCTGTGTATGTGTCCTTTTAAGTGCAAGGAAATGGGAAAGAGGAATCAATTAAGTGAATTTGCGCAATGATCTGAAATGCCCTCTCTCTCGAACAAAAATAATGAATAAAAGTTAAATTTCCATGTCTTTTGAACAGATTGCCCACATGAAAAAATACTATAGTATATTATAGTAAAATTACAGTAAAATTACTCTAGTAAATACTATAGTGTTTTTACCATACTATAGTAAAGATACTACAGTAAATTGAACAGCCTATTGGTTCAGAAATGTCCTTCTGTGTCTTACCCTCTCGCTTGAGGGTGTCAATGATGGCCTTCTGGACAGCAGTCAGGTCGGCAGTCTTACCCATGATTGCGGTTTTGAGTAATGAACCAGGCTGGGAGTTTTAAAAGCCTCAGGAATCTTTTGCAGGTGTTTAGAGTTAATTAGTTGATTCAGATGATTAGGTTAATAGCTCGTTTAGAGAACATTTTCATGATATGCTAATTTTTGAGTAATTTTGGGTTTTCATGAGCTGTATGCCAAAATCATCAGTATTAAAACAATAAAAGACCTGAAATATTTCAGTTAGTTGGTGTGCAATGAATCTAAAATATATGAAAGTTTAATCATTACATCATGGAAAATAATGAACTTTTATCACAATATGCAATTTTTTAGAAGGACCTGTATACAGTAAATAATGGGATGTGGTCCCTTAAAGAGCAGAGTGCTTCCTTCTGAACAGTTAAACTGTCTGCATCGCATGTGCGCTACTGAGTACCGCATGTATCCGGATACATTTTTATTTTCTATTGCTTGTTTAAGTGGTTTTGGTTTAATAAGTAACACTGTTGACAATAGGACACTTGTGGAAGACAGTTATACGAGTTCCCCTTCTAGGTTAGAATAAAGCACGAACTGAAACTCCAACTCCTTCTGTGAGTTCTGACTATTCTCTGTTGAAACTCGAGACAGACAAGCTATCCTTTTTCTCCTGAGCTTTCTATTCTAAGGTGGTTTATTTTTGTTTTGTTTTCACGTCCGAGATGCCAAAATTTGGCATCATATAGCCAAAATCCTTAAAAATATTGAATAATGTATTAGAGACATTTCATAATCAAGTCAGAACAAAATGCATATCAAATAAAAATTCTGTGACTCTGTTATCTTCTTATCTTTTCCACCAGGAAAAAAAAACAGGTTTTCAGGTTTTGAAATGACAGGGTTTCACATATTAAATAAGTGCCCTTACATATAGAAAATTCACGTTGCAGATAATCAGTTTTAAAAGTTAAATGCATAAATACACAACAAATATCTTTAAAACAAATAGTACGCTGATATTTATGAATATGCACTGTATGTTTTGGCAACATTTCAAGTAGGCTATTAAATATAGCATGAAGAAATAACATAAATGTGATCGTTACACATAGATGCACATTAGAGGTTTGGTGCACATTGATGTTAATCTAACCATTATGTAACCATTATATTAATGTGTTTGACCATTAAGAACTGACACCACATATTGTTAGATATCTGAGTGAAGTGTCACGTTTCAAAAACACTATACCATCTTTGACAAAAAGCCACTTAAAGAAAATTTAGTGTCCAATGAGAAAATAGTGTCAAGACCCAATGACTTGATATACAGTAATTCCATTGGCAGCTCGTTGAGAACTCTCAGAGAACTAAAATTAAAGTGTTCTAGAAGAAAAATGCAAGTTTTTCAGTCAGTCTCACATCCCCTCCTCTGCTTTCAGCCCTCTTCAACTTCATTACAGTGTCTCGAATGTTCATCTTGAGTTTGTCTATAACTATACATTTTACTTTGAACTGCTTTGTGAGTAAAGTCTTGCTGTCTGCTTCCTGTTCTTGGCTTGATAATTTTATTTGAATCTGGGCCAGATGTGACTTGTGTGAATCAATTGCCTTGTCAGCCTTTTCCAGATCAGTCAATGCTTGAGCAATATAGCCAGCGTTTTTCTTAGTAATAGTGGCCAGTGCACGATTATAGAGAGGAATAATCTCCCCAGATGCACCGGTCTCCAAAGCTTTGGTGTACATCTCAATGCTTTCAGCAAGGCGTCCCTTCTCACGGAGATTGTTTCCAGACCTGATGTAATAGTAGACCATGGAGGATGGGGACTGTTTGCTCAAAAGTTTCTGCTTTGCAAACAACAAGTCAATCTTTAGCTGTGCCTTCAATTTGTAAATGGGTTTTCCTTACAGGAGTGTATCAGGAGCCACAAACCCCAACACTCATGAAGACAGGGCACAATTACATCACGCTGGTCAGAGAATACATCCTCTTCATAAATGTTCTCCAAAACATCAAGGTAATCAGAAAAAAGCTCTTCCTCTTTTATGATTTTTGGAATGTCTTTTTCAAGGAACCCTGAGAGTCTGAGCTGTACCTCATTGTTCCTGGCGTTTTACCTTTTCCAGATTAATTTCCTGTGATGTGAATGAATTTATGGTTAAAAGGCCTGTGAGAGCACAGAGCATTGCCTCATGATTTTGAGAGCTGTGATTTTCCAGATAGCGATTAACCGTTTCCTCAAACCGACTTTCTGTGCAACCACGTGACATCAATATAGTCGTGAGATGTTTCAGACGGCTGAGTAAACTAGTTAGAGGAGTGTTTACGTCCATCACTAGTTTAACAGAGTCCGAAAAATGACTGGCGCACATGATGAGTTGAGCAGATCCTGGACTCCCTTGACGAGCCGTTCGTCCGAAGGCTTGCTGTTCAACACGGATGTTCAGAGGTAAGAAGGTTTGCACCACAAACAGACCTCCTGCCTCATTTACGCTTCCACAGACCTTTAGGTCTGTCCCTCGACCTGCTAGATTAGTTGCAATGATGACGTCCCCTTCTTGAATGGTTGAATCTGTTATTGTGGAGTTATCAATGTTGTTATTCACATAAAGTTTTAGTTTGTGTTTTGAGATGGTGTCTGCAAGGGCTTTGTAAAAGTTTACTGCACGATTGATCGTTTCACAGATGACGAGAGCTGCTCGTGGACCTCGATAGTCTGTGGAAGTCACTTCATCATGAACGACATTACAGACCGTCCTGATCCACTCGTCCTCTTCTGCTATCACCATACCTTCCAGCTCATAAAGTTTCCTTCGTCTAAATGAGGGAATCTTACAGGTGTCAATGCCGTTGTAGAGCTTCTTCACCATATCAAGCTCTGTTTGATCCCCCAAAGTTCCTGTTATCCCATAGATCTGGGTTTTGTATTTCTTGAATAATCCCACATTAGACATGAAGTTTGTTATAAGACTCATGTTGGACAGTTTAGTTTGGTGTTTCATCTCCAGAAACTGCTGAAGTCCTTCTCCCCATCTCATGTCATTCTGCACAATGCCAGTGGAGCTGTAATCGACAGGAGCGACTCCATCTCCATGAAGGACGTATTCATGACCCAGAGTCATTTTGGTGGCTAACAGAGCGTTTTCAATCCAGGTTTGTATCTTGCCATTAACAAGGTCTTGGAGGCCTGGGATACGGGATTCTGTTTGTTCTCCAATTGATTCAGACTGATAAACCATTTTTATACTTTCCCCTAGTGACATAACCAGTGAGTCTTCATCAGAGTGCACAACACGACATTTTCCATTTCCCAGAAGAAGAAAGGATCTTTCTTGTCTGTTATTTGTACCTGTAGGGCTGATTTCATTGAGTTTCCTTAAAGTCCCATCAGGCGCTTGCTGGTAGAGTTTGATGAAATACTCAGGGAAGTTTCCCACAAACATAGTGAAAAACGCCACCATTTGCACAACACTTGCTTTATCTAGGCATTTTAAAACATTTGTCATGTTTTCTTGAACTTGCACTGAAGGTTTTAAAGGCATTATTCCTGCATCCACACCCATCTGCACAATACTGAGTTGATCAATGTTTTTATTTTCATGCATGATTTCAGACAGAACCTGAGAGAAGAGCTGAATGTGCCCTACAATCTGTCCAGTCTCTAAACGCTTCATCTGGTTGATGAAGAACCAAATTTCAGCCAGTGTCCCATTTAACAGTTCCATGAGAGGTATATTACTGTTCAAGTATACCACTTCAAGACCTTTATCCAGCATTAGAGAATCCACCTCATCCACTATAACACAGTGAAACTCTCTCTCAGGTCTCACATCTTTTCTGTGGAAGCGCTGTCTCAGAAAATCACCTGCAAAATTCTGAGTTGTCCCGTAGACCACCTGGCGTTCATAGCACTTCTTCAGCTCACTGTCTTTTGATTTGTTGGTGTTGGAATCAACAGTAATATTCAGTTCCTTATAAAAGCTAAACCATTCTTTAGTATCTCTTTCAGCAAGAACAGGAGAACTGGAGATGATATCAGGGGTTTTCCCGGTCATTGCCTGATACGCTGCAAACATTGCCACGATACAGGACTTTCCTTCTCCTGTCCCCACCTGAACCAGCCGACTTGCTTTAGAAAGAACAAGAATGCACCAGCTCACCATCTGAGTCTCTCGAGGTTTATATTTCATGGTCTTTTCTACGGCTTTGCAGAGCTTAAACAAACTTTGTTTTATTCCTTGTAGATCTGGAGCTGTAGAAGCTGACAGACGTTTGGACACAGAGGATACGATATCTCTCACTTCTGCCAGAGTTTCTTCATCAATAACTGCTTGTTCACAGATTTCCCTCATAATCTCCTCCAGTGTTTTCTCCTCTGTGTTTTTGGCTATTTTATTAATTTGATTCACAACATTATCATAATTCAATGTCAGATCTGACACACTTATTTTGTGAATCTCCACTTGATGAAGGATTTTCATCGTCCATGTGTGAAAATCTTCATTTCTGCCATTAAATTCTTTCACGAGGGCATTAAACAGCTTAACAACATCATCTTTCCCCCATTGTCCGTTCTTAAGCAGGGAAATCAGTCTTGATGACAGCAGTTTTCCAGATGCTTCCATTTTCAAAATTCACTCTTGATATTTTTCCCAATGCAGCATCTCCGTCTGTGGTTTAAAAAAGACATTCAACTTCTGCTTAACTAACCAAGATAAGCAGACTAAATGACTAATAAGCTAGATCAGTAAGACTACGATATTACATATTTTGCTTGTTTTAAAAGTGTATTCTCAAAGGTTTTTCCTCTGAAAAAGCATTTATTTATAATACTTACACTTTTCAGGGCCATATTGTTGTGGAGTTGTTACAGCAAACCTCTTCTAGAGTCATGTGAGAGAAAGTCTCAGGGGAGTTTCATTAAATGTGTTTCAGGCAATGACGTCTCTGATAACCTGGAATTTCCACTGGGCATAACATAAATCATCTTCAGTTTGTCACGTGATTTGAAAGAACATGAAGTGCGTGCTATTGTTTATTTACATATAGAGATCTGAAACTATTGATTTTAAGTTATGCCTAATAAATCAAGTATGCCCTAATTCAACATTCAGACAATTTTGCATGCAAGAAAATCTGTCATCAGCAAACTACTTATAGTTTTACCTTCTTAGTTTTTACTCCCTGCGTGCTATAAACCGTCAGCACATGCTTTCACTTTCAGTTGTGTTGGGAAGAACCGAAAATAACGTGATACGGTTGATTCCTTGTGTATACAGGTTTCTTTGCTGTTCAGGTGTGGTGTGATGGTTTGTTTCTTCACTGACTGGTTATTTATGCTGTTGACTGTTATGCTGGTTTCTTTTCCTTATTTTTTGTTCTCAGACATGAGGTACTTTTAACTTAAGTAAGTGTACGTTTTTGTCATCTGTATATAAAATATATACTGACCTGCATTCAAAACTAATGTAGCAAGTGGCTCGATCGTAGTGACTACGCCACCCCAGATTAATGGGAAAACAACCTGAATAAAGCACACAAGTGCGTTCCACTCAGGCAAGAGGCATGGCTTCCATACAAAAATATAATTTATTTAAAGCTAAAAAAAAATTTTGCCAACAATTATTTAAAACTGCTATGGATGGATCGAAAATAGGGGAAACAATATAAATTATTTCACAATAAATCTGGAAAGCAGGCTAGTGTAACAGCAACAGGTCTACAATGGAAACCACGGCAATCAGAAGCACACCCACCAAGTTCACTGCAAAAGACACTAAACTAGTGACACAGCAATAATGGCACAGCAATAATGGCACGCTTTAGTGAGGTAAATCCTGTAGTGCAGTGGAGAACCAGCCTGCTCCAGGAAGCCCTCAGCTCCAAAAGAGAGAGAGAAAAGAAAGTTGAATAAATCAATTAACTAAACAAATTTAAATAAATTTAAACAAAAATGAAAAGTAAATGAAATGCAAGTAAAAATAACACAAATGAAAAGAAACAATTCACAATGTAGTCAACAGTGTAAAGAATACTGCAAACACACTAAAGAAAAGATGATAAACAAATACACTGTCGGTAACACCAAACAGAGATGACTGCAATACACAGGGAGATTGGTGCAGATAGACTCCGACGGACAGAAAATACATGCAGACCAGAGCCACAAGAAAACAACACAAATACAGTATATATTAACAGGAGAAACCAAAATAACGTTAAATCTTCAAGCCCTCTTAGGAATGTTTTGACACAGACATAACTGGACCCCAAAAGCAGCAGCATGGCTCAAAGAGCGAGAGAAAGAGTGAGGGAGCGTTGACTGACTGCTCAACGTCCGAAAGGACCTACTCGATGATCCAGTGAAGTAGTACTTTGACAGCATCTACACAAGTCATTCAATATCCTTGTTAAACAGCAACAGCTGGCGCTCCGATCAGGGTTACGTTAAGTGGCATGCCACACCAATGGGAGCCCTGAAGGCACACCGCACTGAAACAAATGGCTATAACTTAAGTCAATGAAGCCAAACTTCCCGCAATGTCCCAAACACAGCTTTAAACTTACCTGGGAGTAAGCACCACACGGCACGCGCTCAGATTCACAATTACTCATCACACTGAACAAATGGAAAATTCTTCTTCTTCTTTTAGTTTTATGGCGGGTTACAGACCAGCGTTACCGCCACCTACTATATTGGAGTGTGTAAAATCCTGGCTTTATTTATAACTTCTTAAATTCTTTCACACTTATTTAATGCATTTTTCGCTAATTTATCAGCTTCTTCATTCCCTAATATTCCTATATGTGCTGGAATCCAACACAACTGAACATCTATTTGCAATCTTTCTAAATTTAAAGGGGTGATGAATTGAGAAACCAACTTTCTCTTGAGCCTTTGCTATATCAAAGTTCATCATGATATAAGAATATTCTGTAAGTTTCAGAGCTAAAAACGTCCTTGTTATTCAAAGAAAAGCTTTTATAGACACCAGGCCCAGAAAACGAGAGCTGGGATCCAATGACGTCATGGGAAGAAGAAACGCAACTCAGCTGATGAATATGCATGAGTGCTTCTGAAGCCCCGCCCACAGAGTCGAGCGCCACAGGTTTACAGAGCAGTGATCATGGCGAGCACAGTAATATATCGCTCTGTGCCAGGCTGTGGAAGAACACAGTCGCTGCAGAAGCTTCCTTCGGATGCTACCATTAGGAATGAGTGGTTGAGCTCTATTTTTAATGAAGTTCCAGCTCATGTACGTGTGTTCGCTTCATTTCACTGCGGGATCGCTTGTAAACGAGTCTCAGGAGCTGGATTTGCAGACACAGTGTTGTGCCTTCTGTATTGGACTCGACAGGAATGGTGCAACAAACTTGTGAGTAAAACGTCTTTTTATATGTAATGGTCGGCAGGCCTATGAATCTCAAATAGTGAAATAATATTCCTTTCTTGATCTGCGCGCACGTGTGTGTGTGTGTGTGTGCGGTTTGTGGTTATCGACTGATCGGGCGGGCCATGTAATACAGCCCTGTGATCGAGAGAATCATTCCGGTCGCCGCTTTAAAAACGATCCCTCCCTAATGTGAGCTGAACTGACAGGGGAGCTGAAGCTCATTAAATATGCAAATCTTATCCAATCCCAGCCGTGGGCGTTTACTTCCAAGTCTCCAGTGCGGCACGCCCATCGAAACCTAGCGCTCACGAGAAAGCCTCAAAACCAGTGTAGAAAATAGCCTATTACTGATTCATTATGATGTTTCTGAATGTAAAAACCACACAAACGTCATTAGTTGACCTCAGACAACAGTATAAAAAAATTTAAAAAGCCAGTTCATGACCCCATTAACAATATTGAGTATATTTCTATTAAAATATCATCTATAGTTGTTTTACTAGTATTGAGACTATGTAATTTTGCTGCTGAGTCAGAAAATATCACCGCTCTATCCGGTTTGACTTCCTCCACCCATTGTAAACCCAAAGATACTGCAACTAGTTCAGCTGTATATATAGACACATGATTGGATATTCTTTTATTGAATCTTACTTTGAATTCTGGAATAGCAATACCCACACCCACATGCCCATCTTTACAACCATCTGTGTACATTTCTAAAAAGCCATGATAGTTTTTAACTAAATTACAAATATTTTCCTGTCCATTGTCCAACCATTCTTTTTTTTTATTTTTATGATGTCTAAATTAACTATAGGTTCTGGAAATATCCATGGAGGAATTCTACTTGTGACATTTTCTGTTATAAAGTCTATTGTATTTACCAAATTCTTCTGTTTTCCTACCTATGTTCCAACCAAAACCTTTACCTACAGATTTCTCATATTCCCAACATTTTTTTAATCACTGAAGATGTAAAGTTTTTATCATCCTGTAATCGTAACCAATACGCTAGAGATAATTTATTCCGTCTTAAATCTAATGGAATTGCGTTTCATTCCACCAATAATGCATTTATTGGAGTAGTTTTGATTGCTCCTATACAAATTCTTAATGCTCTATGTTGCAGTCCATCTAATTTCTCTAAATGGAAAAGTGCATAAAGGTGACTGGAAAGCACTAGACTCAAACAGGCAAACTGCAAGGCTAAAAAAACACCTCTGTAGTCCGTGACAACGCAAAAAGGGGCGGGCTCGACCATGACGCACTCCAACAACAGGTTTATATACTCCAATGGAGCGATCACTCATTGGCCACGTCTTAAACAATCACAACATGTTAACACAGTCACATGACCTCACTACACTAAGATCCCCAATGGAAAGTAACTGAGGAATATCAAATCCTGTTAGAGTACATTTAAAATCTAGTGTACTTTGAAACATACTTGAGTAAACTGGTCATGCTGATTAACAAAGTAAATTTGATTCAGTCTTGGCATTTGACCAGCTTTACATAATCAAACATTCATCTGTGTTCAGTTTAAACAGGCTTTCTTTGGTTGGGTATTTTCTGCTGTGTTTAGTTTCACTTTCACAATGTCATGTGATCTGGAAACATTAGGTGGTCGAACTCATGCCTATAGAGAAGAAAAGCTCCCAGTGCGATCTGTGTCAAATCATTCCTTAGTCCGGTTGTGTGCTGAGAGAGGGATTATCTGTAATAAACACTGTAAGAAACTGCAGCGGAGGACTGTTATACTGGAAGAACTGAACACGGTTGATCTTTGGTTGACCAATCGGAGAAAATGGGCGTTTCATGTAAATATTAAATTGAAATTCATATTGAAGTTTCTGATCTATTTGATGACAAGCTAAAAATAGTTTAGCCAAACTAATCTTAGAATGAATATGAAGATTTTATTTAAGCATTATTAAGCATGAATATTTACAAATATATTTCAAAATCACAACTGTTTATAAATGGATCTTTCACAATAATAGAGCAAGATGACAGCATCTTATAAACATCACCTAATGATGTACAGATATTAGTCCTCAATGTACAAAACACAACAATGGTGACTTAACAAATAATAAAAACACAACATAAACAAATGGACAAAAGCAAAGTAAAAATAAGTACATACAGATAAACCAAATCAAGAAACTCCACAGCATCATCACGCCGCACTGCATGCTGGGTATCTTCATAGTACATATGCACTGTAGAAATACATTATGATGTTATTTGTTTACAGTCATTTGTGTTTGCACTAAACTCACAGGAAAGACATGATTTTCCTGAATCAACACTTTTTAGTGCAGTTAGATAAAAGAAAAGTCCTACTGTGAAATTACAGCGATTCAAAATAAAGTAATGACAATTATTAACCTAGAATATTGTCACACAACATTTTTAACAGTGCATTTATATTATTTCATTTTGTCAGGTTGACATTCTGTCTTTTGTTTCATTAAGTACATTCACAATGTTTTGTAACGTTTGAATTTTCTCCTTTATGTCATCGAGCTCTTTGGATTCATTGCTGCTTGAGAGTCTGTCAAGCCCAGTTTGGACCCGAGCAACAATTCCTGTAAGTGTTCCGGTCAAACACACAGCTTCAGAAATATTCGCAGCCAATCCACCAACGTCATATATCCGTATGAAGCGGGACAATTCATAGGCAGAGTCAAAATATTTCCCTAAATAACTGACCTTATGCTTTGGGTTATTAATGTCTCTCAATATTTCCTCAATAAGCTGATTAATGGCTTTCATCTTGCCATTCATACAGAAGATTCTACTCTGAAATTCCTCCAGTTCAGCTTCAAAGTCTTCTTTGAATTTTGCCTGCATGCTTGATTTCTTTTTGTTCCAGACTCCTCTACCAATCACACCGCCTGTGACCACAGCTGCTCCTGCTCCGGCAACAACGGCAGAAGCTCCCAGAGTAAACGGAGCTAAAGCCATTCCTACACCCATCATGACCCCTCCAGTTATTCCTGAGTTTTTTCCATGCTTAGAGCCTGAAGCAACACATCTGAAATCTTCTTCAAAGGTGTTCATGATAGCACACAGTCTGTCCATGCACTGCTGGGTTTGAGGGTATTCATTCTTAAAGAGATCATCCAATTCCTTTTCGAGACATTTAAAAGAAAGTCTAGAGAGAAAAAATATATAATTTTGTTTATTACATTTTTTTTTTTATGGTAGCTGACATGAAACCAAGATTCTTTCAATAATTTATGCTAAATAAATGTGTATTTGACTTTAAATATTTTTTTTATTTGTATTAATACTGCTAAATACTAATACATTGTAAAAACACTCAATAATTCTTTGAATCAAGTGAGTCTGCATAAGAATGTTCTCTTACTCCATTCTGGGAGGTTGCTCCATACGCAGGGTCAACAGGTGCTGCAATTGTTGCTGCGATTAATAAAACACAAATTAATTTTATTTATTTTTTTAAATAAGATTAAGATTATATACATATATACATGAAGTGAATACAGGTGAAGTGAATAACACTGATGATCCATCTTCATCACGGCTCCTGTTAGTGGGTGGGATATATTAGGCAGCAAGTGAACATTTTGTCCTCAAAGTTGATGTGTTAGAAGCAGGAAAAATGGGCAAACGTAAGGATTTGAGTGAGTTTGACAATGGCCAAATTGTGATGGCTAGACGACTGGGTCAGAGCATCAGAGATGGGACCAAGTCACACATGTGCAAGTCTCAAGTAAGTCTCAAGTCTGAACCTTCAAGTCTCAAGTAAGTCCCAAGTATTTTTTCTTGGGCAAGTTAAGTCAAGTCACCTTATTATTTTACCTGCAGAATCCACTAGATGGCTATAGTACTCAATGGCTGCATATAGGCTGAACTAAATGAACCACTGTATAAAACCAATTTGACCTCATAAGTTTTTGAATCTCAATTTAAAATTGTAATTTAAATTAAAAATTATATATCTGTTAGGTGAGACTATACAAAGATGCCAAAATATGCTAAGATAAATATGACCATGCTATTCTGAACAGATATATACACCGATCAGGCATAGCATTATGACTACTGACAGGTAAAGTGACTAACACTGATGATCTCTTCATCTTGTCCTCAAAGTTGATGTGTTGGAAGCAGGAAAAATGGGCAAGCGTAAGGATTTGAGCGAGTTTGACAAGGGCCAAATTGTGATGGCTAGGCGACTGGGTCAGAGCATCTGCAGAACTGCAGCTCTTGTGGGGTGTTCCCGGTCTGCAGTGGTCAGTATCTATCAAAAGTGCTCCAGGAAGGAACAGTGGAGAACCGGCCACAGGGTCGGCCCAGGCTCATTGATGCACGTGTGGAGCGAAGGCTGGCCCGTGTGGTCCGATCAAACAGATGAGCTACTGGAGCTCAAACTGCTCAAGTTAATGCTGGTTCTGATAGAAAGGTGTCAGAATACACAGAGCATCTCAGTTTGTTGCGTATGGGGCGGCATAGCCGCTGACCAGTCAGGGTGCCCATGCTGACCCCTGGCCGGGTGTGTGTGTGTGGCTTACCTGGGGAACACATGGCCCCAGGATGCACTATGGGAAGAAGGCGAGCCGGCAGAGGCAGTGTGATGCTTTGGGCAATGTTCTGCTGGGAAACCTTTGATCCTGCCATCCATGTGGATGTTCCTTTGACAAGTACCACCTACCTAAGCATTGTTGCAGACCATGTACAGTCTTTCATGGAAACGGTATCCCTGGTGGCTGCGGCTCTTCCAGCAGGATAATGCTCCTGCCACAAAGCACAAATGGTTCAGGAATGGTTTGAGGAGCACAGCGAGTTTGAGGTGTTGACTTGGCCTCCAAATTCCCCAGATCTCAATCCAATCGAGCATCTGTGGGATGTGCTGAACAAACACATCTGGCCCCACTTTGCAACTTACAGGACTTGCTGAGAGGATCTGCTGCTAACATCTTAGTACCAGTTGCCACAGCACACCTTTAGGGGTCTAGTGGAGCCCATGCCTTGATGGATCAGGGCTGTTATGGTAGCAAAAGGGGACCAACAGTATTAGGAAGGTGGTCATAAATGTATGCCTTATCTGTGTATACAAGATGTTGTATCTGTGCAAAATGCCAAAAAACATATTTTGGGGGAAAACAAAAAAGCTTGAGTAATGGACCTTTTTTAGGCAGTTTGATGAAAGCCTCAAACGCATCAGAAAGTGGCCTGATACATTGAAGCATTATTACTGACTGAAATCACAATATAGTATTATATTATATTATTTAAATAATGTAACATTACCGATACTGTAACGCTCAGGTTTCTAAGAAGATGAAGAGAACACAGGGTTTATTAAGAAGATCCAAATAACAAGCCAACCTGCAAACCAGTGTGCTCGTGCACAGAAAATACTGGACAATGAACTGAACACAAGCAGGAAGTTAAATACACAGATGATTAACTAAAACGATGAACAGCTGTAATGAATGAGGTTAGTGTCTATGGTATTTGTGGCGGAGGGGGCATGGTTTTGCGAGGTCTGTAGTGGGAGAGAGAGAGCGGAGCCGAGCGGGGAGTAAGTAGGTCAAATGCAGATGAATAACACCTATGTCTGATTGCAGTGATTGGCGGTGAGAGACTGCATAAAAGCCGCTGCGGGGAGAGAGTTTAGAGAGAGAGCTGGACTGGGACTACGCAAGCCACACGACCTGAGGATTCCACTGAGAGATCGAGGTATGCTGTTTATGAGTTTGTGAATAAGAGTTATACGCCCACGCGTGCGCATTTGTGTTTACTATTGTGTATGAGAAATAAAGAAATGCTATCCCAGTCACGCTGACCCCGCCTTCTTCTTTCCCCACCACACACACAACATCGACGAACACAACCACAGTGACAGATTGTGGCTGGAAATTAGACCAAAGGAACACATGTGACTACTGACAACAAACTGAATGTCCATGAAAATGAAAACAAACTGAACATAACTGTGACATAATGCCCCTCAGAGTAGGCTTGACCTTGCGCCATAAAAAAAAAGATCAAAATAAAAAGATGAGGGATGGAGGATGAAAGCTTTGGAGGCAGGTGAGAAGCTGGAGAAGGCCTGGAAAGAAGGAGCAGGCAGAGGGCTGGCAGAAACAGGCAGGCAGGCAGAGACTCAATGGAGGAACTGATGGAGGGAGCATCCATGGAGCAATGACAGGAAGATTGGCCAGATGGTACAGACCCAAAGCACAGTGAAAACGACAGCCACAACAGGGATGACGACCTCTGTGGGATGACCAACAAGAGACAGAGCTGATCTCAGGGGATCCCCAGGCGATGACAGAGAGCTGATGGGAATCGAGTGACGCCGCTGGCACTGGAGGCCTGCATGGAAACGACAGAGAACCAAGGTGAGTACGGGGGGAATTGGATTCCTTCAGCCCTAGGGGTGGAGATCCGAAGCTCAGCGGGAGGATTGCAAGTCCGTGGTGCAGGGGTGACGGCTAACCAAAGGGGAGCCGGAGGCATGAGGTAACCCTAGGTCCATGAGTTCCTGTTTTCCCAGGGCATGTCCTGTTTTCAAGTCCTGTCCTGGCCATCCTCCCTGGTTTTATGAAAGTGATAAAAATGTCTTGGTTTTCATAATTTTCCATTGGGCCATTAAATTGATCGGAAGTCAAGTATTAGTTGCAGTGTTGGCGCTCCTACCACACGCATGATGCATTTGATTTGCATTAGTATAACCCGCCTACCCACTCATGCGTAATGCACTTAGAAAGAGGTTGCGCACTGCAGAAGAAGAGACCACGCCGCAGAAGAAGAGACCGCACCCCCCACCCTTCAGCAACGGGACTGATCATTTGAGTATCTCATTGCCGGGTGTCCTGGTTTTCGGTAATCAAAATATGGTCACCCTAGGTAACCCCTTGAAGCCACAAGGTAGAGGGTTTCTGGTGGTGCAGAGGGTGGGAGGAGCCACGGTGGAGCCACAGATCAACGAGCCGAGGTGGAATGAGAGGATCTGAGGTCGAAGGCTGAGCCGAAGGATCCACTCGATCTGGCGAGGCTAGTAAGTGCAGACTCTGAGGCTTCACCATACTGCAGGGGAACTCAGGGGAAGATGAAGGGCTGTGGGAACAGCTGAGGCAGGGCTGGAGGACTGGCAGTGATAGTGGAGGTGGGAGAGGCAGGTTGGGTGGGACAACTGTCAATTCAAGTCAAGTCCCCATTATTTATACAGCGCTTTTTACAATGCAGATTGTTTCAAAGCAGCTTCACAGTGGTAGCAGGAAAATAATGCAACAGTTTTTGATTCGGCTGTACAGCCGCTCTGAAGAAAACGGTGATGTCATATAGCTCAGTTAAGTTCTCATATATGCGGACAGATCAGTAATATGTTTGAATATATATATATATATATATTTTTTATGCTTTATTATTTATTTATTTAACAGGGACAATGCAGTCAGACATAGTTACCCCAACTAAGCAAGCCAAAAGCCAAAGGCAACAGGGGTGACGGATCACAGTTTACATGTGACGAAGATTCAGTGTCTATGGTGGCTGAAACTAGTGATGAAGAAGAAAGTGAATATGGATTAGGGTGGGAGGTCACAGTGTCCCATTATATTAGCCAGTTCTCCCCAGAGTCGATCTCCACCAAAATTCCCACCGGGACGGCTGTTGCCAACTCACACCCCGGTCAGACTCAAACGGGAACTTTGGCTCTGGGGCTTTAGTGGGCACTGTCGTCACAGGCTCTGTGCTAGTGGTGGGCAGATGCTCTCAGTTTGCAGGGGGCTCAAGCATTTTCATTTCCATGTTGGTGGGCAGTACGTCTGTGAGGTGCGGCTGGGCAAGGCTGTTGTTATCCTCCACTTTGCCCACTGTGAACTCATTGTGAATTCGATCATCCACAGTATGAAGTTTATGTAATTACCCAGGGTCTAGCAAGGATTGCCACGAGGCATGACGAAGCGGAGAGCTTCATCCAGACCACACCGCAATCCCTCCAAACAAATGTCATCGCATTTGATATGTTCTGAACTGATCTGTTCAGAATATATCAAATGTTTGATATGTTTGATATGTTCTTCCCATTTGAATTTTCCCTTTATTTGTCTTTTTTCGATGGCAGAAAATCACCCTGTTTTTAAACTCAATAAATAAATAACACACATATGACAAATATCACAATAATTCACATTTGTTTAGTTACTCCAAACAAAGTCATTAATAAAAACATGAATTTCTGAAAATATGTTCACCCCATTCTGTCTAGTTTTGGTATCACTACTATAACCCCCTCCCCAATTCCATCTTATTAATGCAAATTGCACATTAAAGCACCCACAAACACATTATCAAACCATTCCCACCTTTCTACAGTGCTGACTGAAGCGATGCGTCCCAATGAACGATGTGATGAATCCAGCACAAACGGAGAAGTGAATTAAAGCTTGACCTGCATTTGCTGAAACAGAAACAGAGACACTCTGTGACTTCCTGTTCACTCAAAGTGCGGTCTTGAAACAGATGGGTTGTCTCTTTATCTTCATCTCTCTTGCAGTGTCGGCCGGATGCAGCTCAGTGTGTAAAACCTGCTTGCGTTTTTACAGCAAAGCAATAAGAACTAAATTACACCTGACAATGAAATGCACAAAAATTCAACAGTATATTTTTTTAAACTTGCGTACCACAAACAAAAGACAAACAAGACATACGACTATATATTTTTAAGATACCCCAAATCAAGCTCATAACAACAACAAACTCTCAGTGTGCTTCTCCCTGCCTCTTCTTCTTCTTTCTCTTTCACTTACAACGGGGGTGGGATGTTCAGTATTCACAGTTTAACAGCACTGAAAACTAAATCTGTTTAGAGAAGTGTTTGCATATTGTAAAATCCAACATTGATTCTAACTATCACATTTTAGTTTACTTTGCTTAATGTCTTAATTTAGGGCGTTTTCACACCTGAAAGTCTGGCCACCAAGGTCCGAACCAACGTTCGTGTTTTGATAAATTTGATCCATTTGGTAAGTTTTGGTTTGGTTTCACACTGCATTTTTGCGAGCGCGCTAAAGCACTTTACATGACGTATTTGCGTCCTGTCGTCATCATCTATGTGGGCTGCATCTTAAAGGGTTAATTCAGCGATTAGCATTAAGCTTTGTATCAGTAGAAACCCAGGAGTATATTCAAATCATTGTACTTTCCCCCCTCATATGACCCTGAGACGAGAGAATTATGTATTTTATTTCTGGAAAAATTCCTCCGATGACGCAAATATCGTCATTTTGCGTCATCGGAGGAGTTTTTGTCCAGAGGCTGAAGACTACAGCCAGCAGAGGGCGCTATTTCCACATGTTTTCAACATCACACTCACAGTAGTCGGCTCGGGAGCTGCGGAGATTCATGTGAACTGAGCGGTGGAGAGCAAAGTGAGTGTTTTAACTTTTAAAATGAACTTCCTATAGTTAAGCTTCCAAAGACATGATCTGAACACGCGCCAGACTGATCACGTGCTGTGAATGCAGCCGCAGCAGCGAATCCCGCGATTACCTCAGCTCATGTGATGAATGTAATCCGATCCTGCTGCGTTTGTGCCGTGACACTCAATCGACTCACTCGCTTTATATCGAACAGACACGTTCAGTTTTTAATTGTAGTGTCTCTAACTGAACTGATTTTCTGAAAATGAACGCGGTGGGCAAGTGATCCAGTAATCCAGTAGCCGACTAGCCGCGCCTAGAGTAGGGCAGTGAAGCAGTGCATTCTGGGAATTGTTGTCTTTCATCCCCATGAGACAAAAATACATTTTCGGTGTTTTCTCAGTCTAGAAGGCACCAAATTCAAAAATAATTTCTACTACATTAATGACCCAGTTTAAATACAGATTCATCTTCCCAGCGCTGAAGTACCCCTTTAGCATTGATTGGTTTGTTAGCGGACGTGCGTCTGATGTCAGTGTGTTGTCAATTCAGCCGGTAACTTTGACTAGAATGAATGTACAGATGCATATCGTTGCCAATACTGTTAATATGGCATTACTTTTTACTATCTGCAGCACCAGCTATACTCGAGGCTAGTTCAAATTCACCAAATGAATGTCCTCGTGCAACATTTTATCGTCATCGGCAGGAAAGGAGACTATTAGGCAATTTTTTTTAGCCATTAAACAATGTATTTTGTTTCATGGTTATGTTTAAATATTATAATGTTATTTTAAAATTTCATCTAGGCTATATTGATTATGAAAAGTGCACAGATGTGTCAAAGACATTGGGTCAGAAATGATTTTGACCACTTCATTAAGTTTTGTTTTGTAAAAAGTTTTGTATAAATTGTATCTTAATTTTAATAAATGTTTCATCATCCATTTGCCTGGATTTAATAAATAAGAAGCAAATATAGCAGACAATAACCCTGACGGAGCGATCATTTGCGTTGCACATGAACTGGAGAGATCTCATAAATAAACCAAAACTCAGCATAGGCTACTTGTCTCAGACATGAGAAATATCATTATATATCATATATATATATATATATATATATATATATATATATATATATATATATATATATATATATATATATATATATATATATATATATAGATACATATTTATATGCTTGAAATGTCCACTTTGAAACGAAACAATTCGAAACGAAAATAAATAGTCAAGCAAAGCACACGTTCACGCGAGCTGACTACATAAGCAGTTCTGTTTAAAATGCTGCGCGCTCCATCACTGCATGTGCTGTGAGTTTAACCTGTGTTTTTTCACTAATCCTACCACCAGAACTTCCTGTAAATTGTCTGAAAGTCCGAACCATACAGACAATGCTTTCACACTAGCAACGAACCAAACCTTTGTTCAGTTTGAACCGGTCCGAGACTACCTCTTTTCTTCAGACCAAATTTCGTCTGTTTGGTCCGGACCGTGGTCCGAGGGAGGTTTCACACCTGTAATTTTGATTCGGACCAAACTTAAAAGTCAGAAATTCCGGACCAAACAAGGTAGGTGTGAAAACGCCCTGAATTGTAAATTTCTAGTAATCTGTATTATTCACATACTACGCCTTTTTTTCTCAGAAAAGTTCAGATTAATTGATTTGTTTGAGGCGGGGCAATTCTTAATAGTTATTTTTCTCTGTTTGCATTCACTGATTTCCCAAAGTCCTCTTGAGTGTTGAATTGTCAATACAACTGAAAATTGTAAGGGATCATCACTTAAGCTGACTTCATAAACTGATGTTGATTTTTCTAAAACGTGTTATTTTGAAGTCACCATTATGGAGATCAGTGTTTCCTTTGATTTGGCTCTTGATCTTAATTTCGATTATTGTAATTTTCTTCCTATTGATGCAGCGATGCAACAAGTGTTATATTTTATCAATGTATTGTTCTCAAATGTATCATTATATTGAGTAACAAGATTTAAACACCTACCTACCTAATCTACTTGATTGTTTTTGTCTGTGCACAAGGACATGGATGTCATTGGGGAGGATGCTGCCTCAATAGAGGGACATGTGAAAGTCCTACAGGACCTATATCTTAAGACAGCCAGATACATTGTTGACAAGCGAATGAGGAGGACCTTTGCCTTGGCGCGGAAGGAGATTCCTGGTGGGATGGCTGTTGAAGATTCTCTCAACAAATATCTGTTCTTGAAGAGTTCATCTGGGTTAGTGTGCAAATTATTGTACTGGCAATAAAAATTAACTCCGATGCATTATTGGATAAGATACAAACCTTATAGCCATTGTCTTTATGTCACAAGGTGACGAAGTGAGGCGGAACTAAGTCCCGTTAGAAGTTGTTCCCCCCCGGAACATTGTTGGTGTAACACCAGGCCAGTTCCGGTTGGACATGTGCCCCTACAAAATGGTGGCTAATGACGGATGATGAGCAGGTGTGAGAGATGACAAAGGAGGGTTTAAAAAGGAAGTAGAGAGACAGGTCAGTGTTCTTCCTTCCCGGAGAGAAGTCATTCCTTCATTGGATGTGTTGGTTCACGGAGGTTCCTAGAGGGTGCGCAAAGGCTCGGCTGTACAAAGGGTGAAGTGGCATTTGTATGGATACGTTTGAAAGGAGTTACAGAGTTGAGTACAGACTGGAGAAACGCCATCAACATCAGAACGGAGATATATGAGTATTGAATTTCATTGAATGTATGCACCTGCACTGAACTGAATATGAAGTTGTGAAGTGTACTGATCATGAGTGTTATTGTTACCTGAGAGAGCGTTTGAACCAAGTCATCACTGAACTATTGCCTCTTCTCATCAGTGTGATCGAGTGTTAAGGGAGTGTTCTCCACGCTTTAGTAAAAAGGCATCTTAACCCACCCAACATCTGAAGATAACGGATTCAGTACGACAGTGGAGAGGTTGACCAACGGGTGAGTGCTGGCCTTATTGCACTGAGTGAGAGTGGATATGCAGTGCCTGAATTGATGTATTGCACAGTATTGCGTTGTAGTGAGTTTGCAGTGTGTGGGGATTAAATTGACTGCCGTTGCACTCCCTATTTGTCCTATCCTTATCCATTGTTACTGAAGAAGGATTTCAGGTGTTGAATGTGAATACCCCGTTCTTTTGCAAATGTGGAGAGAAATGCATTGTATAACGTACTCTTTCTGTCAATAAAGAAATCCCCCGATCAGTGCTCATCTATGTGATGACTGCCCGAGACGAAAGAAGGTGAGCCACCCATTTGAACCTACCTCTGCCTGTTGGATAGAAACACACCCAGCCGTAAGCCTGTCTCTTGTCCCCTGGGGAAATGTGTGCAGTTGAATAACCTATCCTGTTGTTAATAGAGCATTCCTCCGCCAATGGCCCTCCATGTGATGTCCGCCTAAAGTGAGCCACCCAGTGAACCTACCTCTTCCTGCTTGATAGAAGTACACCCAGCCGTAAGCCTGTCTCTTGTCCCCTGTGGAAATATGTGTGTAGTGGAATAACCTATCCTGTTGTTAACAGAGCATTCCTCCGCCAATGGCCTGTCATGTGATGTCCGCCTGAAATGCGCCACCCAGTGAACCAACCACTGCCTGCTTGATAGAAGTACACCCAGCCGTAAGCCTTTCTCTTGTCCAATGGGGAAATACGTGTGTAGTTGAATAACCTATCCTGTTGTTAACAGAGCATCCCTCTGCCGACGGCCACCCATGTGATGTCCGTATAGAGTGAGACACTCAGGAACTTTCCTCATCTGCCGACCGGAACACGCGTCGGCCAACATTCTTCCGTCTGGAAGGGAGACACTTAGCGAGCCAGGTAAGAGCCTACCCCCACCTGCCCTGCAAGTATACTCTAGTGGAGACTCACCTGTCTGTCCCAAGGAAGGCCTTTCCCCATTTAAATCTCTGTCCTGTTCTAACCAGTTCTACTTACCAGGAGACTCCAAAGGAAGGCCCCTTCACGAAAGACTCTGTTCGGTCCAATGTTATGACCAGTTCTACCTACCAGGAGATTCACCTGTCTGTCCCAAAGAAGGCCCCCTTCGTCTAAAGACTCTGGTCGGTCCAATGTACTAACCAGTTCTACTTACCTGTCTGTCCAAAGAAAGGCCCCCTTCGACTAAAGACTCTGTTTCGCCCAATTGTCCTACACCGTTCTACTTGCCAGGACACTCACCTGCGTGTCGGGCAGGTGACCGACTTTCCTCTCCCCTCCTCTGGTCAGTAGTTCGGCCCCCACATCGGTGGGTGGACCCAGAGGCCCCATTGAGACTTTCTATATAAAACTTGTAATTAAATAAAACTTGTTTTACTCTGATTCTTGGTCTATCTGGTCTCTGGCACGCTCCTTGAAGTGGTCCTGGGTTTTAGGGGTGGGTGTAGACTAGTTTGACCCCCCCGACCTGTGACATTTATAAAGATTTATTTCTTGCAAGAGAGATCCACAGTCAACACAGTCATCAGTGCCTGCATCGAGTGTAACTGAAGACATCACAGAAGTCACAATCTATTATACCCTCAGTGTCTAAACAGTCCTTCAGTAGTTTTCCACAGAAGTGTCCTGCATGGCAGAACCACATGAATGAACTCAAACACTCGTCTACATAATTAATCATTCTTCATCAGTCATTAGAATTTGTCCACTTCATTATAAAAATACACAAACCCATTAACACATAGGGCTGTGTATTGCCAAGAATCTGGCGATACAATACGTATCACGATACAGGGGTTACGATACGATATATTGTTATATATTGCAATATTGTTAGAAAGGCAATATATTGCGATATTTTGAAAGAATAAAGGACACAACCACATGCTTAAAACATGACTAGTAACTATTTTATTTAATTAATACATTTATATCACTAATCACTATTTTGTGCAGGGAAATAGTAAAGTGACTGGAGGATCCTTGATGTGTGTATGTTTTAAAGGTTCACAGTATAGCAGTTTTTTCATTTCTCAATGATTAAACTACAGAAATTGCATAGGCCATTCCATGACTGAATGACTTTTATATTTAATACTGTAAAGCTGTTTTCTTTAAAGCAGTCTACTGTACAAAGTGCTATTTCAAGCACTAAACTGCAGAGCTGGTGCATCCATATCCACATCGCTATGATCATCTGCTTTCGTTCTGCTGCCAGTCAGTTTTGTTGTGTGTTTATTTTGTCACTGAGAGGAAAACATATGCTATCGAAACGCTTCTCAGCGGCGCGGATGACGTCGGGATGTTAAGCAAGCTCTCAGATTCAATGCGTTTCCCGAGTATTGAATTTTAACTTGGCCTGTTTTGCAAACAAAATGACTCTTGTCTATGTCCTTAGTGGCTTCTTTATAGCTGAAGCCAAAATGAGTCCACACTTCAGCTCTGTATCCCGCAGGAGCGGAATAACTCTATCGCCTCGTGAGCTGCGATGCACCTTCATCTGGCGCTTCTCCGGCTCCACGTCAGTTACGCTCTCAGATAACACTGCCATCTAGCAGTTGGGTTTCATACAGTCTGTGGTTTAAACGGAACACAAAGCCACAAATCTTGGATCTAAATAAATAAATAAATATATAACTATCGTTACAGCGTTTTTGAGAATCTATACAGTATCGCCAATCATAATATCACGATATTCACGTGTATTGATATTTTCTTACACCCCTAATAAAATCCTGATTTTCTTATACTTGTGTCTTTTAAACTGTACAAGTTTCCTGTACAAGTCTGTTAATCTCTGCTGGCACTTTCAACAACATGCAAACAGTGCATCCAGTGTGCTACCGCTTGCTCAGGGCTCAATGAAGACCATCTTGGTAATTTACTTTTTTTTTTTTGTCTTACTTTATCTTATTTATTAAAGGGATAGTTCATCCTAAACTGAAAACCCTCTCATTGATTACCATGTCACTCCAAACCTGCAAGACTTTTGTTCATCTTTGTAACACAAAGATGCACAAAATATTATAAAAATTAAATATTTTAAATGATGTCTAGAGTTTTCTGTCCCTCCTTTGACAGCTACACAACTAGCATTTTCAAGGTCTAGAGAGGCAGTAATATCATGTCAGTATCATGTGATATCAGGAATTCAAAGCAGCACTTCTCATGTTGCCAGTCTTGTTCAGAGAGAAGCTTGAACACTTCATTGTGCTTGGGAGGTGCGCCTACGTTTCTTTGTCTATGTCTTGAATGTCTATTATCAATGTATTCAAAAGCAACATTGATTTCACGAAGATGACAGGAACAAGATTGATCAAATCAAATAATGTTAAAAAAAAAACTATAAATGTTCTGTTTATTTACAAATGTGATTATTGTCTCTGTGTCTTTGACAGGACTGCAGAATATTTGAGTTTTCCAGCATTATGTTAAATGCTCTAAACTCTGTCCCCGCCAGCATTTATTTTGTTTTAAAGTTGTCACCACCAGTGTTTTCATCTTCACAAAAATGTCATGGACCCCCAATTATTTTGTTGTATGATTATCTGAACACGTAACATATCAAAAGAAAGAACAGACCTTTGCTTTTAAACAAAACAACAACAAAAAAATTACTGCATTACTTTTTAAGAAAATAAATATTTTGAGCTAAAAGCTGAGAAAAGCTTTACAGTCCTACAGCTCGTCCTGGGTCGACAATTCGGTCAGTAACATTAGGCAGTTTTGATTTGAATGGTGTTTGTTACGACCTCTTAGGGTCAGAAGTTGTAACATTGAGGTTATGGTCAAATTTGGAGTGACGGTGGTAGCAAGATACAACGTGAAATGAAGTAATGTGTAAGACAGGTGATTTATTATACAAAAGTCAAAATATCGATACAAAGAAATTTGGATAATCACAATAAGAATGATGATAAAAAGAAAAAAATAAGCAAAGAAAAAGAAAATATAAGTAAATATTTAGAATGTAAAGTAATTATTAATCCCAAGAAAAAAAGGGACGAAATTAGTGACGCCAAGTGTAAATCAACCTCTAACCTACCTAATGAAAAAGAAAAGAAATCAAATCAAATCTTCAGCATCGAACACCCACTTACTTACTCTAACTGACCGAAACAGAAACATTCAAAGGGTGGCGTTCACACTCTTACCCGGGGTGTCTACACAATCGAGTTATCTAAGTGTTGCACAATGTAGGTCATGTGACGTTTAACCTTTCCACTTTATTTTTGGGCAGAGACGGGGGAACTAAAATAACTAAAAAACAAAATAAAAGTGGTAGTGTTAAGAGTCACAGAACTAATAATATTGGCGATACAGAAACAACACAAAGCAGATGCTCTCGAAAGAGCGTCAGCCAAAACATCATCAACACCCTTTTCGTGTGAAAAACACAAGAGGATTGTGGTCCATGTACACTATGAAGGGCAGACTACTAGAACCAAGGTAGACTTCACAGTGTTGTAGGCCAAACAACAGAGCAAGGGCTTCTTTCTCAATGGTGGAATAATTAAGATGATGCTTATTAAACTTATGAGAATAATAAATAACTTGCAATGCATCCCCTGGTCTTAAGATTTTGTTCAGGAGAGTGTATATATATATATATATATTAGGGCTGCGCAATATATCGAAATATCGCAAATGTACATATCGCAATATGCATATCGCAACGGTTCACAATATCTGAATGATTTTAATAGGCTACTTCAACATTATGAAAAAGTTTATGTTTTAGGTCGACACATATAGAAGAGAATAGACTGGGCACACTGCTGTTACTTATGTGACTTGCTTGACGTCAAAAAGAGTTATTAAGTGCAATAACTTGCGAAAAACAACAAAGTCTGCTGTCTGACACACACACCGAAACATGCGCACATGCCGTCTCTCGGAAAGCGTGTGATGCCTTCAGTTCTGTTTCGTTCCTTGTTACACACTCAAACTGTCAAATACAAAATATTTGAATAAAAATGTATTAATATAATTTGAAATCGAATGTTACACACTAATAGCAATATCGTATCGCATATCGAATATCGCATTATTTAACAAGGTATTGTACATTGCATTTTTCTTTAATATCACACAGCCCTGTATATATATCTATATATACACACTCACCTAAAGGATTATTAGGAACACCTGTGCAATTCCTCATTAATGCAATTATCTAATCAACCAATCACATGGCAGTTGCTTCAATTTATTTTGGGGGTGTGGTCCTGGTCAAAACAATCTCCTGAACTCCAAACTGAATGTCAGAATGGGAAAGAAAGGTGATTTAAGCAATTTTGAGCATGGCATGATTGTTGGTGCCAGACGGGCCGGTCTGAGTATTTCACAATCCGCTCAGTTACTGGGATTTTCGGGCACAAACATTTCTAGGGTTTACAAATAATGGTGTGAAAAGGGAAAAACATCCAGTATGCTGCAGTCCTGTGGGCGAAAATGCCTCTGATGCTAGAGGTCAGAGGAGAATGGGCCGACTGATTCAAGCAGATAGAAGAGCAACTGTACTAAAATGGCCCCCACAGTCACCAGATCTCAACCCAATAGAGCATCTTTGGGATGTGGTGGATCGGGAGCTTCGTGCCCTGGATGTGCATCCCACAAATCTCCATCAAGATGCTATCCTATCAATATGGGCCAACATTTCTAAAGAATGCTTTCAGCACCTTGTTGAATCAATGCCACGTAGAATTAAGGCAGTTCTGAAGGTGAAAGGGGGTCAAACACAGTATTAGTGTGTGCTCCTAATAATCCTTTAGGTAAGTGTGTGTGTGTATGTGTATATATATATATATATATATATATACAGTTATTTGCCTATGGCTTTGAGCAAGATACCCACAGCGCTGCAGCTAGCGGTGAGCGGCAAAGGATTCTTTCCAGAAAACTTCTTCTTAGACCTGAAAACATTGATTATGCAGGACCATACCCATCTAAAGAGCTTTATGGGTATGACACGATGAGCACAGCTGATAGGTCCATTTTTGACACATGGTTCCAAAGTGTGCAGGGTGGCGTATTTGACTTCAAAAAGGAGCTGGCTTTTTATGGTCGTTATGACGTAATCATTCTGCGTCAGGCATGTATAACATTTCGGGAGGAATTCATCAAGTGCACAAAAATCAATCCTTTTAAATGTTTGACTCTGGCCAGCACATGACCCGAGACACACTAGCGTTAACTCATAATAACGCGTACGTCAAACAGTTTAAGATATTCTCCAACGCATCTATACAATGGCTGGAGTACATTAAAGAACGTGAAAATGTAGATATGCAACATGCCCTTAACTACGGGGAGATCAATTTTGGTCCCTACTACGTTGACGGGTATAATGAGAATCAGAATAGTGAGAAAATAGCACTAGAATATCTAGGCTGCTTTTTCCACGGACATAGTTTTATTCCTAACGATTTGAATCCTGTATCAAAAGTACTTTTTGGTGATCTCAGGAGACAGTCTGATAACAAGATCAATGCTCTGCGTCACGTTTATTCATTACGGGTGGTTTCTATCTGGGAATGTGAGTGGGTGCGTGCAAAACAGTGCGATCCTGACGTCATGGCATTTATGGCTGCTTATAAGACACCTGAGAGGCTGAAGCCGCGTGATGCTCTTTATGGTGGTCGCACGAATGCTATTAAACTCTATCACAAAACCGCAGAGGGAGAGCGCATCGATTATTACGACTTCACATCTCTGTATTCATATGTGCAGTCACACAGAACATACCCAATAGGTCACCCGAAAATAATATTCAAGACATTATTTTGGTCTGATCCAGGCAAAAGTGCTTCCACCGCGAGGACTCTTTTACCCCGTGCTGCCTTACAGATGCGCAAAAAAATTAATGTTTCCGCTCTGTCGAACATGTGATCGATTAAAACATCGATATCAATAAAATAGCTCATAACCCCGCTAAAAGAACGATATCGAAATTAATTCTGAATTCTCTCTGGGGACGCTTCTCCTTGCGTGAGAATCAATCAATATCAGAGTTCTTGACAGAACCTGTAGAGTTTGCACGATACATTTTTGGATCAGGTCGTGTAATAAAACATTTTTCGTTTGTTTCAGATTCTATCGCACTGGTTCAATGGTCATACGCTGAACAGGAAGAGTGTCGGATGCGAGACGTTAATGTGTTTATCGGTGCATTCACGACCGCGTACGCTCGTTTGGAGCTTTATGGTCTGCTGGATAAATTAGGTGAAGGTGTCCTATACACAGACACAGACTCGGTAGTCTTTATATCAAAAACCGAGGCCATTGTAAGAAATAAGAGAAATTTCACGCTTCACAATAGATCACTTGTAAAAAGCTTCAGAGTTGTGTACAATAAGCGGCTGCTCCTCTCTGATTATTCCACACTTCCTTATGGATTCTAGCAATATTCTGAATCATTGTAACATGGATGAAACAGATGATTTTGACATTAGATTGCACCACCCCTTTGCCGCTGTAATTTCTGGCCCAAGCAACAGTGGGAAAACGTATTTTGTAAAAATTTGATGTATATCCAGCCCATCTTCATAATTACAACCTCTTTGATATGTGATACAGAAAAAACACACAATGTTGTCCACAAGCGTCCGATGCGTAATCTTGAACTTGTTTGTTAGAGTACTGAACATGCCGAGAGTTGGTTTTTAGAAAGTCTTGAAAGGATGATGGAAAGCGCTCCGCATCTGGTTTGTTACCGAAACTGTCAAAAAAGCAGCTGACGCCATCTCTGTTGATATATACACAAACCCAGTGTTCGCCCGACTTGTTTGAGGGCTCGGTGTTTGCTATAAAATAGCACGGCAAGTCCATTAATGGGTCTTTGGGGAGATGGTCACATGGGAGCACACCTAAAAAATGTGCGTTACATGAGATTTTCTCCATGACCCCTGTCAGCTGTATCGTATTCATCTCACGTCACTCAGTAGTATTCGGCATGCACCTGTCTTCTGTTGGAAATTTCGATGATGGAATCGAAGACGGAATAAATTATGATATTAGCGGTGTGTGTGTGAGGCTCTCGAAACCGGGCTTCTAATCTGATGTTACCTGTTTTAATTAGAGACACGTGCTGACCGCAGGACTCATCTGGGGTCAAGTTAAATGCATTGAGTGTATACCCGTTGAGGAAATCTTCCCGGTCTATAGACATTGACTGGTTCTTGAGATGTTTACCGGTAGCTAGGGCTAGTTGATATAATTCCCTAACAGCTGCGCCGTCGCCGTACTGGGGCTGGAACGGGCGGGCCGGTATGGAGACGCCGTCCTGGCAAAGAATTAAGAATTCAAGCTGGAAATGTTTAAAGGCAAAGGGGTTTTTGTCATAGGCCCCTGTAAAAGCTGAATTATCCGTCATCGCTAAGATGATAGATTTGGGTAGTGACCCGAGAAAGAGATTTTCCTGATTAGACACTCGTGAACCAGCAGGTATGGAAAAATTCTTCACACACACACGCTCTATGGGATAATTAGCTGTGGTGGACAGGAGCGCTTGTGCGTGACCTAGCCGCACAGCCGGTGAAACCGTCACTTTTTTCACAAAAAGAGATGCTGATAAAATATTAAGTTTATAAGCAACAGCGTCACTTCTCATCAGACAAAATTCATCTTTTGCTCTGGTCATACGAATCTTTATGTCGACTCCGTTTAGCAATAATTTCTCCTGAAAGAACATATCACTATGAATAGAGGCCAGTAATTCTACGACCTTACTCGCGTTAGTGTATGCAGCCCTCTTTGTTAGCCCCGCATTTGTCCCCGCGGGGTCAGCTATGTCCATGTGTCCAGCTTTATCTTTGTAAAAAAGACCTGCTGAAAAGTTACTCTCCAGAGTATCTTTTCCATAATTCATGAGAGCCTCTATGATACATCTGTAAGGGTATGTATTAGAACTTTGTGAAACTAGACGGTCACCTAGAGAGATGTCAACCTGTGAAAATATACACGCTCCAGGATAATTTATCAGGCCAACAGGTGCACCGGCCGCGATTGGTGACCCTTCCGGAATGTTAATCTTGAGCCGTGTATATAACAATGTATTATTCAGATCTGTGTAATCCTCGCCTGTCCCAGCGATAAAAAACTCTAAAGGAGAAGTATCAGTAATAGCCGATAGCGGAGGTATTTCCACATAGGTGTTCTTTTCGATAGCCGTCTGCGTAAAGGGGACTGTAAAAAGGTCTAACTCGGACTTTATGCATTTATCCGACATACAATGTAGCAGAGCCATGCTTTAGAAAATAGTGTTTGTACGTCTTTTAGTTCTGGTAGATTTTTTCACCCGCTTCACACGTCGACTCCGAGGTCTCTTGGCGACTGAACGTTTTCTGCTTGCACTCCTGGCCTTCTTCTTCACACGATGGCCACTCCCCCTTCTCACCCGAATCCCCGGAGTTCTGTAGCTTTTACGACTCATAACCATCAATCTGCTGCCATCCTGACCATTATTATTATTATTATTATTATTACCGTTATAAGATTTTGTTAGCGCCGTAGTAACAACATCACTGAATATATTTTTCGCAGCCGTTTTTAAATGAGGTTTAGCTATACTGAAACCACTTTTAAAGAATGGTAGGGCCGCACGAAAAAAAAGATTTAAAGATGCCACCAAAACCTGCTCCCTGCATCGAATTTGCGCCAATAAAACCTGGAAGTCCACTACCCGCTTGGGATCGATAATATTCAACATATCGATCAGGGTCAGTTCTGTAGGGCGTGAGATGAGCCATTTAAGCCAGGTGCTGTTTCACAGGTCTGAAGTGAAGCTTGGTAACCACTTTGCCGTAAGTGAATCACACGTCTTGATTCTGGTCGTTTTTCACTTCAATCGTAATCTCTGTGATACAGCTTTTATTAAGCCGCACATAATGAGACTTGTCGTATCGGACACTGACTATCTTGTTGGGTTCACCGTCTATATGTACTGTGCTTAATAAGGGCACGTATACATCACCGACTGACTGATAATCGATAATGTCTGTGTACAGATATAATGTGTAAAATCCACCCCTTATGTCTGATTGGTACGGCGAATACGCTATAGTCGTAGATCTGGGGTCCTGATCTTCACGGGATGGGGGCGCTGTCTCTATAGAAACCCCTGGCTGTAATCCCAGGATGATGGCCAGCTTTCCATAAAATGTTAATGACGTTCTCTGAGGTGATTTTAGAAAAACCTTATTCTTTATATGGTCGTAGCCGAGGTGTACACGTGGGGGGAGAGACGCATTTATTTCCCTGAGCAAAAATGGCATATCTTCGTAATATACGGGCTTTAAGCTATTACGCAACACAGGTATTGTTTGTGCCTTATTGTCAATGTGTATATTAATACCATCACTCACGTTATTATGTTCATCAACAGTCTGCGGTAGTTTTTGGTCACAGTTGATAATAAATGCTGCATCCTCTTCATTAAACATGTACCACGATATGGGGTATTCAAACTCAACCAGAGCAACCTCCCATGGACCCTTCAGATGTATAGTTTTACCCAGTCTGCATACATAGTCTTCCCCCTATGTCGTCTATCTAAAATCTTTTCTATTTTGAATGATTTATCATCACTCACAATAATTTTCTGTAGCTCTTCTTTATAAAAACATCCGTCAATAATCTCCCCGTCGTAGTCTTGTATCTTGTATACGGGTGGTTGTCACGGCACACATGCTGCTATTGTAAAATATTCATCAGTATAATTCTGCATATAGCCTTTAGAGAATACATTTCAGACTTTAGACACTCTGACAACATCGCCTATCTTATAAGTAAAGACAGGTGTCTCTTTATATAGCTTCCCGTACAGGTTGTTATACACGACCGTCTTATTTTCTTTATGAACGCCAATCGGTCTCATTCGTATGGATTTGTGATAACTACAGTTATAACCCTCTGCCAGATCTTGCAAGATATCAAAGTAGCGATGGGAATTGATGGCTGTTAAATGTCTCCACATACGGCCTTTTAGAGTTCTGTTAAACCTTTCGACCACGCACGCTTTTAAATCACTGGCCGTGGTAAAATGATTTATGTTATGCTTTTTTATTAATTCCTGAAAATGCTTATTTAGGAACTCCTTACCCATATCTGTTTGGAGCTTTTCAGGTATTCGTTTTTCTCTTAATATTGATTCAAACGCCTTAGTCACCCCCTGTCCCGTCTTATTCTTCAACGGGCGCACCCATGCATATTTGCTAAATACATCTATACAGGTTAGTAGGAATTTGATATTATTGTTGTCCTTTGAATATGCAGACATATCAACCAGATCCGCTTGAAACTGTACATCTTTACCATACACCACCACTCTGTTTCGCTTATATTTTATAGGCGCTGTCCGATGTAATGTATATGTATCTTGACTGGCCAGCAAGTCGTCACCTCCTTATCTTTCAGACGCACGCCATATTCTTGTAATACTGTTTGTTTTAATCTGTTTTTACCACCCAAAGCCCCTGGGCTTGACGGATTGTAATATACTTTCTTCATGAGCTCAGCCATATCGTCTCTCTCTCTCGGCGTTTCACGAAATAATGATCAGATGAGCAGTGGCATACACATTTTTATTTCCAGAATATAAAAGTACACGTTTACAAACAGACAAGGACAAATTATATGTCGTCCAGATAAAAAATAAATTTTACACATATTGCATAATTTTTCTCCAGCATGTATACAACCAATGTGTCAATAATTTTGCACACATCGGCGGGTTCATTTCTTGTCATGAGAGTTACACACACGTCTGTTACATAAGTACAAAGGCATAATATGTTGCCTATTTTTAAGGACTCTTTACATTCAGGCATCATTTCGAGAATATTTTTTATAGTTATGGACGGCCTATCGCCACAGACAATAGACGTGTTTATCACATCATTCCATTCGTTCGACAATCTCCTCACAGCATTCATTTGATTCTTTAATTTCACTAATCGTTTACAGGCACATACATCGCTGTCTGTTACATTGTTAACGATCTTGTGCAACAAATTTGATATTTCACACCTGACCCGTTGTTTAAAGAAATATTTAGACAGACAGGTAAAACAGAGAAGGTTCCCCATCCCAGAATCACCAGACAGAATCAGCAGCAGCAACACCGGCAGTATCTGTCTCTGTGGCTAACTTCCAGCAATCAACGGCGTTGTAAATCACTTCCTCGTAGGTTTCATCCACAAGCTTCTGTCTCATAGAGGCCAGCTCTTCGACAATGTAGATCTCATCTCTGAGGTCACTCAAGACAGATTCAACAGCTCCCTGGATTCTTTGCAGATGAGGCGTTAGACCGAACGGCTTCAGCGTATTTGCTAAAATGTTTTTTAGCTCGGGCTTGAGAAGTTTTTGACTGATCTCGTCGTAACAGCCATAAAAATAATAGGGGGGAGGTTCAAACAGGCATGAGTGTCTTGTTTGTGAGGGATGATCCACTACACAGCCTTCACACTCCTTTTTCATTCGTTTATCGATCAGGTGCTCCAGGATGACGTAGACGATAGCTTTAATGAGCTTGTGACCCGTCACGCCTATACAGCCATCCACATCATCGCTGGGGGAGTCAGAAATCTTGCCGATGGAACCCAGAGGCCCGTGGTTTACCAGAAATGTAAGGTTATGATAACCCAGCTCTGCGCAGAACGAGGTCAACCAGGCGTTGCATTTTTGATGACACCCGTCCGTTGATAATGATGATACTTCAGTGTTGAGTGTGGTGGTTTCGCTTTCCAGAGACATGCTGAATGCTGTAGAGTCTTCTTCTGCGGTAGGTATTTAATGATTGTAGAATGTGGGCGGAGCTACATGTGCACCACGCCTGCTAGTGACGCACCATTCAGGATGGAAGAGCTTGACTTTGATGCTGTTGTATCGTTCATACGCATCACACCACTTAAACATTTTGTCTATTTTAAAAAAATATATCTTCCAGCACAGGCACATCTTTCCACTGAAACATAAATTTAATGTCGTAGTATTTGAGATGATCGGCCTCAGATATAGGCCATGAACATTCAGGCAGACCCTTCCCAAAATCACTACTGAGAATGTACACGTAATCGTCGGGGTACTTGTTAACGTGATCTGCGAGCAATCTGAATCTCGTACCCATCGTCAACCCGCTCCACACGGCTATGAACACTGGATTGTCTCCGCCATCTTTCAAACCGCGCCACACACGTGTTTAAAACAGAGTCCATTCTTTTTCTGCGAAAACCAGATCCGGGTCATCCGTTGTATTCGTTGTAAATCTTTCATCATTGTCCACATTGATCAGTCTGACCTCTCTTGCGCTTTTGTTAAAATTGTACGTGCACACACGAGTACCTGCTAGATGAAAATCATATCTGACATCCTCCAGTGGCTTGTGGAGAAATTTGGACAGGCAGTGGACAGGCAGTGTTTCTTCCTAGGAGCTAGAGTCAGGTGTGCCATTGCATCATCGATGGTTCTCTCAGGAGTTTTAGGCTCTGAACTCTCGGCCATTGTACCAGATTAGTCTCCGTTTGTAAAAATAGATTGCGAGCTGTGCTCTGTGATAGACTAGCAATTTATTTTCCACCCTTTTTAACAGCGCGTTGCCAGGCTTGGGCTGGGGGCAGGTGCATTCTTCAGCTCTGAGAGGGACATGTCGGCGGGCAGAGACTCGCGGGCTTACGCACAACTCCCTAGTTCTCATTAATGGTCCAGCCTTTGGGGAGAGAGGACGTGTTTACCCTGAACTCCATAAGAAACCATTGTTTTTGGCTAAACTAAATAAAAATTTAACAGTAATTTGTAATGTGAAAAACTTAATATTATTTGTTTGGCTTTTATTTTTTATGTATTTTTAACCTTTGTTTTGCATTGAGGGGGTGTGTTAGGGGCGGAGACTGGGAGGTGGCTTTACGCAGCCTCTCAGAACTCATTCAGCTTTTCATCAGCAGAGAGAGAGGACGTGTTTACCCTGAACTCCGTAGGAGAAAATGTTTTGTCTAAGGAAAAACTTTAACGGCGTAAGTCAACTTAATAGCTATTCGCTTGATGTGTTTAATGCATATACTTGTTTGAAACAGTGTTTTAGAAAACACATTTCATCCTTTTCTCTTACAAGTTGTACGTCAAATATATTCTCTTACTTGTCTTTATATTTCTAAAATAAGTGAACATTGAGTTTATGCAAACGTTGTATGTAAATGCTAAAAACTTTAAATTGTTTTTTTACATTTACTTGAAACTTCAACAATACCATGCTTTTGTATTTAACAACATACATCGGTTTTATGTTTTAAACATCTCAAAAACTCAAATGTATGTGAAATACAAACTTTGTTTAATAAAAACTGTTCCCTGCTCTTATACATGTCACTGTTATTCCAATGTCACACATTTTAAAAGTTTCAAACACATTGTTTTTAACACTCTATGATTAGTTTAGAAAACACAAACAACCCTAAACAGTCATAAATTCCTTTGGAAGGGGGGAGGATAATAAAACAGATAGTCATAAAACAAGTAGCCATAAAACAGGTGGCCAGAACAGGTGTCCAGAACAGGTGTCCAGTCCGTAAGTGGGAGGGAGGAGGAGGAGGGGAAGGGGGAGGAATTTTTATGACAGCCATCAATCAATCAAAAGTGACAGCTTGTACCCTCTATTACTCTCTATTTCATTCACAATGTTTTGTAACATTTGAATTTTCTCCTTTATGTCATCGAGCTCTTTGGATTCATTGCTGCTTGAGAGTCTGTCAAGCCCAGTTTGGACCCGGGCAACAATTCCTGTAAGTGTTCCGGTCAAACACACAGCTTCAGAAATATTCGCAGCCAATCCACCAACGCCATATATCCGTATGAAGCGGGACAATTCATAGGCAGAGTCGAAATATTTCCCTAAATAACTGACCTTATGCTTTGGGTTATTAATGTCTCTTAATATTTCCTCAATAAGCTGATTAAAGGCTTTCATCTTGCCATTCATACAGAAGATTCTACTCTGAAATTCCTCCAGTTCAGCTTCAAAGTCTTCTTTGAATTTTGCCTGCATGCTTGATTTCTTTTTGTTCCAGACTCCTCTACCAATCACACCGCCTGTGACCACAGCTGCTCCTGCTCCGGCAACAACGGCAGAAGCTCCCAGAGTAAACGGAGCTAAAGCCATTCCTACACCCATCATGACCCCTCCAGTTATTCCTGAGTTTTTTCCATGCTTAGAGCCTGAAGCAACACATCTGAAATCTTCTTCAAAGGTGTTCATGATAGCACACAGTCTGTCCATGCACTGCTGGGTTTGAGGGTATTCATTCTTAAAGAGATCATCCAATTCCTTTTCGAGACATTTAAAAGAAAGTCTAGAGAGAAAAAATATATAATTTTGTTTATAATTTTTTTTTTGTATGGTAGCTGACATGAAACCAATATTCTTTAAATAATTTATGCTAAATAAATGTGTATTTGACTTTAAATATTTTTTTTATTTGTATTAATACTGCTAAATACTAATACATTGTAAAAACACTCAATAATTCTTTGAATCAAGTGAGTCTGCATAAGAATGTTCTCTTACTCCATTCTGGGAGGTTGCTCCATACGGCGGGGGTCAACAGGTGCTGCCATTGTTGCTGCGATTAATAAAACACAAATTAATTTTATTTTTTTGGGGTAAATAAGATTAAGATTATATACATATATACATGAAGTGAATACAGGTGAAGTGAATAACACTGATGATCCATCTTCATCACGGCTCCTGTTAGTGGGCGGAATATATTAGGCAGTAAGTGAACATTTTGTCCTTAAAGTTGATGTGTTAGAAGCAGGAAAAATGGGCAAACGTAAGGATTTGAGCGAGTTTGACAATGGCCAAATTGTGATGGCTAGACGACTGGGTCAGAGCATCAGAGATGCAACCAAGTCACACATGTGCAAGTCTCAAGTAAGTCTCAAGTCTGAACCTTCAAGTCTCAAGTAAGTCGCAAGTATTTTTTTGATTAAGAGTAGGGGTGTAACCCCGGCATCCTGGCCAAAATTTGCCCATTGGCCCCTGTCCATCATGGCCTCCTACTCATCCCCATATATATATATATATATATATATATATATATATATATATATATATATATATATATATATATATACGATTAGCTTCATCACTCTGTCTCCTCTCCACCAATAAGCTGGTGTGTGGTGGGGGTTCTGGTGCAATATGGCTGCCGTCGCATCATCCAGGTGGATGCTGCACATTGGTGGTGGCTGAGGATATTCCCCCCTTCTATATGTAAAGCGCTTTGAGTGCCTTGAAAAGCGCTATATAAATGTAACAAATTATTATTATTATTATAAAAGAACCACTGAATAAAACCAATTTGACCTCATAAGTTTTTGAATCTCAATTTAAAATTGTAATTTAAATTAAAAATTATATATCTGTTAGGTGAGACTATACAAAGATGCCAAAATATGCTAAGATAAATATGACCATGCTATTCTGAACAGATATATACACCGATCAGGCATAGCATTATGACTACTGACAGGTAAAGTGACTAACACTGATGATCTCTTCATCTTGTCCTCAAAGTTGATGTGTTGGAAGCAGGAAAAATGGGCAAGCGTAAGGATTTGAGCGAGTTTGACAAGGGCCAAATTGTGATGGCTAGGCGACTGGGTCAGAGCATCTGCAGAACTGCAGCTCTAGTGGTCAGGATCTATCAAAAGTGCTCCAAGGAAGGAACAGTGGAGAACCGGCCACAGGGTCATGGGCGGCCCAGGCTCATTGATGCACGTGTGGAGCGAAGGCTGGCCCGTGTGGTCCGATCAAACAGATGAGCTACTGGAGCTCAAACTGCTCAAGTTAATGCTGGTTCTGATAGAAAGGTGTCAGAATACACAGTGCATCTCAGTTTGTTGTGTATGGCGGCATAGCCGCTGACCAGTCAGGGTGCCCATGCTGACCCCTGGCCGGGTGTGTGTGTGTGGCTTACCTGGGGAACACATGGCCCCAGGATGCACTATGGGAAGAAGGCGAGCCGGCAGAGGCAGTGTGATGCTTTGGGCAATGTTCTGCTGGGAAACCTTTGATCCTGCCATCCATGTGGATGTTCCTTTGACAAGTACCACCTACCTAAGCATTGTTGCAGACCATGTACAGTCTTTCATGGAAACGGTATCCCTGGTGGCTGCGGCTCTTCCAGCAGGATAATGCTCCTGCCACAAAGCACAAATGGTTCAGGAATGGTTTGAGGAGCACAGCGAGTTTGAGGTGTTGACTTGGCCAAATTCCCAGATCTCAATCCAATCGAGCATCTGTGGGATGTGCTGAACAAACACGTCTGATCCATGGAGGCCCCACTTTGCAACTTACAGGACTTGCTGAGAGGATCTGCTGCTAACATCTTAGTACCAGTTGCCACAGCACACCTTTAGGGGTCTAGTGGAGCCCATGCCTTGATGGGTCAGGGCTGCTTTGGTAGCAAAAGGGGGACCAACAGTATTAGGAAGGTGGTCATAAATGTATGCCTTATCTGTGTATACAAGATGTTGTATCTGTGCAAAATGCCAAAAAACATATTTTGGGGGAAAACAAAAAAGCTTGAGTAATGGACCTTTTTTAGGCAGTTTGATGAAAGCCTCAAACGCATCAGAAAGTGGCCTGATACATTGAAGCATTATTACTGACTGAAATCACAATATAGTATTATATTATATTATTTAAATAATGTAACATTACCGATACTGTAACGCTCAGGTTTCTAAGAAGATGAAGAGAACACAGGGTTTATTAAGAAGATCCAAATAACAAGCCAACCTGCAAACCAGTGTGCTCGTGCACAGAAAATACTGGACAATGAACTGAACACAAGCAGGAAGTTAAATACACAGATGATTAACTAAAACGATGAACAGCTGTAATGAATGAGGTTAGTGTCTATGGTATTTGTGGCGGAGGGGGCATGGTTTTGCGAGGTCTGTAGTGGGAGAGAGAGAGCGGAGCCGAGCGGGGAGTAAGTAGGTCAAATGCAGATGAATAACACCTATGTCTGATTGCAGTGATTGGCGGTGAGAGACTGCATAAAAGCCGCTGCGGGGAGAGAGTTTAGAGAGAGAGCTGGACTGGGACTACGCAAGCCACACGACCTGAGGATTCCACTGAGAGATCGAGGTATGCTGTTTATGAGTTTGTGAATAAGAAGTTATACGCCCACGTGCGTGCTTGTGTTTACTATTGTGTATGAGAAATAAAGAAATGCTATCCCAGTCACGCTGACCCCGCCTTCTTCTTTCCCCACCACACACACAACATCGACGAACACAACCACAGTGACAGATTGTGGCTGGAAATTAGACCAAAGGAACACATGTGACTACTGACAACAAACTGAATGTCCATGAAAATGAAAACAAACTGAACATAACTGTGACATAATGCCCCTCAGAGTAGGCTTGACCTTGCGCCATAAAAAAAGATCAAAATAAAAAGATGAGGGATGGAGGATGAAAGCTTTGGAGGCAGGTGAGAAGCTGGAGAAGGCCTGGAAAGAAGGAGCAGGCAGAGGGCTGGCAGAAACAGGCAGGCAGGCAGAGACTCAATGGAGGAACTGATGGAGGGAGCATCCATGGAGCAATGACAGGAAGATTGGCCAGATGGTACAGACCCAAAGCACAGTGAAAACGACAGCCACAACAGGGATGACGACCTCTGTGGGATGACCAACAAGAGACAGAGCTGATCTCAGGGGATCCCCAGGCGATGACAGAGAGCTGATGGGAATCGAGTGACGCCGCTGGCACTGGAGGCCTGCATGGAAACGACAGAGAACCAAGGTGAGTACGGGGGGAATTGGATTCCTTCAGCCCTAGGGGTGGAGATCCGAAGCTCAGCGGGAGGATTGCAAGTCCGTGGTGCAGGGGTGACAACTAACCAAAGGGAGCCGGAGGAATAAGGCAACCCTAGGTCCATGAGGTCCTGTTTTCCCAGGACATGTCCTGTTTTCAAGTCCTGTCCTGGCCATCCTGCCTGACTTTATGAAAGTGATAAAAATGTCTTGATTTTCATAATTTTCCATTGGGCCATTAAATTGATCGGAAGTCAAGTATTAGTTGCAGTGTTGGCGCTCCTACCACACGCATGATGCATTTGATTTGCATTAGTATAACCCGCCTACCCACTCATGCGTAATGCACTTAGAAAGAGGTTGCGCACTGCAGAAAAGAGGCCGCGCCGCAGAACAAGAGACCACACCGCAGAAGAAGAGACAGCACCCCCCACCCTTCAGCAACGGGACTGATCATTTGAGTATCTCATTGCCGGGTGTCCTGGTTTTCGGTAATCAAAATATGGTCACCCTAGGTAACCCCTTGAAGCCACAAGGTAGAGGGTTTCTGGTGGTGCAGAGGGTGGGAGGAGCCACGGTGGAGCCACAGATCAACGAGCCGAGGTGGAATGAGAGGATCTGAGGTCGAAGGCTGAGCCGAAGGATCCACTCGATCTGGCGAGGCTAGTAAGTGCAGACTCTGAGGCTTCACCATACTGCAGGGGAACTCAGGGGAAGATGAAGGGCTGTGGGAACAGCTGAGGCAGGGCTGGAGGACTGGCAGGCAGGCAGAGACTCCATAGAGATAGTGGAAGTGGGAGAGGGAGGTTGGGTGGGACAACTGTCAATTCAAGTCAAGTCACCATTATTTATACAGCGCTTTTTACAATGCAGATTGTTTCAAAGCAGCTTCACAGTGGTAGCAGAAAAATAATGCAACAGTTTTTGATTCGGCTGTACAGCCGCTCTGAAAAACGGTGATGTCATATAGCTCAGTTAAGTTCTCATATATGCAGACAGATCAGTAATATAGTTGAATATTAATTTTTTCAATGCTTTATTATTTATTTAACAGGGACAATGCAGTCAGACATAGTTACCCCCAACTAAGCGAGCCAAAAGCCAAAGGCAACAGAGGCGACGGATCACAGTTTACATGTGACGAAGATGCAATGTCTATGGTGGCTGAAACTAGTGATGAAGAAGAAAGTGAACATGGATATGGGTGACAGGTAGAGTCACAGTGTCCCATTCTATTAGCCAGTCCTCCCCAGAGTTGCCGATTCACACCCCGGTCAGACTCAAACGGGAACTTTGGCTCTGGGGCTTTAGTGGGCACTGTCGTCACAGACTCTGTGCTAGTGGTGGGCAGATGCTCTCAGTTTGCGGGGGCTTAGGCATTGTCATCTCCATGATGCAGGGTGTTTGTGGGCGGTACGTCTGGTACGGGATGTGGCTGGACAAGGCTGTTGTTATCCTCCACTTCGCCCACTGTGAACTCATTGTGACTTCGATCATCCACAGTATGAAGTTTATGTAATTACCCAGGGTCTAGCAGGGATTGCCACGAGGCATGACGAAGCGGAGAGCTTCATCCAGACCACACCGCAATCCCTCCATCAAACAGATGTCATCGCATTTAAAATATGTTCTGCGTATTCAGTTTAAGGTAATTTTTCCTTTATTTGTCTTTTTTCGATGGCAGAAAATCTTTACTCCCATTTTTCATTTAAACTCAATAAATAAATAAATAACACACATACTGTATGACAAATATCACAATAATTGACATTTGTTTAGTTACTCCAAACAAAGTCTTAAATAAAAACATGAATTTCAGTAAAAATGTTCACCCCATTCTGTCTAGTTTTGGTATCACTACTATACCCCATTACATCTTAATAATGCAAATTACACATTAAAGCACCCACAAACACATTATCAAACCATTCCCACCTTTCTACAGTGCTGACTGAAGCGATGCGTCCCAATGAACGATGTGATGAATCCAGCACAAACGGAGAAGTGACTTAAAGCTTGACCTGCATTTGCTGAAACAGAAACAGAGACACTTTGTGACTTCCTGTTTACTCAGAGTGCGGTCTTGAAACAGATGGGTTGTCTCCTTATCTTCATCTCTCTTGCAGTGTCGGCCGGATGCAGCTCAGTGTGTAAAACCTGCTTGCGTTTTTACAGCAAAGCAATAAGAACTAAATTACACCTGACAATGAAATGCACAAAAATTCAACAGTTAATTTTTGAAACTTGCGTACCACAAACAAAAGACAAACAACACATAAGAATATATATTTTAAAGCTACCCCAAATCAAGCTCATAACAACAACAAACTCTCAGTGTGCTTCTCCCTGCCTCTTCTTCTTCTTTCTCTTTCACTTACAGCAGGGATGGGATGTTCAGTATTCACAGTTTGACAGCACTGAAAACTAAATCTGTTTAGAGAAAGAGACATTTCACTGAAGTGTTTGCATATTGTAAAATCCAACATTGATTCTAACTATCACATTTTAGCTTACTTTGCTAAATGTCTTAACTTAATTGTAAATATCTAGTAATCTGTATTATTCACATTCTTTGCCTTTTTTTCTCAGAAAAGTTCAGATTAATTGATTGGTTTGAGGCGGGGCAATTCTTAATAGTTATTTTTCTCTGTTTGAATTCACTGATTTCCCAAAGTCATCTTGAATGTTGAACTGTCAATACAACTGAACTTTTAAGGGATCATCACTTAAGCTGACTTCATAAACTTGATTTTCCTAAAACGTTTTAGTTTGAAGTCACCATTATGGAGATCAGTGTTTCCTTTGATTTGGCTCTTGAAGTGACAAGATGCAAACACCTACCTACCTAATCGACATGGATGTCATTGGGGAGGATGCTGCCTCAATAGAGGGACATGTGAAAGTCCTACAGGACCTATATCTTAAGACAGCCAGATACATTGTTGACAATCGAATGAGGAGGACCTTTGCCTTGGCGCGGAAGGAGATTCCTGGTGGGATGGCTGTTGAAGATTCTCTCAACAAATATCTGTTCTTGAAGAGTTCATCTGGGTTAGTGTGCAAATTATAATAGTACACAAACCCATTAACACGTAGGACACTGAAACTGTATAAAATCCTGATTTTCTCATGCTTGTGTCTTTTAAACTAATTTCAGCTTTATCAAGAAATTGGTTTGCTGTAAAAGTCTGTTAATCTCTGCTGGCACTTTCAACAACATTTTGGAAAAAGTGCATCCAGTGTGCTGCCGCTTGCACAGGGTAACACAAACATGAACAAAATATACAAATAAATTTTTTTTAATGAAGCCTGGAGTTTTCTGTCCCTCCATTGACAGCTACACAACTAGCATTTTCAAGGTCTAGAGAGGCAGTAATATCATGTCAGTATCATGTGATATCAGGAATTCAAAGCAGCACTTCTCATGTTGCCAGGCTTGTTCAGAGAGAAGCTTGAACACTTCATTGTGCTTGGGAGGTGCGCCTACGTTTCTTTGTCTATGTCTTGAATGCCTATCATAAATGTATTTAAAAGCAACATTGATTTGATGACTCTATATTTAATATACACAGATAAGGTCCAGTTCTGGTTTATTTCTTTGCCCTTGGCTGACATGTGGCATTGCTATGGCCTGCTTGTGGCCCAGATCTGGCAAACAAGAGTGGGCTACTCAAGGGCCGTCATTCCACGCCGCATGTGACCAAATCAGCATTCCAGCTATGTGGGATCTGGTTTGCTCATATTTTATGATTATCAATTTTTATTTTACATCAATAAAACAAATATTGAATGCAATAGATTAAGGAAATATGAAATGATAATAAAATTAAAACGAACCGTGAACTCATGTGAAAAAATATAAAATAAACAAAAACAGACATGTTCTCTCTCCTCAACTAACCAATAAAAAGGAAAACTGTTTTTAAAATATATATGATCTCCTGTTGCTGATTCACTGGCGACAGTACCATAATTACACAGTTTTTATTATTTTCCCAATTTTTTATTTTATTTTGGTTAAACCACATGACATGGAAAACAGATTCAGAAACACAGGAACAAGACTGATCAAATCAAATAATGTTAAAAAAAACTATAAATGTTCTGTTTATTTACAAATGTGATTATTGTCTCTGTGTCTTTGACAGGACTGCAGAATATTTGAGTTTTCCAGCATTATGTTAAATGCTCTAAACTCTGTCCCAGACAGCATTTATTTTGTTTTAAAGTTGTCACCACCAGTGTTTTCATCTTCACAAAAATGTCATGGACCCCCAATTATTTTGTTGTATGATTATCTGAACACGTAACATATCAAAAGAAAGAACAGACCTTCGCTTTTAAACAAAACAACAACAAAAACATTACTGCATTACTTTTTAAGAAAAGCAATATTTTGAGCTAAAAGCTGAGAAAAGCTTTACAGTCCTACAGCTCGTCCTGGGTCGACATTTCAGTCAGTAACATTAGGCAGTTTTGATTTGAATGGTGTTTGTTACGACCTCTTAGGGTCAGAAGTAACATTGAGGTTATGGTCAAATTTGGAGTGATGGTGGTGGCAAGAGATGACGTGAAATGAAGTAATGTGTAAGACAGCTGATTTATTATACAAAAGTCAAAATATAGATACAGAGAAATGTGGATAATCACAATAATAATGATGATAAAAAGAAAAAAATAAGCAAAGAAAAAGAAAATATAAGTAAATATTTACAATGTAAAGTAATTATTAATCCCAAGAAAAAAAGGGACGCAATTAGTGACGCCAGGTGTAAATCAACCTCTAACCTACCTAATGAAAAATTAAATCAAATAAATCAAATCTTCAGCGTCAAACACCCTAACTTACCCTAACAGAAACATTCAAAGGGTGGCGTTCACACTCTTACCCGGGGTGTCTACACAATCGAGTTATCGAAGTGCTGCACAATGTAGGTCATGTGACGTTTAACCTTTCCACTTTACTCTTGGGCAGAGACGGGGGAACTAAAATAACTAAAAAACAAAATGGCCGAATAAAAGTGGTAGTGTTAAGAGTCATAGAACTAATCATATTGGCGATACAGAAACAACACAAAGCAGATACTCTCGAAAGGGCCTCAGCTAAAACATGAATACCTTTTTGTTGCGAAAAACACAAGAGGATTGTGGTCCATGTACACTATGAAGGGCAGACTACTAGAACCAAGGTAGACTTCACAGTGCTGTAGGCCAAACAACAGAGCAAGGGCTTCTTTCTCAATGGTGGAATAATTAAAATGATGCTTATTAAACTTATGAGAATAATAAATAACAGGATGATCTTTTCTATACAATTTATACACTCCTGAACAAAATCTTAAAACCAGGTGATGCATTGCAAGTTTTACACATTTCGCACTAGTTGATCATAACCGCGTTGTTAAGTGTTTCTTCAAAATGCCAAAAGAAGAAACAGGAGCAAGAGACAAAAAATAGAGAGTAGGCAATTTATTGAAAACTGCATTTAAACTCAAACAGGCTGTTCATCAGCTGATCAAAAGTTCAAGACCATAGCCATAAAAAGGTCAAATCTGCACCAAACATGGGACATTGTAAGGTGGAAGAAAGTTTTATTCTCTGACGAGAGAAAATGTAACCTGGACAGGCCTGATGGCTTCTAACGTTACTGGCATGACAAGGAGATCCCACCTGAGATGTTTTCTACGCGGCGCAGTGGAGGAGGCTCCATCAGGATCTGGGGAATGGAAAAATGGAGTTACAGGTTGTGCAGGGGCATCAAACGGCGCCTGGCTATGTGGATCTGTTGCAGTGGGCATCCCTCTTGACCGCGGGCCCCCGTCTGTGCGGTAATGACTGGGTCTTTCAACAGGACAACGCCCGCCTGACGAAGGACTTCTTCCAGGAGAATAACGTTGCTCTTTTGGACCATCCTGCGTGTTCCACTGATCTAAATCCCATTGAGAACATTTGGGGATGGATAGCAAGGGAAGTTTACAAAAACGGACGCCCTTCGTGAAGCCATCTTCACCACATGGAGTAACGTCCCCCTCCAGTCTCCTGGAAACAGTCGCATCAAGCATGCCGAAACCAGTGTTTGAAGTGATCATCAAGAATGAGTCCTTTTTTGACACTTTTAGTTCTGATGTGCATTTATTTTTGGGCTATGGTCTTGAACTTTTGATCAGCTGATAAACAGCCTGTTTTAGTTTAAATGCCTTTTTCAATAAATTGCCTACTCTCTTTTTGCCTCTTGCTCCTGTTTCTTCTTTTGGCATATATATATATATATATATATATATATATATATATATATATATATATATATATATATATATATATATATATATATATATATATATATATATATTAGGGCTGCGCAATATTTCGAAATTATCAAAATATCGCAAATGTACATATCGCAATATGCCTATCGCAACGGTTCGCAATATCTGAATGATTTTAATAGGCTACTTCAACATTATGAAAAAGTTTATGTTTTAGGTCGACACATATAGAAGAGAATAGACTGGGCACACTGCTGTTACTTATGTGACTTGCTTGACGTCAAAAAGAGTTATTAAGTGCAATAACTTGCGAAAAACAACAATGTCTGCTGTCTGACACACACACCGAAACATGCGCACATGCCGTCTCTCGGAAAGCGTGTGATGCCTTCAGTTCTGTTTCGTGCCTTGTTACACACTCAAACTGTCACATACACACACAGTTATGTCTTGATGAGTATTCATGTAAACACAGTCAGTTATCAGTTGGGGAAAGAAACCGAATGTGTGTCAATAGGATCCGTGCATTAGCTCTATTTGTGACATGAACTAAAGCTAAAACACTGCTGGTCACTTTCAGAAGTTGTAGCGATGCTTTCTTTTCCTAAAAAGAATGTGAAACACATAAATGGTATCGTTCTCAGTTTTTTAAATATATTTTTAATATAATTTGAAATCGATTTTAAACACTAATATCAATATCGTATCACATATCGAATATCGCGTTTTTTAACAAGGTATTGCATATCGCATTTTCTTCAATATCGCACAGCCCTAATATATATATATATATATAGGATATACTGCATCTTACATGCTTTCTTTAAATACAGTTAATTAACACATCCAGTAGCGGTTCTATAATTTAATTTACACAATTTTACTGTATTTACTGAAATCAAAGAATACAGTAAAATTATGTAAATTAAATTACAAAGCCGCTACTGTAAAAAAAAAATAACAGTAACTGGCTGGCAACCCTGCTGCCAGTATTTTACTGTAAAATGTACAGGTAATTTTTAACAGTGTACTGTTTTAGACAAAACTATTAGTGATTTCAAGCACATTGGATAGGCCTTTAACTTCTGTGATGACAACATCTTCAGATCTGCATTTAGGGCACTGCCTTGAGTTCTCCATCCATTGGTCAATACAAGCCTTGCACCCCACCACACTCCTGCAGCATGAGGTGAACACAGGTTCTTCCATGACAGCTTGGTAAAGAAAATATGAAAAATCAACATTAACTGCAGCTGGTGCCAAATAAACATGATTATGTTTAGGAAAAAGTAAGTAAAATAACATCAATTACAGCTGATTTCATGGCTAAAAATGATTCAACCTTTGGCAGTTACTGCAAAAATCCAGTCTATAGGGATCACACACTTGCAACTGAAATCAGTGAATAGATTGAGCATGATTTCAGTTGAGCAAAATCCATGCTACTGTTTGAGCACCACATTTGTTCCTTCTAGTTTAAAGCAGCACTAGGTAACTTTTCAACCTTCATAATATATTTTCAAGACTCTTGTGATGATACATTGACTTACAATATGTTGAATGACACGTCTGCCATAGCCTGGACGGGTCTGTATCGTTTTTAATAGTACTTTTAAACTTTGAGTTTCGGGTAGTAACCCGAGAACAAAAAGAACTACAAAATTTGACTGCTTTTTCACGGCATATACGTCACTTCCACCATCACCCCCAATTCCTTAAATTCGGATGTGCGAGCCCAACTATCGTTTGTTTGCCGAATGCTATAGTCATGGGCGAGGCAGTGCAGAAAAAGAAGAAAGCAAAAGAGGAAATGAGGAAGTGCTCGTATTAAAGGCAGGACGAGGATCAACATTGGGCCAGCGTTTGCTCATTGGCGTGAGCTGAAGGAGGAGGAGGCGTGCCCGATCGATGCTGACTTGGCTGTCATGAGCACAAAATCATATTTTAGGATACCTAACATGTCTGTGATATTTGTTTATTTGTCTTGCCTCAAGCTATAATGCAAATTGATTTTTTCTTAAATTTGCAGATTCATCTATGGTAGCTTGATAATATAATATTGACGATATATGGTTATTACCTACCACTCAAACATTGAATTGAAGTATCATATAGATTCTGTAAAACGGTAACCAATAGACTAGACTACTATAATGACGCTGGCTTGTAAACGTGAGCATCGCGATTTGAAAAAGACAAAAAATGCAATTATATTCATATGACATGCTGAAACATATGCCACTGTACATGGGATGAAGACATTTCACACGACACAAGCAGAACACCTGCATGTGAACTCCTCCTGCAGTGTTCAGGGCTTTCATGGTTGTCATGTCAACAAATGCATGTGCATCCCCTGATGTTGGATGACAGTTTACGACGACAATACTGTTTCCCAACTGTAGGGGGACCCCGAGAGCAAAAACTACCTAGTGCTGCTTTAAAGGATTAGTTCACTTTTAAAAAAACTTTTGCTGATAATTTACTCACCCCCATGTCATCCAAGATGTCCATGTCTTTCTTTCTGCAGTTGAAAAGAAATTGATTAAAGGTCCGAATGACAGTTTCAGTGCAGCTTCAAAGGGCTTTAAACCACACCAGACGATGAATAAGGGTCTGATCTAGCCAAACGATCGGTCATTTAAAAAAAAAAATCAAAAGTTTAAGTTTTATAAGCACAAATGTCTGCCTTGCTCCGTTCTGTGATATGTGGGCGTGGCGTCCGCGTGATACGCAATTACGTTGAAAAGGTCACGCTTGCCGTAGGCGGAAATACCGAGTCAGTGTTTTCAAATGAGCAGAAGGAGGATTCAAAATCGTCCGACATCGTTGTTTTACCTTTAAACTCCCTTTTTTGTAAACGCCGTTTGACTCAGTATGTGCACGTTCAACACTGACTCGGTATTTCCGCCTATGTCAAGCGTGACCTTTTCAACGTAACTGCGTATCACGTGACGTCACACACATATCACAGAACGGAGCAAGGCGGACATTTTTGCTTATAAAACTTAAACTTTTGATTTTTTTTTTTTAAATGACCGATGGTTTGGCTAGATAAGTCTGCTATGGTTTAAAGCCCTTTGAAGCTGCACTGAAACTGTCATTCGGACCTTTAACCGTTTGGGATCCATTGAGTCCATTATAAGGAGAAATGATTGCATCAAAAACCTTCATTTCTTTTCGACTGAAGAAAGAAAGACATGGACATCTTGGATGACATGGGGGTGAGTAAATTATCAGCAAAAGTTTTTTTTAAAGTGAACTAATCCTTTAATGAGTTTTGGTTAGGACATTTCAAGTTGCAGTTGTTTGTGTGCATGTGTGTGCATGTACCTATGCAGATTAGACACATGAATGTTTCCTTTAAAATTGTTGCTAGTTTTGCCCTTTGTGCTGCTCCTTGAGTACCGGAAACAATCTCCTGAATTAGTCTGGATATATTTTCTAATCCACGAGAGGCCTCCAACAGCTCCTTGATTTGAGATTTAAGGTTATGAAGGACATACATGTCAGCATCTTTGCAACTATTAAAAAACAAAAAGATAACCACATGAATAATTTTCACTCATCCCTCCTAATTATAAAAGTTTCTTTTGAAAAAGGGTTACAATAAGGTAACTGAAGTGAATGGGACAGACCTGGTATCATGGTATTTGGATTCATTGCTGATTGAGAGTCTGTCAAGCCCAGTTTGGACCCGGGCAACAATTCCTGTAAGTTTTCCAGTCAAACGCACAGTTTCAGAAATCTTCGAAGCCAATCCACCAACGTCATATATCCGTATGAAGCGGGACAACTCATAGGCAGAGTCGAAATATTTCCCTAAATAACTGACCTTATGCTTTGGGTTATTAATGTCTCTCAATATTTCCTCAATAAGCTGATTAATGGCTTTCATCTTGCCATTTATACAGAAGATTCTACTCTGAAATTCCTCCAGTTCATCTCCAAAGTCTTCTTTGAATTTTGCCTGCATGCTTGATTTCTTTTTGTTCCAGACTCCTCTACCAATCACACCGCCTGTGAGCACAGCTGCTCCTGCTCCGACAACAACGGCAGAAGCTCCCAGAGTAAACGGAGCTAAAGCCATTCCTAAACCCATCATGACCCCTCCAGTTATTCCTGCTTTATCTCCATGATGAAAGCCTGTAGCAACACGTCTGAAATCTTCTTCAAATGTTTTAATGGTATCACACAGTCTGTCCATGCACTGCTGGGTTTGACGGTATTCATTCTCAAAGAGATCATCCAAATCCTTTGAGACATTTAAAACAAAATCTAGAGAGAAAAAATATATTTTATTAGAATTTACAGTATAAATACAGGTGCTGGTCATATAATTAGAATATATTCAAAAACTTAGTTTATTTCACTAATTCCATTCAAAAAGTGAAACTTGTATATTATATTCATTCATTACACACAGACTGATATATTTCAAATGTTTGTTTCTTTTAATTTTGATGATTATAACTGACAACTAAGGAAAAAGTGTGGAGTATGGAGAAAATGTGGAGTATCTCAGAAAATTAGAAAATTACAATACAAAGAAAGGATTTTTAGAAATCTTGGCCAACTGAAAAGTATGAAGATGAAAAGTATGAGCATGTACAGCACTCAATACTTAGTTGGGGCTCCTTTTGCCTGAATTACGGCAGCAATGCGGCGTGGCATGGAGTCGGTCAGTCTGTGGCTATGCTCAGGTGTTATGAGAGCCCAGGTTGCTCTGATAGTGCTCTGCCCACACGATACGCCTCCATCCGCTGTACAAGCATATCTTTCTTTTATAAATATAATAAAACTAAAGACTTTTCGGAGATATGAAGGATGCAATACTACTCTATAGGTACTCAAGACTGACATGAGCCCCCAGTGTCAGTGCAAACAGAGGACCCAAGATCGATGGCGATTCAAACACAGTTTATTGAAGAAAGAAACAAAGGCAGTCAGCCGTGCGAAGGATGCTGAACTGGAGGGAATGTAAATCCTTTAACCTGAGGGTGCGAGACAGGCTGTGGCACTTTTATCTCCCCATGCATCAGACACCGACCCGCCACGAACAGCAGGATGGCTGGGCAGAGAACAGGTATAACGAGCAGTACCAGACAGGACAGGGCAAGACTAGACACTGAACTGTGAGACGGAACAGGTCGATCAAAACCAAGACCACAGCATACATCCGACAGGGAAGGAGAGCGAACAGCTAGGTGAAATAGCAGAGAGAATCAGGGTAGAGAGGGAACAAGTGCGGGGCAATGAGCCAAAAATAAAACAATTATAACTGAATGCCTGTTTTTCTTTTTTTTTGTCAAATTTGTATAGGGTTGCTAACAACCTGAGGTGTGTAAGATTGTATTTTTTTCCTGCACAACAATAAATGAATCTATAATGACGAAATAGGTGCAATTCACCTTTATTCCTCAAGATGGCAATGTCTGATACGCAATGATGAAGTGACGTTTCACTCAGAGATGTTTAAGCTTAGTTTGTGCCAATCCTGGGTTTTAGGTACCATTAAAGTGGTTTGGCTTTTAGCAGTGTTCACTCCATAGTAACTTACGCTCCGCGGCTCACCTGCTCCAGGACAGGTTATGATCTGGATAAGAGATCTCAAACTGAAACTGGACCAATCAGCTGAGAGCAAAGGGACACACCTCTGATGCAATAAAGCTAAAGGTCACTAAATAGCAAATGGCTTTTAACAATGCTTATTTATAATAATAATAATAATTTTGAATGATTTCGATATCATTAATGTAATTATTATACCCTTAATCAATTACACATTTTAGTAAATCAATCATTGATAGGCACACACCTCTGATGCCCACTACATAGCAAATGTTTTTTTTAAAGACAACAGCGTCTGGCTTTTAACAATGCTTATTTAAAATAATAATAATAATAATAATAATAATAATAATTTTGAATGATTTAGATGTAATTTATGTAATTATACCCTTAATCAATTACACTTAATAATAAAATATAATTTTAGTTAATCAATCATTAATAGGCACTTAGTTAAAATGTATATAAATAACCTATATAAAGGTCATACATACTGTATAAGCTTTAAAATCAATAAATAAAGCTATAATGAATACATGTAAGCTTAAATGTTCAATTATCAACTAAACTAACTTCAAAACTTTTACTTGCATTGACGTATATGATTTTTCTTTAAGTTATCCTCTTTCATAGACAGCTCTTTTCTTCTTGCTGTGTAAATTGATTTAAATTCTTAATATTTTTCAATCATGTAATATTCTGCAGAAGAGATAAATGAATCTCACTGCTTCTCTCGTGAGAAGTGAATCTCAGTGCCACTGATCCAGAGCGTGTGATTGGCTGTTCACTGCTGATGTCACAGCTAAACTCCTAAACTCAGGATCAAAGCCTGAGCTGACAGAGAAAGCTGATGATCAGCATCATGGGACCAACAGAGCCTGAAGAGATGGGGTTGGTTTTGTCAACTCAAAACTAATCCTGTAACCCTGAGTTTGTTAAACTACCATCATGGTACAGGCCCCTGCTCAAAAAACTATAAGTGGTCAAAATATTGATTTTGAAGACGTTGAAAATGAGAATATGCGTGAGATGGTGAATATGAGGCAGATGCTGAATGTACTGGCTAATGAGCTCTGACAAGGACATATAAAACATCTGCTCAAACTGAACCCTTCCAAGCTCCAAAAGGTAACGAAATATGTTTTATTTTATTCTCCTGTAGCTGTTACTCTAACATCAGGAGTTTTATATATTATTCGACAGGTAGAGATCCATCCGTGTTAGATTTAGATCTGGGTCCCTAAAGACCCGAATATGTAAGAATTATTGGCAAAAATAGTCACCCAATTAATGGTTAAATCATTTTTTTTTTTTTTTTTGTAAAGATTATATAGATATAAACAAAATAGAGGGGTGATATTACACTGTAAAAAGGTTTTCAAGCAGTCCCTCATCCAATTAATAATTTGTCGTTCAATTCAATTCACCATTATTTGTTTTATTCTTCAAGTAATATATTTTTCTTTCAAAACATTGTTAAATCTAAATATTTTTCATTAAGAGCTCAACTAAGAAATATTTGTTTTGGAATGTAAAGTTTCAAGGTTACACGCAAGCCGCGCATGCGCATTAAATACAGATCTCGACCAGTCATCAGACCGCGCTTTTCAAATCCACGATGGTAGATCCCTTCACTTTCCTGCAGACCTGCACCAGAGAAAATCAAGTTGCATCGCGAATAAACTCTGGTAAGTTTGACAGTAATTTATTATGTGCTGCTGTATTTAGTAGTCTGTTAATTGTATGCCAGGCATTATGTAGCTCTACTGACTTTCTCTTCGTTTGAAAATGTTGGTGACAGGTAGCTCAACGTTAGTTTACATTAACGTTAGTTAACGTAAGTTACCATGTCGACGTTAATAAATGCCTTACCGATTGTAGGGAACATTAGTAAACAGTCATACAATTTTACAATGATAAAAATGTGAACGTTAAGCGCTGAACATAACTTATATCGAGTCAGCGCCATTTTGTATTCCCTCTGTCGAATGAGTCTCCAGTAAAGTTACGTTAGTGTTTTGAAGCTTAGGAAAATACTTACGAATTCAATTGATTATTTGATGACCTGTCATGTTATACATTTCATGAAGACTTGTTTCGGTTGTGTACAGTGGTCATTTACATATGGCAACAACAAAATTGTGGCCAGTGAAAATGCTGTGGCTAGTAACTTTGGAAAACCAGTAACTAACGTTAGCCACAGTGGCTGCGGAGCAAAAAAAATTAATGTCAAGCAAGATCTATATAAAACATTTCACACACCCACACGACTGAACCAGTTGTATACATTTTTACTATCTTTGCAGGATACTGACACCGCTACAAAGAGGGAGATTGAACTGTAACATCTTATCCAAGATGTCCTGGTAAGGCAAGGTTACTTTAGAGATCTGTGAATGCTAGCTAAGGCTGTCCACTTAAAAATTAGCCATCAGACTATTTTCAGATGTACAGTATGTCTGAAAACAGTCTGAAGGCTAATTTCTAAAAAAAAAATGCAGTTCCTTTTGAAAGTCTGATTCGCTGGTAAATTTGTGTGAATTAAAGGGGTGGTTTATTTATGATTGTACTTTTTTTTTTTATTTAGTGTGTATTGTTGCTGTTTGAACATGAACCACATCTGAGACATTTAATTTTAAGATGGTGATAGTTAACCCCAAAAATGAAAATTTATGTTTTTCTGCTTACCCCCAGGGCATCCAAGATGTAGGTGCGTTTGTTTCTTCAGTAGAATACAAATGAAGATTTAACTCCAACCGTTGTTCTGTGCCAGTCGTATAATCCATGTCAATGGAGTGTAAAAAAAAAAACATACACAAACAACTTAATTTTAAACCCTGCGGCTCATGATGACACATTGATGTCTTAAGATACGAAACGATCAGTTTGTGTGAGAAACTGAACCGTATTTATATAATTTTTTTTATACCTCAAATACAACACTATGTCCACAGCCGCGAGTGTGCCATCTCTTCCGCTGGGTGAGGTCAAAATACAGGATATGGTGTATCTCAATGGCATACAAACAGCGGAAGTGATGTATCTCTATGCCATGTCGTGTACATTTGACCTCACTTACCGGAAGTCATCGTGCAGTGAACGCTGGTGTACATAGTGTTTGTATTTGAGGTAAAAAAATATATAAATACTTCTCACACAAGCCAATAGTTTGGTGTCTTAAGACATCAATCTGTCGTCATGAGCCGCAGGGTTTAAAATGAAATTGTTTGTGCATGTTTTGTTTTTGCACTCAATTACACTCCATTGACATGCATTATACGACTGACAGACTGCAACGGTTGAAGTTAAAAATCTTAACTTGTTTTCTACTGAAGAAACAAACACACCTACATTTTGGATGTCCTGGGGGTAAGCAGAAAAACAAATATTCATTTTTGGGTGAACTGTTATAATACATATGACAAAAAATATTGTCTAAACTACGTTGCATATTCCTCAAAAGTTCTTGTGATGATATCACTAGTTAGTTGACAACATTTTATCGGAAATCATAGGCAATGATATTTTGCAGGTGCACATGATGCAACGCTGTCAGAGAGTGTCTATGAAAATGTGAAGAGGCACATGAATTTACACCATTATTTCAGTTCTGATTATCCAAAAAAAGACAGGTCAGGATAGAAGTTCATAGAAAGTTCAGTTAGAACCAAATTCAGATGTTTGTGTTTTTGATTATTTTGACTCCAGTCCAATTTTCCAAGTAAAAAAAAGAAAAGGTCTTTTTATTTTTTTTTTTGAGCTGGCTAATTAAATTCCTTTTGGGCTACCAAAATCTCAAGAGTGCTTACCCAAAGGGCTACTAGGGATTTTGAAATTTTGCAAGCCCTTTATGTGTGCATGTTTGTATCCATGAAAATTTTTATAATAATTGTATTAAGACCCCCCTCCTATATTATTTTCCAGGTTTCCGAGAAGGAAGGGGCTGAACAAATTCTCGAACAGGAAACCATAGCCATCTTAGTCATCAGAGATGCACAAGCTGTACCCATAGAAATTGGCATCATACTTCGAGGGACAAGAGGTTCTGAGCAATCTGGGACGTTCTAATTCCTGACTTTAACAATATTTGTTCTTACAGTTGGATAACATTTGTAGCATCCTACAATACAGGGAGTGCAGAATTATTAGGCAAGTTGTATTTTTGAGGATTAATTTTATTATTGAACAACCACCATGTTCTCAATGAACACAAAAAACTCATTAATATCAAAGCTGAATATTTTTGTAGTTTATTAGGAAGTAGTTTTTAGTTTTAGCTATTTTATGGGGATATCTGTGTGTGCAGGTGACTATTACTGTGCATAATTATTAGGCAACTTAACAAAAAACTAATTTATACCCATTTCAATTATTTATTTTACCAGTGAAACCAATATAACATCTCAACATTCACAAATATACATTTCTGACATTCAAAAACCAAACAAAAACAAATCAGTGACCAATATAGCCACCTTTCTTTGCAAGGACACTCAAAAGCCTGCCATCCATGGATTCTGTCAGTGTTTTGATCTGTTCACCATCAACATTGTGCAGCAGCAACCACAGCCTCCCAGACACTGTTCAGAGAGGTGGACTGTTTTCCCTCCTTGTAAATCGCACATTTGATGATGGACCACAGGTTCTCAATGGGGTTCAGATCAGGTGAACAAGGAGCCCATATCATTAGATTTTCTTCTTTTATACCCTTTCTTGCCAGCCACGCTGTGGAGTACTTGGGCGCGTGTGATGGAGCATTGTCCTGCATGAAAATCATGTTTTTCTTGAAGGATGCAGACTTCTTCCTGTACCACTGCTTGAATAAGGTGTCTTCCAGAAACTGGCAGTAGGACTGGGAGTTGAGCTTGACTCCATCCTCAACCCGAAAAGGCCCCACAAGCTCATCTTTGATGATACCAGCCCAAACCAGTACTCCACCTCCACCTTGCTGGCGCCTGAGTCGGACTGGAGCTCTCTGCCCTTTACCAATCCAGCCACGGGCCCATCCATCTGGCCCATCAAGACTCACTCTCATTTCATCAGTCCATAAAACCTTAGAAAAGTCAGTCTTGAGATATTTCTTGACCCAGTCTTGACGTTTCAGCTTGTGTGTCTTGTTCAGTGGTGGTCGACTTTCTGCCTTTCTTACCTTGGCCATGTCTCTGAGTATTGCACACCTTGTGCTTTTGGGCACTCCAGTGATGTTGCAGCTCTGAAATATGGCCAAACTGGTGGCAAGTGGCATCTTGGCAGCTGCGCCTGACTTTTCTCAGTTCACGGGCAGGTATTTTGCGCCTTGGTTTTTCCACACGCTTCTTGCGACCCTGTTGACTATTTTGAATGAAACGCTTGATTGTTCGATGATCACGCTTCAGAAGCTTGGCTATTTTAAGACTGCTGCATCCTCTGCAATATATCTCACTATTTTTGACTTTTCTGAGCCTGTCAAGTCCTTCTTTTGACCCATTTTGCCAAAGGAAAGGAAGTTGCCTAATAATTATGCACACCTGATATAGGGTGTTGATGTCATTAGACCACACCCTTCTCATTACAGAGATGCACATCACCTAATATGCTTAATTGGTAGTAGGCTTTCCAGCCTATACAGCTTGGAGTAAGACAACATGCATAACGAGGATGATGTGGTCAAAATACTCATTTGCCTAATAATTCTGCACTCCCACAATGAGGATAGAGATCATGAGATGCTTTCTGCAGCTGCAGTTCTAATGCACTGCATTGTTCCCAATTTAAGGCTGTTTTCTAAGGGCAATGTTTGCCTAAATATCTGACCCTTAAATACTGAAATTGTGGATGTGTGGAAGGAAAAGTTAATAAATATAGATGTCTTGAAAATTGTGTTTTTGATTCATTTTAATGAGATTAAATGTTCCTTAATGGGAAACCATGTGTTATTAAATCTGTTTCTTTTATTTGTTTAAATAATTTCTATAAACTAGTATTTAAAAAAGAGAAATAATTGTTTAATTAAATCTATATCTTTTGATTGGATAAAGCAAATTAATTCTAATACATATTTCTTAAATGAAAAACAACTGTTTAATTAAATCTATATCTTTTGTTTAGATCAAAAATCTAATTTAAATTAATTTACTTTCTTCAACAAGATAATATACTTTGTGCCAAATTATATAAATTAGTTTACAAAGACATAGAAAATATTGTTTAGGCAAGTTATTTATTTTTCATTGGCTCAAGTTATAAAATATAGATGTGAACCATTACCTAAATTTTTAATTGGATGAATGAAAATCTTTTTCAGTGTATGAGCAGGTGAAGTGAATAACATATTTGACAGCAAGTTATGATTCTTGAGGTTCTTTTTTTCTATTATTTGAAGACAAAGTGAATGAGGCTGAATGCTTTCCACTCACTGTTGAATGAAGGAGGAAGACCTTTACTGTGATCTGAGCTCCAGTGGTCACTACTGTCTTCACTGCTGTCACTGCCATGGTCATCCATCTTAGGAAGAAGTTCACTTGCCTCCCTTTAACCATTAATTACAAAAGGACACATTTTTGACACATTGTTAATGGATTAAAACATGAATGATTTTGAAGTCAGTCTGTTAGTAGATATTCTCCATTTTGAGTAATTGAGTAACCGAATTGTTACTGTAAATCTTTGTAATGTTGACACAATGTAATATTATTAAAAACAACATTAACAGAAAACACAGTCTCATTTCCTCATCTGAATGATGTCAGAACTACCGAAGCCCTCAGCGCTCCTGTATTATTTTGCGTGTATTTATTAGATCATGTATTTATGATTAAAGACCTCCCTGTGCAGTGTTTGCTCTTGTAATTACCATTCTGCAAGCGTGTTTGTTTGTTCATTTTGGGGACTAATGTTTTATAAAGAAGGAGGTTGCAAAAAGTATTTAATAAAAGGGTGCCAACAATTATGGCCAACGTGTTTTTTAGAAAAGCATTTATTTCATAATGTGATTTGCCCTCAATTTTAAATTCTTTTTACTTCAATAAGTGGGTTGGATTTTTGTGAATGTTTTTATTAAAAGATTAAAAGGATAAACAATGCAGATTTATTTTTTACAGCCATATTTGATCATATTTACCAGGGGTGCCAACAATTTTGACCACCACTGTACACACACACATATATATATATATATATATATATATATATATATATATATATATATATATATATATATATATATATATATATATATACAGTCAAAATTGTTATATATATATATTAGTTGATATTAAAAACCCGTGTTTTTCTTGACTTGCCACCCATGAACTCAAACTGGATTAATGTTCTCCCAGTTACGAGTTCTGACGTCACACAGCCCTGTTTAAATGGAAGATGTATTAAAAACCAAATCGTTCATGAAAATAAGGTATTGCTCTAACGTTATTTATCCGCAAATGTTATGCATTATCAGCAGCTTTTCTAACCTTAGCTAGCTTTCAGTCCATGAGCGCAAGATTAATACCATGTCCAAATATACAAATAATGTCAAATAAAAGATATAACAGCTTCTCTTGCCTTATGCGCAGTTTTTTCTCCTACCTTTCCCTCAAATAGCAAGGAGTAAGCACCTTTGGCGATAGAAATGATTGTAAGTGAGCATAAATCCTGTACATCCAGCTACCACAGTTCCTGGCGCTCCGGCAGTTTGGCGAGAGTTTGCCTGGAGCGCTGAAGTCCCGAGTCGGGGTTTGAAGTCGTAATTTACGGGCTCAAAAACCTGCCTGGAACGCAGCATAAGATTACGATTATTGTGCTAACTAGACCAGAACAAACGATTCTGTCTGAATAAAACATTGTATACATAAGATTATGAGCAACACACCCAAACACAGATTATGATATTACCACTTTAACAAAAATCTCCACTTTGAGTTTTATTTAATTATTCCAAACAACGAATAATTAGAAAGTTATTGTATTTCAATGTGCGTCACACTGTGTGTAGTTTCGGTTTCGTTTCAGTGTTTGCGCGTTCACTGCTTCGTTTATAACAGATTATCCGCACAAATTAATAAAGCAGACTGATTAATGGCTCTTTAGAAACACTAAACCTGATGCTGTCTGTCCTGATGAAGCTCGAGCTCCGGGAACTGCTCAACTGCGTTCCTCCTCCTCCGTCCTCTCTCTTCTCTTCCGCACTCAACAGCTTACCCTCAATATAACAAATCAGGACAAAATAAGATCTTTTAGCATGTACATACATTGACTTTTCCAAAAAATAATTATGTATTTTTGAAAATTAATAAAAAATTAAAATAATTATGACTTGACTGGGCAAAAGCTGTAGCCACACATCCATCATAAAGTCAAAGAGCAGAAGTGAACTTTTAAAACAGTTTGACGTGATTGAGTAACTTAAGATTAACATGATAAACAGCAACACACCAGTGAATATATTACTCATATGTTTGAAAATGTTTTAAAAGGAAGAGGAAATGAAACAGCTGAAGATCCTTTAGTTATGTTTATGTTTAATGTTGATGACATCATCATCAGCAGTGATATCATCATTCATCAGTTTCAACACTAGATGGCCTCGATGTTCAGTGTTAATAAATATCCCTTTACAAGACGGAATAACAGCTCAACACTCACAGAAACATATTCATACTCATATCCTGTAAAGTCCAGAAGCTTTTATAACAGTCATGCATTTGACAAACTCTTCTTGATCAACACAATAAACACATGCACACACTTTACAACATTCATGTTTTCTGTTATTGTCATGTTTCCTGCTTATTGTGTTGGTAATAAATATTTTGCATCAGCAAACAAAATATATAATTATTATTCCCATTTTTAGTTCTCATAAAATGTATCCAAATAAACAGGGATATTTTATAGATAAATAAAGACAATAATGTAATTCACTATAAGTGATAAAGTGTAAAGTGTAGTAAGTAGTTATGCATAACATGATAATTATTTTGATCAATCTGTTTGTGATCTCACATGTGGATTTATATCTAGAAGTTGAACAGAAATCATATTTAATTCAATCTTTTGTTGATGGAAACATGAATGTCTTTATGACAATGACACGTCAACTCAGAGAGATTTCTGATGTGCTAGTTTCATTTCTCCAGGTTGGTTTGTTATTCTGTCTATAGTTTTAGTCATTTCCTCCATGAACTGCTGTAACTGAATCATTTCTATCCACATCTGAAGCAACGCCTGTCTAACCGGCAGAAATCTCATCAGCTGAGCTCCGATCAAACACCTCGTCTGAGACTTAAATCCTAAATCCCGTTTGTGGCCCGTTAAGACTGACAATTCAGATTTAGTCCGAGACTTCACTTAAATTACAAATGAGATGCTTGATAACTAACATTTAAGTGCAGCTTTGAGCCAATATTTTTTTCTCTCTTAAGTCAATTCTTAGCAGTGTTCTTGTGAGTAATTCTCACAGGCTTGATACATACAAGCCCTGATCCTCTCCCCAAAAACCAGGTGTTTGTGTTAAAGTTAATGAGATAATTAAGAGAGTCCAACTAAAGCAAACACTGATCTCCATAATGGTGACTTTAAATTGCTGACTCTTTCCTTCAGTGACTCTGCTTGTTATCATCAGGTGTTCATCACTAACGGTCAATCATCACTTAATTTAATCATTAACACTTCTTCAGAGTTACTGTAGCACTCTTGAGTGTGGAGTCAAATAAACTTTGAAGAGTGTTAATTTTGCACTGGGGTTTATGCTGTGTATGTTCTGTCAAAATAATAAATTACACAAATATGAGCCCTCCCCACAACCCTCCTAAATGTGAATATATTGAACTTATGTAATATATATGACGACTTATACATTAGATACAAAATATAATAATTTAAACCTTTTGACCCATAAACCAGAACAGATCATCAACAAACATAAGACAAAATATGTTTGCTTTGGTTAAAATTCTACAAAAATTACTTCAGCGCAAACTTTAGTGTCTGTTTAAACTGCAGCAAAATACATGATCCCATATGTTTGCTTTTGCTTTTCTTGAACAAATAGTTTAATTGAAATAAAAGTAAAATGATCACATAGAACTTGCATATTGTTTCAATATATTGATAAAGTTGTGAGAGAACAAACTAATGTGCATACAGACCCACACTTTAACTTTACATAACAAGACACAAAAACCCAGGCTGTGTCATGCCGAGGTTTAGTGGGGTAAAGACATGCTTGATTTTGATCCAAAATATAGAGATACATGACTGATTGTACATCAAGTCAGGACTGGAATTATGAAATTCTTGTGTGCACACACACAAAAAAAGATCTTATAGACAAATGCATGCCCATAGGCGGGGGGTGGGGGGTTCAGGGGGTTCAAACTTATGTTCTTTGAAGATGCTGAGCGGGACGCTTGAGTAACGGTCATAAAGTGCAAAATAAGATGTAAGTAGCTAAACTAAACATTTCATATTTGGCAGCCGTTTTAGGATTGAAATGTTAAGCTACAGACAAAAAATAATCAGGCAAACTAATAAACATTTGTCTAATTTCCCCATTTTGAATTTACATGATTCATGTAATGCACACAAAGTGTAATCACGACGTTCTGTCTCTATGTGAGAGCTCAAGAATCAGTAGTGAAGCTTTCTTCATATAAGGCATAAGATTAATAATGAATGTGTACATATTTTGAATGAATTTTACTAGCGTTCATAGCCTTCAGTAAATTAGCTTGTCTTAGAAAGTGCTTAATAAATAATATTCTAAATATAAATTGACCCTATGTTTACTTTCTTGACTGCTTTAGGAGAGAAAGAGACAGGGCAAGATAAGGAGAATGGGAGAAAAAGAAAGAGATGAGGAGAGATCAGGAATGACAGATAATCTACTGCCCACTGACTTGGTTTTTCATCCATTTTTTGCCCTTCAAACTTCTTAAAATGCACATATGTAGATCAGAGAAATCAACATTTTCTTCCAAATTAGTTGGAAGTCAAACCCATGACTTGCCAGCCATGAACTCGTACTAGATTGATGACTCCCAGTTACGAGTTCTGACATCACATAGCCCGCGAAACAACAATGGCAGCTCCTACGGATACGCTGTTTATGGAAGTCATGCATTAAAAACCAAATTGTTTATTAAAATAAGGTATTGCTCTGACATTATTTATCCGCAAATGTTATGCATTATCAGCAGCTTTTCTAGTGTTAGCTAGTTTTCAGTCCATTGAGTGCAAGAATACATTAATACACAGATAATATAAAATAAAAGGTACAACAGCTTCTCTTGCCTTATGCGCCGTTTTTTCTCCTCAGTTTCCCTCAAATAACCAAGAAGTAAGCACCTTTGACAATAGAAAGGATTGTAAATGATCCGCCGTGCTTTGTTTACATCTCGCTACCACAGTTCCTGGCGCTCAGTCAGTTTGACGTGACTTTGTCTGGAACGCTACAAAGTCGTGAGTCGTGATATGAAATCGTAACTTAAGTGCTCAAAAACCTGTCTGGAATGCAGCATAATATACACTGCACACAGTGTGTGTTCGGTTAGCAATTTGACAACATTGTAATAAATAGCCATAGATCAAATTATGTTGAACAAAAATTGTGTGGTCATTAGCAGGTCAAAGCTGACCTTCATCTGTATCTGTTGATTATCGGCTGGTCACTTTGAGATTCACCTGGCAGACCACCTTCGACCAGTATCAGACCAGCTACCATGTCCCAAAACTAGTTAGAACTGATATTACAGGGTTTTCTTTGCAGCATTGGAATCTAGAAAATCTTACCTTTCCTTATTTTTTAGTTAAAAGTCACTCTAAAGTCATTTTTGTAGTATTTAAACAGTAATATTAAAACTAAACCATAGCGATGTAATCATTTACAGCATGTTGCATCATTATTTGTATTGTTCTGTAAATGTAATGTTTTAGGACCTTTATTTTTGTAGCTCAAAAAGCAGAAATGTATTTGCCCTTTTAAACTTGAGCGAACATGAACAGGAATAAACCTGAGCAATACCAAAAATGCATTCCTGTTTGAACATGCACATGTTCTGGCAAAAGAATGAATTACACAAAACGAGCCGCAGTCCTCCTAAATGTGAATATATTGTAAATATGTAAAGTATATGATATGATTTATACATTAGATACAAATATAATAATTTAAAGAGTTTTTCCTATAAATCAGAACAGGGCTTGTATTTATCAACCCAGCCATTTTTGCCCACAGTTTCCAGAGGCCCCACATGGGTTAGCCCAGATGAAATGAACACTTATCAGTGTGCACACTACAGGCTGTTTAAAGTAACACTGAATCGTTTTATGTTTGTTGATGATACAGATGTAATTATCATGTACTGTTATTCTCTGTGGTTGCTTATGTCAAGAGAATCATTGATTATGACCATGTGACTCTACAGCATGAGATCCAGCAGTTTTAATCAAATAAACCAAATTATTACAGAAAATGTTTTGCACCCCTGTTTGAAGACATGTTGTACACTCACCTAAATGATTATTAGGAACACCTGTGCAATTTCTCATTAATGCAATTATCTAATCAACCAATCACATGGCAGTTGCTTCAATGCATTTAGGGGTGTGGTCCTGGTCGAGACAATCTCCTGAACTCCAAACTGAATGTCAGAATGGGAAAGAAAGGTGATTTAAGCAATTTTAAGCGTGGCATGGTTGTTGGTGCCAGACGGGCCGGTCTGAGTATTTCACAATCTGCTCAGTTACTGGGATTTTCACACACAACCATTTCTAGGGTTTACAAAGAATGGTGTGAAAAGGGAAAAACATCCAGAGAAAATACCTTGATGATGCTAGAGGTCAGAGGAGAATGGGCCGACTGATTCAAGCTGATAGAAGAGCAACTTTGACTGAAATAACCTCTCGTTACAACCGAGGTATGCAGCAAAGCATTTGTGAAGCCACAACACACACAACCTTGAGGCGGATGGGCTACATCAGCAGAAGACCCCACCAGGTACCACTCATCTCCACTACAAATAGGAAAAAGAGGCTACAATTTGCACAAGCTCACCAAAATTGAACAGTTGAAGACTGGAAAAATGTTGCCTGGTCTGATGAGTCTCTGACAGACATTTCTGCCTGGATGAAGGAACAACACCTTCAACTCAATCTGGCAAAGACAGAACTGCTTGTGGTCTCAGCCAACCCAGCACTTCAACATACTCTCTCCATTCAGCTCGGTTCATCAACCATAACTCCGTCCGGGACTGCCAGGAACCTTGGTGTTGTGATTGATGATCAGCTGAAATTCACTGACCACATTACTGCAACAACCCGGTCCTGCAGATTTGCGCTATACAACATTAGGAAGATAAGCCCTTCTTATCAGAGCAGGCCACTCAACTCCTGGTCCAAGCTCTTGTACTCCAGACTGGACTACTGTAATTCTCTTCTAGCGGGCCTTCCAGCATCCACTGTTAAACCCTTGCAGCTGATCCAGAACGCAGCGGAGAGTGGTCTTCAACGAGCCGAAGAGAGCACACGCCACGCCTCTCTTCATCAGTCTTCACTGGCTGCCGATAGCGATAGCGAATCAAATTCAAGGCTCTGGTGCTCGCCTACAAAGCAACCGCAGGCTCTGCACCAGTATACCTAAACTCACTTGCTCAGACTTACACACCCTCCAGAAGCTTGTGTTCTGCAAGTGAACGGCGCCTAGTGGTGCGATCTCAAAGAGGCATGAAATCCCTCACGAGGACCTTTTCTTGGACCGTTCCACCTGGTGGAATGACCTGCCGGTCTCAGTTCGAGCAGCCGAGTCTGTAGCCATTTTCAAAAAACATCTCAAGACACTTCTTTTCCAGCAGCACTTGACCAATAAAGAATAGCACTTATCACTCTATTCGTTTCTGTTTGTTATTAAAAAAATAAATAATGTCCTGTGTTTTGTGTTTCGTGAGACTTGTTACAGCGCTTGCATATTGTTGCCCTTGACTGGTGTTGGTTGCTTCTATTACTCTCATTTGTAAGTCGCTTTGGATAAAAGCGTCTGCTAAATGACTAAATGTAAATGTAATGTAAATGAGTCTCGATTTCTGTTGAGACATTCAGATGGTAGAGTCAGAATTTGTCGTAAACAGAATGAGAACATGGATCCATCATGCCTTGTTACCACTGTGCAGGCTGGTGGTGGTGGTGTAATGGTGTGGGGGATGTTTTCTTGGCACACTTTAGGCCCCTTAGTGCCAATTGGGCATCGTTTAAATGCCACGGCCTACCTGAGCATTGTTTCTGACCATGTCCATCCCTTTATGACTACCATGTACCCATCCTCTGATGGCTACTTCCAGCAGGATAATGCACCATGTCACAAAGCTCCAATCATTTCAAATTGGTTTCTTGAACATGACAATGAGTTCACTGTACTAAAATGGCCCCCACAGTCACCAGATCTCAACCCAATAGAGCATCTTTGGGATGTGGTGGAACGGGAGCTTCGTGCCCTGGATGTGCATCCCCCAAATCTCCATCAACTGCAAGATGCTATCCTATCAATATGGGCCAACATTTCTAAAGAATGCTTTCAGCACCACATAGAATTAAGGCAGTTCTGAAGGCGAAAGGGGGTCAAACACAGTATTAGTATGTGTTCCTAATAATCCTTTAGGTGAGAGTATACTGAACACTTTCAAAATTTAGCACTAAGAGACGCAGCACAGTTCAATCAGAAAACCTGAATGAATTTTAAAATGCATTGTACACTAAACTTTTCTAACTCCCACAAGTTTTTCTCACACACAGACATCAAGGATCGGCCTATAAACCTCAACAATGGTGACATGTTTCATGCCACAGTGCATTCTGGGTGATTCATACAAAACTCATCCATGACTCCCAGAATGCATTGCAGTATGTAATGTTGTGGCAAAAATATGATAACTCCGTTGCATTTCTGAATAAGAGACAAACCTTAGCCAATTGTCTTTATAAATATTAAATTTCTTGCAAGAAATGAATCCACAGTTGGTGCAACCATACTGGGGTTGCCGCAAGTGTGAACTGAGGACAGAAGGGACTCACAAGCATTTATACCCCCAATGTTAGAGCAACTCTTTTCAGTACTTTTCCTTCAGGGCATAATTAACATATACACAGACACACAAATGGCCCACCATCTCTCTTACAACTAATTTAAAACACAATGGTCCCCCTGACACCTTTGGTTCTCCAAGCTAGGTGTTCGCGACCTCCTGCTTAGAGGTGTTTTTGTTTGATAAAAACAGATGTTTGACTTCTGTGTGAACTCAAACATAAATCTTCTACTATGATTACATTTTTCCTCAACAGTAACAATAATCAAACAGAAATTAATAACACACATCATCCATATAAAAATCGGACATAAGATCAGTGAAAAAATCCACATGATGATTATATTCGTATCATCAATGAGTCAACATCAACTGATAATTTTTTCATACTCAGACAAAAAAAATCAAGATCAAGGGTTAAAAAGTCAAGGGTCAACTAAAGCAAACACTGATCACCATCAAACTAAACTTTTATTTTCAATAAATCTTCAACATCTAAACCTCTGTAAATCTCAGTAAGAGCTTCTGTAGACGTCTGACAGAAATAAAGTCAGTCTGGTCAGTAATGTGTGAAGCTGGTAATGCTGTTTGTGGAGTTGTTCAATCTTCTTCTGCTGAGCTCTTCAGAGATTGAATGTCTATAATCTTCAGATGATTTCATCTAAAGCTGTGGCTGAAGTCAGTTGTAACTCTTGTGTTTCTTTTCCCTTCACTGATTCTGCTTGTTATCATCAGGTGTTCATCACTAATTATCAATTATTGCTCAGTTATCTCATTAACTCCAACACTGATTCAGTGTTACGTTTAATACCATGTAGTGTGCACACTGAGCAGTCTTAATTTAATCTGTGCTAGCCCATGTGGGGCCTCCATGGAAACTGTGCACAAAACAGTTAGTTTAAAACTGGTCAGTTAGACAGCCCAGGTCAGCCCAGATAGCTGGTATGGGATCTTTAAAAGCACACGTTGTTTTGGTGTCTTCCTGCTTTAAATGCTCAATCTCTTTAAAGCAGGATGGATACAATGATATAATTTCTCTGTGCTGTTGGCATTATAGATGTGGTGTGAACTCTGCTATTCCTTTAATATTGAGAACGGGTTTTAGAACTATATCTTTATCATTATAGTTATGGAACTTATCGTCTTTGGTATGAACGGGCCTTAACAAACCGTCTCAAGCACATTTCAACTCACTGTTGGTCACGTCTGATTTCTGAGCACCACAACTGAAAAACCTTACAATACAACATAATTCAGCAATGGTAACTGTTTGGTCTGAGGGTGGAAAAGCATGTGCAGAATGTGCACAAAAAAAAACCCTACTGCAAGCTGTACGTGCAATATTACTGTATAACCTGGAAACCTATCCGCAGTTGCCATCAGGACGTCCAACTGATCTAATGATCAGTGGCAGTTTTACATTGAATTGCACCCCGGGCAAGACCTTCGAGCAAAATTAGAAAAAAAGTTTATTCATTTGCTTTGCCTGAATATATTATACATTAACCCAACTGATGGGAATTAATAATAACTGACCTTGTAACCATTTGTTGAAAAAAAAAGCACAATATTATGGTGAAATTAGATCTCATTTTTGTTGAGCTAAAGATAACAAGATAGCAAAAAGGCTAACAAACAAGTTATACCCACCAATTAACATTAGCCCTTCATTCATAACATGGACACTGCGGCGGTTGCGGCGCACCGATTTTTTTACTGCTGGTGCCGGTGCCGCCTCCATGTGTCATGAAAAAATGCCGCCCCGGGCGACTGCCCGGTTCGCCCGTGCCCAAAACCGCTGCTGCTAATGATCTGTCATATGATATCAATCATTAAAATGCCATTTCAAGAACAGACATGCTCTTAGTCCGTTATTTGCATATTCAGAGCATTATTATATTGTTATAGCCTATAACACTAACTCGAGGTGTGTTTTAGGTGCTGTCTTTGGAGCTCTATTTAAGCAGCAGCTGACCAAACACATCCCACTTGTCCAGCTTCCACCAGACGAGCTGCTCTTGAGGAAAACGTTCATTGGACTGCAGTCATCCAAGTAAGTGTATTTCCACTCAAGAGCACTTAAGATACGCTTACGGAACGAAAATATATTTCCATACATTTATGATCAATGTTTAAATATACTGAAAAATATGTTAAATAATATTTTGTTAATACAATATATTGAATAATACACAAGGAATTACTGCTTTTTCATATATTGAAAAATGTGACAATACACTGTACATTTACAGTAATTAACCAGCAGCAGCTTCACCAGCAAGATACTGCTGTTTTTACAGTTTTTTTAACCTAATTTATCTGTAAAATGCTGGCAGCACAGTTGCATTAAATTAAAACTCAAGTTAGTTCATTTAATTTGCAGAAACTGACTGCAATAAACTGGCCAATTGAGTTTACAAACTGATATAGTGTGCTAATAATATAAGCATGTCTAAGAAAAATCATTACAGTAAAGAGAACCAATTCTTTTTGCATCAGGACCTACACATTTACTGCTTTTAGATAAAGCAGCGTAACATCAGTGTTTCTCTGCTCATCCTGGACTGAAGCGTGTGTCTTCAGCTCAATGACACACACAAAACTTACAGAAACACAGAAACACGTAACAGAACATTAAACACAAACCGGGGGGTAACCAGCATACCTCGAGTAAGCAAGGTTTGGGTTAATCAACCGAGAGTTCAGGGTATATGTGACGGTAAGTTAACCTTGCTTTCTGGAATACCCCCCTGATGAGTTTAAAGTAAAACAATTTAATTAAAAAAGATGAACAAACCAGACTTTTTAATCTAATGTAAGTTTGTGATATTTTGCCATTGAACTCTTTAACAGAAGGAAGCTCAGTCAAAAATATTTAACAATATGAACATTTCAGTGTTCAGTGTGTCAACCCTTCAATAGATTACAAAACCGTGAAATATGAATGCATATGTTTTTTAATTCAAAGAGTGAAATAAAGTTCACAATTTTTGAATTCTTGATTGTTTTCTCATGCAGATTTTCCCCATGCTTCTCTACAGGGTTTGATAGACCTCACAGCACTTTATTAAGCAGCAGTGACTCTGATCACAGTATTTGACATCATTCTTCAGTGAAGCGTGAGTCTGAAATTACATTTAAAATCCTTTCACTTTCTAACATAAATTACATTTCAGGTAAATCATTGACATTCATTGTTTGTAAAGTTGCTTTGAAACTAGGTGTTTTATTTTAAAGAAGGGCTATTGAAATACAACACTTGCATGAATTTCCTGTCTATATGCAATATCTGTATGCCTGATGGTAAAAAATAAATAATAATAATAATCACTTAAGTTATACTTTGTCACAAGCACAGCACTGTTAGTTATGAATTGTTAGAGTAATCTTTGAAAATGTCCAATACAGGTGAAGTGAACCGACCAGACGAGATGTCTCAGCAGTAAGTCATTATTTTCTCAAAGCTTTGATTTTAATTGTATCTTTATTACCTTTATAATCGACTGACTATCAGTTATATTATCAATACAAGCACATTCAACAAGGCTTAATTCGTTAACGTCTCGGTTACGTATGTAACCCTTGTTCCCTGAAGGAGGGAACGGAGACGTACGTCGGAACTGACCGACAAATTGGGATCCCTACCAACTCGCCAGGGATGCTGGCCCTTCCAGCGCCCTGCCTGAGCTCGCTGGACCACTCCTAAGTTGGAGTGGGAGTCAGGGCTCCCGGCAGGGAAGGACAGTCATTGCTGTTCCTGCAAGACCCAATCAGCGTGACTATTGGATAACGCTGGGAAAGCATGCCCATCTCGAGGAGATGGCCCGCTGCGGAGCCACGTCCTTCAATGGAAGGAGAGGTGGCAAAATACACATAAGGACTAACCTAGCAGGGGAGTGCAACATATGGCAGTCCCTGGGGTGATTCCAACCTGGTTTCAGCGGGGGAAGAGCACATCCAGGAACGACAGAGGGAGCTCTGTCGAGGGAAAGACACGGGGCTAGCCAATTAGGGTAGCTGGTACCGTGGAGAATACACATATGGGGTTGCCATTAGGGAACCGCTACATATGGATACCCAGGCTACACACACGTTCCACAAGCATACAGGTGCAGGCCTGGCGTCAGATGGACGCTACGTCTGACCCCTAAGGGTAATGGAGGAGCTCACAGGGCTAGCTATTTCTGGGGAACACAACTGGAGAGTATAGACGCACATATCCAGACCCTGGGGCGGGAATGGCGTTGCAAGCCAACACTAGAACGGGCACTTCGAGATACTGGCCACTGGGGGCGAGTACACGGGAAGATACCGGCTCCACACAGAGGATATAGAATGTAGCGAACGTGTTTGGTGTCGCCCAGCCCGCAGCTCTACATATATCTGTCATCGAGGCACCTTGAGCCAGCGCCCAGGAGGAGGATACACTCCTTGTGGAGTGTGCTTGCAACCCGAACAGGCAAGGCACTTCTTGGGACTGGTAAGCCAAGACGATAGCATCCACTATCCAGTGGGCTAACCTCTGTTTGGAGACAGCCTTTCCCTTCTGCTGGCCTCCGCAACAGACGAAGAGCTGTTCTGAGGTCCTGAAGCTTTGAGTCCAGTCGATGTAGGCACGAAGGGCGCGGACGGGACATGAAGCCAGGGCTGGATCTGCCTCCTCCGAAGGCAGCGCTGGCAGGTTCACCACCTGGTCCCGAAAGGGTGTAGTGGGAACCTTGGGCACATATCTGGGCCGGGGTCTCAGGATGATGTGAGAGTTACCCGGTCCAAACTCTAGGCACGAATTGTCGACCGAAAGTGCGTGCAGGTCCCCTACCCTCTTGATAGAGGCCAAATCAACCAGGAGTACTGTCTTTATGGACAGGATCTTTATCTCTACAGACTGCAAAGACTCAAAGGGAGGGCTCTGAAGTGCTCTCAGCACCAGAGCTAAGCCCCAAGAGGGTACCGAGTTTGAATGACATCTTGATAAAAATGCTCTTTTAAGCTCTTTTAAGAGAAAGGAAATGCTCTTTTCGTGCCGAGGCACACAGGGGAGATGGCCGCTGCCGACAGTGGTTTAATGGGTGCAAGCCCACTGCGAGCACACAGCGCCCAGCGAGCTGTCAGAACAGCGGTCTTCTTCCACAGACTCACGAACGCCGCTGTGATGTGCCGTAACTCCAGCCGGAAAGAGCTCCTTCAGACTCGTTTGTCTTCAAACACATTCTTTGCAGGAACATTGAAACTCAATGTTTGGCTCCGAAGTTGAAAGCAAGTATGCAGTGTTTCACTTCCGTATTTATACACGCGCTGCAGGCGGAGTGTGGACCGCATACCAATGCCAATTGGCTCGTTTAAAAACACTCGAAGCAGATTGGTCTCTGAAAATAGATCCCAATTTGTCGGTAAGTTCCAACGTACGTCGAACGTGACCAACTGAAAGGGAACTTTAACTATCACTAATAAGCATTCATTCCTTTCAGTTCATTTAAACATTTAAAACCTTTAAAAAATCTAAAGGTCTAACTTTAACTTTAGTTGATGAACTAAATTAAAACAAAAATGATAAAACAAAATTGAACAATCAATGAAACAATGAAGCTGCAGTCAATCAATCAATCAATCAAATTTATTTATATAGCGCTTTTACAATGACGATTGTTTCAAAGCAGCTTCACAGTGTTAAACAGGACAACATTGCAACAAAATTTGATTTGGCTAGTTTAATTTGGATAGTTTATAGAATTATATATGACCAAATTAATAAATTCTATTTGTATATTTAGTTGAGTAACTTGGATCACAATTTGAGTGTCCCCAACTGAGCAAGCCAAGCCAAAGGCGACAGTGGCAAGGAACCAAAACTCCATCAGGGCATGATGGAGAAAAATAAACCTTGGGAGAAACCAGACTCAGTCGGGGTGCCAGTTCTCCTCTGGCCTATTATTAACAGTGTATAATTATTACTCTGGCAACCTTGCAGGTCATAAATCATATTAGATAGGAATATTCGAAATTTTGGGTATGACGCATGAGAGCGGGTTCATTTAGGATGGCGCGTAGATTACACAAGAATATGAATACTTGAAAGATCGGAGTTATTGCGCTGGAGACGGGTTAATTGAGGATGACGTTCGGTGAGGCAAATTCAGAGGAGACACTAATGGACACGGTCTCAGCAGACACTCCAGGATGAGCTGGTCATGTCCAGATGCAGGTCCACCATCCGATCCGGACACGGCCTGGATCCGGCAGACTGCAGTAAACCTCGGGATAAACAGAGAGACTAACATTAGTGTGGATGCCACTCTTTTTATGTAATGAGTACATCAGGTGTTATGGGAAGTGTTCCGGTTCCGGCTGACCTAGTTAATGCAGCCTAACAATCAGTCATTTGATTTGAATAAGAAAGTTAAAAATGTTCTATGTGTATGCCATAGTAAAGAGATGTGTTTTTAGTCTAGATTTAAACTGACAGATTGTGTCTGCTTCCCGAACAATGCTAGGAAGACTGTTCCAGAGTTTAGGTGCTAAATAGGAAAGGATCGACCGCCTGCAGTTGATTTAGATATTCTAGGTATTTTCAACTGGCCAGAGTTTAGAGACCGCAATTGGACGTGATGGAGTATAATGCGTTAAGAGCTCGCTTAAGTACTGGGAGCTAAACCATTTATTGCTTTATAAGTAATAAGCAAGATTTTAAAATGTATGCGATGTTTAATAGGAGCCAGTGCAGTGTTGACAGAACTGGACTAATATGATCGTACTTCCTGGTTCTAGTAAGAACTCGAGCTGCTGCGTTTTGGACCAGCTGGAGTTTATTTATTAGGCGAGCAGGGCAACCACCCAGTAGAGCATTACAATAATCTAGCCTTGAGCTCATGAACGCATGTACTAATTGTTCAGCATTTTGCATTGAAAGCATGTGACGTAATTTAGATATATTTTTAAGATGGTAGAATGCAGTTTTACAGATGCTAGAAATGTGGCTTTCAAACGAAAGATTGGTATCAAAGAGCACACCCAGGTTCCTCACTGACGGCGTGGACTTGACAGAGCAGCCATCGAGGGTTAGACAGTATTCTAGGGCACTACTTGTGGAGCTTTTCTGTCCAATAATTAAAAATTCAGTTTTATCTGAATTAAGTTGCAGGAAATTACTATTCATCCAATTTTTAATATCAGCTATGCATTCCGTTAATCTTGTGAATTGGTAAGTTTCGTCAGGGTGTGAAGAAATATAGAGCTGAGTATCATCAGCATAACAATGAAAACTAACGCCATGCTTCCTAATGATATCTCCCAGTGGTAGCATATACAGGGTGAAAAGCAACGGTCCTAACACTGAGCCTTGCGGTACTCCATACTGAACTTGTGATCGGTGTGACATCTCTTCATTTACTGCTACAAACTGATAACGGTCAGATAAGTAAGATTTAAACCATGCCAATGCAGTTCCACTAATGCCAACATAATTTTCGAGTCTATTCAAAAGAATATTGTGATCGATAGTATCGAATGCAGCGCTAAGATCGAGTAACACTAATAGAGAGATACAACCACGATCAGATGATAAGAGTAAATCATTTGTAACTCTAATTAGAGCAGTCTCAGTACTATGATACGGTCTAAATCCTGACTGGAAATCCTCACATATACCATTTCTTTCTAAAAGGAACATAATTGTGAAGACACTGCCTTTTCTAATATTTTTGATAGAAACGGTAGATTCGAGATTGGTCTGTAATTGACTAATTCTTTAGGATCAAGTTGCGGTTTTTAATAAGTGGTTTAATTACAGCCAACTTAAAAGTTTTTGGTACATATCCTAATGTCAAGGATGAATTAATAATATTAAGCAGAGGATCTATGACCTCTGGAAGCATCTCTTTTAATAGCCTAGTCGGTATAGGGTCAAGCATACATGTTGTTGATTTTGATGATTTAACAAGTTTAGCCAATTCTTCTCCTCCTATAGCAGTGAATGAGTGTAATTTTTCCTCAGTGAGACTACAATGTTCTGTCTGAAGTGATACTGTAGTAGACGGCTGCATGGTTATAATTTTATTCCTAATGTTATCAATCTTACTAGTAAAGAAGTTCATAAAGTCATTACTGCTGTGTTGTTTACAAATGTCAGAAGTTGAAGCTTTATCCTTTGTTAATTTAGCCACTGTATCGAATAAATACCTAGGGTTGTGTTTGTTTTCTTCTAAAAGAGTTGAGAAATAAGCCGATCTAGCAGTTTTATGGCCTTTCTGTATGCAATCATGCTCTCTTTCCACAAATTGCGAAAAACCTCCAGTTTTGTTTTCTTCCAGCTGCGCTCCATTTTTCTGGCTGCTGTTTTAAGGGCCCGAGTGTGCTCGTTGTACCACAGCGTTGGATTATTTGCTTTAATCTTCTTTAAGCGCCGAGGAGCAACTATATCTAAAGTGCTAGTAAAGAGAGAGTCAGTAGTTTCTGTTGCAACATCAAGTTCCTCTTGGCTATCTGTAATTCTGAGGAGATGGAACTGATGAGGAAGATTATGTATAAAGCTATCTTTAGTCGCAGCGGTTATAGTCCTGCCATATTTGAAGCGAGGATGGCTTTGCAGCCTTAGCTATATTAAGTATACATGATATTAGGTAATGATCTGAGATGTCATCGCTCTGCTGCAGAATTTTAATGGTATCAACATTTAGTCCATGTGACAGTATTAGATCTAAAGTATGATTAAGGCGATGAGTGGGTCCAGATACGTGTTGTCTAACTCCAATAGAGTTTATAATGTCTTTAAATGCCAATCCCAATGCGTCTTTTTCATTGTCAACATGGATATTAAAATCACCAACAATTAGTACTTTATCTACAGCCAGTACTAACTCTGATAGAAAACCAGCAAATTCTTTGATAAAGTCTGTATTGTGCCCTGGTGGCCTGTATACAGTAGCCAACACAAATGTCAAACGGATTTATCATTTACACTACACAATGTTACATAAAGCACCAAAACTTCAAAGGAATTATATTTGAAACTAGACTTCTGAGTAATACTGAAGTTATCATTATAAATTACAGCAACACCTCCCCTTTTCCTTTCAGGCGCGGCTCGTGTTTATAACAATAATCTTGGGAGTGGACTCATTTAAAGTAATGTAGTGTCAGGTTTTAGCCAGGTTTCTGTCAAACACAGCACATCTAGGTTATGATCTATAATCATATCATTAACAATAAGCGTTTTTGGCGAAAGGGATCGAATATTCAGCAACCGAGATTTATCAATTGTTCATCCGTATTATATCTGTTGTTTATTTGTTGGACATCAATTAAATTTTTACTGTTGAATGGTTTTGATGGTTTTTGTATTTACTGATTCGGGAACAGACACAGTCTCTATGTGATAATATCTAGGTGAAAGCGTCTCTATGTGCTGGGATTTAGCTGACTCTGGTGACGTGAGACAGCTAGCAGACGGTTGGTTTAGCCAGTTTGTCTGCTTCCTGACCTGGGCCCCAGTGAGTCAAGGTTTAGCTCTAAGCAGTCTGTAACTTGTCTTGGTTAAATTATCCAAAATCCCTTTTTGAGCAAGTACACAACAAGCGAGTGTTCAAAATAGAGGTCTGCATTCCCGCAGCTGTCCCGCTGGAACCCCGGGACCCGACCCGATATAATTTGCGCCGCGGGATTACATTTCTGACTAAAACACGGTAGCATTCGGTACCTCTGGTGTAATTTGAACAGGAGGTCATTCAATATCACATTCCCGACGTCCTTTCAGAACAGCGTATCTTCGCTTTACTTAATCTTCTCAACCACCCGGCATACAGCCTGCACTCAGGACCGTTATGCACACGCTGCACACATGGACCAGTTCTTTCTGCGTCATGCATTGTATTTGCGGGGTCTGTGCATGCAGCATGTGCATAACGGTCCTCAGAGCAGAATGTAGCCTACCGGTGGTAAATATACGGCCCTCAGAAAGAACAGCCAGGTTGTCAATGACTGACAGAGCAGAATATGGCAGAGCAAAGTGTGGATGCACTGTCCTTGAAGGACTTTGAACTTGGACTGGAAAATGGTCAGTGTACTGCGAAGAAACCCACGTCAGGCAAGTCTGATGTATGGGAGTCTTTTTCATGTCTCATAGACGCAGATGGAAAAAAATACACATTGCGCAATGTGATAATGCCTAAAAGTGTTCGGTTCAGCAGTCAAAATGTTAAATTTTGTGTCTTGACAAAGCGAATAAAATAATAAATAAAGTTTTTGTGCAGACTACATTTTTATTTTCACCGTGGAAATTTAAATGTGAAATTCTGGAAACGAGATCTAAATTTAGCGGGATGGTCGGGAGGAAAAATATTCTAAGCAGACAGCGGGTGAACAAAGAGTGTTACAAATAAATAGAGAAAATAATAAAGGAAAGTCATTTAAAAATAAATTTTGGACTAAATTAAAAATGTATTGTTTATTCATTCATTCGTTCATTTATTCGTCCGTTCATTCGTTCATTCATTCCTGCAGGTCTGAGCCTCCATAGTGTCCCGCTCTGCTTTTAGACAGATACTCACTATTTATGTTAACAAATGAGCCATTATGGTAAAGTTTAAACTTTGATATTTCAGGGACCTTGAAGCTCTTAATGATGAACTGCAAAGAAGCGTTGAGGAACTGAATTCAGAATGTGACAAACATCTTCAACCTCTCACTGATAAAATAAAGGATCTGAAAACCATCACTGATGAACTTGAAACTGTGCACAGAGGCACTACAATTGGCAGTTTGGTTGGATCAACAGTAGGAGCAACTGCAGGAGTAGTGGGAGGAATCGCGTTACTAGTGGGGTTTTTTTTGGCCCCGTTCACATTTGGTGCTACTTTAGCTCTCAGTGCTGTTGGAGTAGCTGGAGTAGCTGGAGGAGTAACAGGTGCAGCATCTAGCATCACTAACATGGTCAAGCAGAAAAACCTGCGTGAGATTACTGAGATGATCACCAATGATTTTGTAAACACTGTCAACCCAATGATTGAGCTTCTGGGTAACATTAAAAACACCATAGAAAAGCTTCAGGAGATGGAGGAGACATATTCTGCTCAGAATAAAATAATAATGACAAGTGTGAGATCCTTGAAAACCGTTGCAGGCGTTACAAAAATCTCATCTACAATTGGAGACGTGGTTGCAAAAACAGCCAAAATATTCAAAACTGTTGGGAAAGTAAGTGTAATAATCGCATCTGTATTTGTTCCTCTTGATATTTACAGCATTGTTAATGATTCAATAGAGATCTCTGAACTTAATCAATCAGAGGTTGAGAGAAAAGAAGAAGAAATCAAATCTGAAACTGTGAGATTTATTAGACGAATGAGAAAAACAGAAGTTATATTTCAGGAGACTCTGGATCAAATTAAAAGTGCCAGAGACATTATTAACACAGAGTTACAAACCAGTAACAGTTAAAAAAATTGTTCTGAAGAATCAGAATCACTGAAGGAGAGAGTCACCCTTTTTAAGTCACCATTATGGAGATCAGTCTTTGCTTTAGTTGTGCTCTTGACCATTGACTTTTGATCAGATGTTTTTGGATATGTTACATAATCATCATCTCATGACCTGAATCTCTGAGTTGGGTTTAGCTGGATGATTACAGCAGATTCTACAGCGTAAGACCTGCCATTTTCAGTATAATCAGAGTGATTTCTAAAAAACTATAATTTAGACATCAAGAATCAGCGTATGAATCTCAATATTGATGACCATCAAAAAGCATTACCAGAGCATTCTGGGGCCACCAATCAAAACTCACCTATGGATCCCAGCATGCATTGCTCATAAGTATACTTTGAGTTGAAATTTCTTGGTCATGTAATCTATACCATGTTCTGTAATTTTTGTAGTTTTGTATGTGACCTTTAGAGTTGATCAGTTTTTCTGAATATGCTGTCACTGAGATGCTGTATGCTGATTATTGATGTATGTGTGCCTTTGTGTATTTGTTTAAAAAATAAGTTGTTTTTTAACTAAACCAGACACTGATCCCCATAATGGTGACATGAAAAATTAGCTCTTCAGTGATTTTGCTTGTTAACAGCAGGTGTTCATCACTAATGCTCAATCATCATTCAATAATCACACAGAAAGTGTGTTTTCTGAACTATAAAAGGTATACACTTACAAATTCTGGGATTATCTTCTGGGTTTCTGCTAATGCTTTCAGGGCTAGTGTTTAATACTAACTCAGTGAATAGTGAGGAAAGGGGGTCTAACTTTTTTTACATTTATTTTTTGATATGTAATTAAATTACTTTCATTGTCATAGTCTTTCATAGATTTCATTTTTATGATCTACTGTTTGCATGTTCAATCAAACATTCTTTTCTTGTTTTTCTGGATCTGTATAACCTTGGATAAACTCGATTTGTAAACAGTAAATGAACCACTTGTACTGGAGTTTATTCTGTTTATGACGTGAAATTCTACAGGCAACCATTTCAGTTGACATTTTGTGTTTTATATGTTACTGCTCTGTAATGTAATATTAAAGCTATAATCACAATCTCTCAGCTTATGTAGATGTCAAGACCAAAATATATATTACAACATTAAAGATGTTTGCGCTCTCAATAAAAGTATATCTGTGTGTCTCTATCGTGTCTTTGATAATACACACTACACAATTGTCACACAAGCACTGAATTACCACAAAAATGTCTGCACAGCAAAATCCCCAGAGTTAAATCAACACTGCTCCCTCACACCCCCTGCAGCAAAACCTAATTGGATGCCAGTGGTTTGCTATCTCAGCTTCCCCAGAGAGCTCTTTGGTTGATCTGCTCAGTGAGGTTCCCCGCAGTCCCAGATCCATGAGCAGGTGTGATGTTGATCTGCCCACAAAGCCTCTGGCTCCCAACTCCACCGGGTACAGCCTCACATTCTATCCACTTTCTCTGCACTCCGCAGCCAGGTCTGCATACTTCGCCTTTTTTTCTCCTGAAAGCAGCTTCCTGTCCCTCCTCTCATGGCACTATTAGCTCGATCATTATCACTGACTTCACAGCTGCAGATCACAGGCGCTGTGATCTGCAGCTGTGAAGTCAGTGATACTGATCGAGTCTTAAGGTGGTACTGCATATCTCTTCTATCTTCCACATCGCCCCTGGTGTTATCAGCTTGGCGGGTTGTGAGGAAACTGAGCTGAGCCTGTGGCAGAACCTTCTAGAACTTTCATTTCCAGAACTCTTGTGACACCCTCCAATGTTGTCCAACGCCCTTGCATAATATTTGAATAAGTAGTTATGCATACAATTATAATTATTTTGATCATCAATGCGGAGCAAAAGCAGTGTTAGTAATCTCACATGTGGATTTATATCTAGAAGTTGAACAGAAATCATATTTAATTCAATATTTTATTGATGGAAACATGAATGTCTTTATGACAATGGCACTTCAACTTTATGACAAAGATTTCTGATGTGCTAGTTTCATTTCTCCAGGTTGGTTTGTTATTCTGTCTATAGTTTTAGTCATTTCCTCCATGAGCTGCTGTAACTGAATCATTTCTATCCACATCTGAAGCAACGCCTGTCTAACCGGCAGAAATCTCATCAGCTGAGCTCCGATCAAACACCTCGTCTGAGACTTTATCTGCGCAGCCGACACACTGATGTCATAGATCTGGATGAAGCGCACTAACTCACTGGCAGAGGAGAAATACCGACTCAGATACCTGACATCATGCCCGGAGTTATGGAGGTCTGTCAGTATTTCATGAACACGCTGACTGATGTCTGTCATCTTGTCAGTCATAGGGCTGATTTCACACTGAAATGTCAAAAGTTCAGCGTCAGTGTCCTGCATGAATTGTTCCCGCTGGCTCATGATCTTCTTGCTCCAGAGGTTATGAGCGATCGCAGCGGCTGAAAGCACGACGGCTCCTGCTCCTGTGATAAGAGCAGAACAGCCCAGATGAGCTGGAGCTAAAACCAACCCCAAACCCATCAGGAAGCCTCCAGCCACTTCCACATGTCCTGCATTAGTGACGGCTCCAGCAGCCCATCTGAAATCTTCTTCAAATGTGTGGATGAGAAGACACACTCTCTCCATCCTCTGCTGGATCTGAGGAAAATCTCTCCGATAGAGGGCGAGCAATTCAAATTCAAGACGAGTAAAAACAGATCTAGAGGGGAAACAGTTCATGCAAATGCAGATTAAACTGTTCATAGTTTATGACACATGCACAAGTTTTGCTCATTAAAGTACTTTCCTTCATAAAGCAATAATCACATAAATGAACAGATAAAGCGTTCTCTTACAGTATTTTGGGACGTTGCTCTTTGCTCTTGCTCTGACGTTTGCGTTTGTTCCTTTTGATTTTTCTTACATTGACTCTGCAACACACTGTCAGAGCTAAAACAAGATACAATAATACTGGTGTTTCATGGGAGACATGTACAATTATACAATAAATGTCAACAATGGGCTATTTAACAACATATTACAAATGACAATGACAGATAAACGTTCGGTGTCAATACAGTCACAACTCAGCATCATCACAACACATTTCTCCACAACGGTTTGGTCTGTCAAACAACTTTTGATAACTTTTTGCCAGCATGGCCTGAAGAAGATCTGAGTGAAAGAAAGAAATGTTTTCAAAGAAATTCAAAATGGCGGAAAGCAAGTTCGAGCAAATAACTGGTATCATTGTTCTCTGAATGACCCAATTTTTATCAAGACCAGTTTCAATAAAATAAGCAAAATTAATAAAAAATTACTAGCATTTTTGGAAAATTCATTATAACCTTTGGCCAAAAGGTGGTGCTTTCTAGAAACTTTTTGAGTCCCTTCAGGACATGGTCGCGATAACACATACCGAGTTTCATAACGATATGCTAATGCATTCATAAAATACAACTTTAGGACAAAATTCTAAATGGCAGACACCCAAAATGGCTTGAATCATTTGACTAAACATCATTCGACTCGGCATGATGCACTGGATCCGAAGAGACCAGTTTCATGATTTTTGAGCACACCATTCAGAAGTTATAAGCAAAAAATAAATGTTTTCATATGTTTTGACCAGTAGGTGGCGCTGTGCCGAAACACTTCATTTAGCCTCAGGTCATGTTTGGGATGACATGTACCAAGTTTGGTCTAAATACGCCAAAGCGCTGCGGAGATACAGCCTCGCGTCCAGTTTGGTGTGATTTTTCCATGAAAATCGGATGAACTGTCTGAGTTTAAAAAAAGTCATTTTTGGTGGGACAGTTACGTCATAGGAATCAAATCGTACTTAGAAATCATAGGAAAACCCTAACCCTTATGGATCAAAAGTTATTAGCGTAAACATGAAACTATGGACAAGTGGTGGCGGTAGAGAGTTTGATCTAGAGACACCACATTTGCTGTAGTTAATATTGGGACTGTCCTCTATCTTCATAACTTTCCCTCAAGCGCTTCTATGGGCTGCACAGACTCAAGAGCAGAAGAAGAAGAAGAAGAGCATCTTCTGTGCTTAGCCCCTAATTAAGACTACTTTTCAATACACAACAAACTACATGTACTACATTACATAAAGACAAAAATACATAAAATATGAAGGCATAAATATACATCACTTCTCAACATGAGTGAACCGTGTACAGCTGGAACACGTGTTGCTTTTATAAACAAATACACAAAAACTAGTCATTAAAACATGCAATTTTGCCATGTGATATTTCTTTTAGGAAAGTATGATCAATAATACCTATAAATAGTTCATATTGTCCACAGTTAAAGTTCATAAAGACATGGAGTAAATATGTTCCAGTTGAAACACTCAAATACACCGGAATAAAAGCACTTCTGTTGGCGTGAGAGCCCCTTATCTCTTTTAAACACTGTCACCGCCCCTACTATCAGCTGAACCCGCTGACCACAGATCACTTCATGACCTTAAAGGACCTCATGGTATCAAATGTGTTCAGAGCACAGACTAAAGATCGCAAACAGCAACGTTTGGTTTGACAGTCATGAAAGCACAAGAAGCTATTCAGTGTTGAATGACATTCTGAGACTTGTTCCTGATATCTTTGTATTGGAAAAGCGCATGTCCTTTAAGTTTATCCCAGGGGAGGAGGATGTTGCATCATGGGACATGTGTGAAGCTCACAGTTATTTAACATGTCTCAACAGTACACGGTCCACCCAACTAAAGCCATCAGCAACAGAAATACACAATTAAAACAGCTACATTCTCTTATTTACCCCCGTGACTCTGTGATTCTGTGACTCCGTCCATCTGTGATCTTCTGCTTCTGCCTGAACACACTTCAAAATAAAAGTCTCTCCAGGACTAATAACTTAAAGAGATAGTTCACCCAAAAATGAAAGTTTTGTCATCATTTACTCTCCCTCAAGTTGTTTCAAACCTGCACAAGTTTCTTTGCTCTGCTGAACACAAAAGAAGATATGTTGAAGAATGTTTGTAAGCAAGCAGAGCAACCGTTGACTAGTTGATATCCTCATATGAGCCCAGCGGCTCTTCATGTTTCCTGCATTAATACACAGCAGAGATGAAGATCTGCAGAGTTTATGTGACGATATCTCAGACGTGGCCGTGAAGGAAGAGAAGCGGAGATTCTTCAGCCACGGTGAGGCCGTGATTTAGTGTTTGATTTGATTCAGTTACCCACTAAACTAATCTAAAACACACCACTGAACGCTGAAGTTAGTAATCCATAAACAAACCTGCAGCTCCATATGTTTATATGTGTACAGTAGATATATAGTGGCTGATATTGATAGTATATAACTTCAGCTCACAGACGCTGCGAGATGATGTGAAGTGTTTGGTTGAGGTGTGTGTGGAGAGGGAGTTTAGAGGCAAAAACATGGAAATAATTTGTGGTTTTTATAATATTGTTACTATATTTATTTGCTTGTTCATTAAGCGTTCAACAGCCCCATAGAGTAAATAAAAATGAGCGCACACTGTCTGTCATTGTCCCGACACTCTTTGGTTTGTATATTAGAAACTTATGATAAAAATCCTTGAGAAATTTAAGGCAATAGTTTTCCATATTCTCTAAGTCCACTCATCTAATGACATTTTATTGTAAATATATTTTTCAATATATGAAAAGTGGCAATTCCTTGTGTATTTTATTCAATAGTGTAATATATAACACATTATATTAAGGCACTATATTATTTCCTATATGTGTCAGTATATTTACATCATGTAATATATGGAGATATATGTTTGTTCTGTAAGGGCACCTGCATGTGGGGCCGGTACCATGATGGTAGATTAACAAACTCAGGGTTACAGGATTAGTTTTGAGTTGACAAAACCAACCCCATCTCTTCAGGCTCTGTTGGTCCCATGATGCTGATCTTCAGCTTTCTCTGTCAGCTCAGGCTTTGATCCTGAGTTTAGGAGTTTAGCTGTGACATCAGCAGTGAACAGCCAATCACACGCTCTGGATCAGTGGCACTGAGATTCACTTCTCACGAGAGAAGCCGTGAGATTCATTTATCTCTTCTGCAGAATATTACATGATTGAAAAATATTAAGAATTTAAATCAATTTACACAGCAAGAAGAAAAGAGCTGTCTATGAAAGAGGATAACTTAAAGAAAAATCATATACGTCAATGCAAGTAAACGTTTTGAAGTTAGTTTAGTTGATAATTGAACATTTAAGCTTACATGTATTCATTATAGCTTTATTTATTGATTTTAAAGCTTATACAGTATGTATGACCTTTATATAGGTTATTTATATACATTTTAACTAAGTGCCTATTAATGATTGATTAACTAAAATTATATTTTATTATTATCATTTTATCATCATATTTTACCATGTTCAAGTTCAAATTAGTTGATCATAATAGTTTTACAGTAATCTGCATAAGTGTTGCGTCCGCCGAGAGGGCGGAGCTTAGTCGGAGGTCTCGTGAATCCTGTGAGAAATAACGTGAGATCATCAGATGTGCGGCAATGGAGGAAAAGGAAGAAATGCGGTGCGTGTTATCCATGTAAATAAACGAAGCCAAACGGATTAAAGTCATATTGATCATAGAGCACTCAGATGTTGAGCAGTTTGGTATTGTCAGATGTGATGGGCGGTCAATGTTGAGTGATTGCTCCGATGGTCGGTGGAATTAATGGTGAATGAATACCATTAAGTGCGTCATTGCAGACTGTAAGTGTTTTATTTCATTATTCAGTGTAATAATCATTATATGATATACTGTTAGATGGATCAATACAATATTTCTTTAGTTGTAAAAGAACAGCTGCTATAATGTGCATTTATCCTATGTTTGCGATGTATCGCATGTTATTCACTTGAAGTGATAATGACGCAGCACGTTGTTTTGTTCGGATTGTATTACAGAACTAATTGAGATTTATTTGTTTCATTGTAGAACCACACGTTTATGTTTATCCAGCTGACCATTCTATATCTCACACCCATCACGGGCTCTGAACACCGCTGCACAGAAAGCTACAGGCCTCACTAAGATCTCAGCACACTAAATCAATACGGACCAGAGAAGGTTATATTGCGTGTAACCGCCGGTTTGCGTTTGATGTCATCTCCTATGAGGATCACCGTTACCTTTCTTCCATTAAGTGGACTTTTCTGGAACACTTGAGACTTGCTAAGACTGAGTTCACTTATCCACCACATCACTGCCTGATATCATAATATCTTCATTGCAGATTTTGATTCAAAGCTCACTGTTATATTGTTGAATTAATTCAGTAGGCCTACGGTGTTATTTATTTGCATTTGTTTATTTGGATTAATTTCTTTATTTACCAATCAATACATTGAGTGAATCTGATCCATGTCTCCGGCGTCTTTGTTCCTCTCCTAGTCACTGGGCATCTATTGAATACATAATTCTCTAAGGTGATTTGGAACCGTAATAGTAATCAGTGCATTCTACAGTCTTCATTACAAAAGCCATTTGCTATTTAGTGACCTTTAGCTTTATTGCATCAGAGGTGTGTCCCTTTGCTCTCAGCTGATTGGTCCAGTTTCAGTTTGAGATCTCTTATCCAGATCATAACCTGTCCTGGAGCAGGTGAGCCGTGGAGCGTAAGTTACTATGGAGTGAACACTGCTAAAAGCCAAACCACTTTAATGGTCCCTAAAGCCCAGGATTGGCACAAACTAAGCTCAAACATCTCTGGCTAGCCAGCTAAACCGGCTTCATGGTACAGGCCCCAGCACAGGCGAGCGCTGGCAGCAGAAGCCACAGACTCGGGTCTGCCGTCTGAGGTTTGCTGAATGAAGGACACACTGTAGACTCGAGCTCAGTGATGATGAGCATCAGAGAGCATCAGTTTACCTGATAATCAGTGCCGCTGCCATAGCTTCATATAGAACAGAACAGAAGAGAAAAGATAAAGCAGACTTTATGTGAGGAAATGTCTTATGACACAAAAAACACAAAAACGGGTTTAATAAAAAAAGAGGGTAAACATGAAAACAATTTATATAATTCACAATATATTTACATACACATATTATTCTATATATTCTCAAATAAACCGTTATATCATTTTCATATATTGATCATTCATATATAGGGAAATATGTTTTCTTGCCTGAAGGAATGGCAGGAACTGACCCCGGATAATGGGACATTTGAGAAAAAGAAAAAGATGATCCATAGACTCGAGTGTGTTTTTACACCACAGTTAGAGGACGGCTGATACTGTACAGATGGACTGATCACCAGAACAGAACAGACTCCACACCAGATCAACCAGTAAAGCACAGGTCAAAGGTCAATTCAAGCCAGCTTTATCTGTGTAGTTCTTTTACAGTAGACATCGTTTCAAAGCAGATTTAGATCTGGACATTACAGAGAAAGAGCACAGAGAACTACATCACACTTTAACATGATTACCATCACATGCAATTTATCATATAAGCACAACAAACACAGAACTGTACGGCAGTGGGCGGGAGCAAGCTTTACATATCTATAGGACATTATCATTATTGACCATGTGCTGAACGCGGTCACTATCATGATTATAAACCTGTTGAGTGATCATATCTAAACAATTAACAGAAAGACGAAACATTTGGCATTTTCAATACAATGCATTATTTTGATTCTTTATTTTGACAGGAATTTTTCATATTTTCAATCATTTTATTTTCTGTAATGAAACCAGTCAACAATTTGACCTCTCAGCGATCTCACCATGAGCTTCCAGGATACTCGTGATGTGGTCACAGTGTGAGGTCAAAGTGCACTCACTGCTAAAAGACTAGGTACCCAGCATGCATTGCAGCATGAAGCTTTTGATTGTCATCATTGTGGAGATTCATACGCTTATACTTGATGTCTCTTTGTGTCTAAATGACACACTAGTTCAAAATATTTGTGTCTTGTTATGCATTTAAAATTCTTCATAAATGATTATGAAACTGCTGGATCTCATACCAAATAATCACAGAGCTATTATAATTAAAAATATAAAATTAATAACACCTCACAAAAACAGCAATTTAAATATAGGTGATGATTAAATGCAATTTCTTTAGGCTTTCCTTGCTATACCAAATGTGTCTTACAAACACAACTACAGCAGCCAGAAAAATATAAAAGTCAAGGGTCAAGAGCCCAACTAAAGCAGACACTGATCTCCATAATGGCGACTACAAACACGTTTTATATTGTATTTATATAAAGGGTTCACAATCAAATGTACATGTTAATATCCCTGGATCACTGGATCTTTGGTAAGCTGTAAGGAACACCATTGAGTCCAACTGGCTTTAGTTTAAACAGATAATCAGTAGTTTGTTTTACAGCTCTTCTGCCACTCAGTGTGTCCCGGCGGGAAAGTGACCTCAATGCATAACCGATATTGTTTTGTATGTCTGGTTGTATTTAAAAAAATCTGCCATTTTGTCTTTTGTTTTCTTAATTTCTTCCATGATGTCCTGTAGCTGATGAATTACTTTCCTCATTCCAACAATGAATTTTCCAGCCTTTGACACCATCTCACTTTCATCTATATCTTTATTTAAGGGTGTTTTTGCTAGTTTGTCTATGTCATTGAGCGCTCTGGTGTTTTCCATAACTGACAGAAGGTCAAGCAAAAGAGAGGCGCCAGAAAAAATGGCTGCAATTGTTCCAATCAAACCCATAACTCCAGACATCTGCGCAGTCAACTCAGCCATGTCTTCTCTTCGTATGTTGCGTCTTTGACTGGTGGAGGCAAAATATTGACTTACATCCCTGGCACCTAGCTCTAGTTTATCAAGGTCTATCAATAGTTTCTCAATACGCTCATTAATATCTTTGATCTTTTCAGACATAGGGTTGATTTTATTCTTAAAGTCCTTCAGTTCAGCTTCAATGTCTCGTCTTAATTGTTCCATCTTGCGCTTTTTCTCAGAGCTATTCCTTCCTCCATAAATTCCACCTCCTACAGCTGTCGCTGCTCCTACTCCTGTGACAACAAGAGAAGCCCCAAGAGTAAATGGAGCTAAAGCTAATCCTGCAATAAAAGCAGCACCTCCAGCGATCCCCACCGCTCCTCCATCTCTAGCTCCTTTAGTAGGTCCTCTGAAATCCTCTTCAAATGTTCTGATGATATGATGCAGTTTCTCGATGCAGCGCTGGAGTTTAGGGTAATCTTTTGCATAGAATTCAGTAAATTCATCTCTGAGACGTTTAGCTTCAGCTCTACAGAAGAAAAACATTAGAAGTTCATTATATTGCATCTACACTTTGTAATATTTATGTTATTAATGATAACCATATTAGGTTTTTGTGAGTTGCTTTAGTTCAAGAGGTATTCTTATTAATATTGTTCCATAATTTAATCACATTTCTGTTTGAACACTCAAATTCTGATGCTTTAAATCAAGTTTGCATAAGAACATCATAACATAACTCTTACAGTCTTTTGTCAACTTCTTCCAGGCGGCGTTTGGATGAGGACGCTGTTGCTGAAATTAAATAACGTGATTATACTATACATTTGCATATATCACATTATCACATAATATAACTAAAACAAAAGATTGAATTGACATATAGGAGCTTTTTTCAAATAATAATATTAGTTTTCTTATTTCACATTTTCATTTTCAAAGTTATTTAAATAACCTCTTAAATTGTTTGTGCTCTTCTTCACACAGTTAAATAATAATTCAGGAAACCGGGCCTTCTGTGCCGTGAATTATTGAATTACTGACAACTGTTTCAAGCGAATCAAGGAAGTAAATCAATCTCGTAACTGTAGACACTGCGGCTGCTTTTGTTTCAATAACAGCAGTTTACTGATACTTTAATATTCTTGTTTGTGATGAACTATTTTCCTCTAATCATTTCCATTTTGGTAAACAAAATGTCATTTATTAGTCAGAGTGGGGAAGAAAATACACTAAATATATTTCATAAAACAATAATGCAGACATTATCTCGGCAAAAAAACTAAAAAACTTGTGTTTGAATAAAACCAAACGTACTTTAATACAAGTTTACCTAATTAAACATAGAAAAGTATTTTGATCAAACTTAATCTCTTATTTGATATTTGTATTTCAGAAATGTTTGCGGCTGCAGAACTGAACAGCTTTAACATCTGTTTGAATTCACAAGCGGTCGGTTCTCTCATGCACAGATCTAAAGAGCCGCCTGAGCAAAATGTGGCAACAAAAAAAAGGCAGCGGCTACTTACACCAAGTAAAAATTACTTATTTTCTTAGCGATAGATGATATTTATTAAGTGAAACAACACACTAAGTGAAAATAGTGATATATTCTACACCATGTAAAAGTAGCAGTTCTTTGCAATATGTGTAAACATAGTGTAAATGATTATATTTATTAAAATTATTAAATGGATGCCGCCTTAATGGGACACTAAATGCCCTCCCTACACCTACCGCTAACCCTGTAAATGTTTTTATTATTATTAAAAATTTCGTAATTTCCAATTTTTTCCATTTGATTTTCTTAATTTTCATTGAAAGTAAATGCCTTTCTGATGTGATAAGGAAAAGGGAGAAGAGCGAGCTTGGCAAAAGGCAGATTTCAAACACAGGTCAATCACATCAAAACCTAATTCCTTGAGCCTTTCACTGTACTGACCGCGCCACTGAAGACATTGAAGCGTGTGCGTCTGTTTTAATGTCGCTTGGACCAACCAGGCATTGTTAGGAGGAGCTAGTGCACATAGCACTTGCCAACAATGCACTTGGTGTAAATAGACAATCCACTTAAAAAATCATAATGTTGTGGTGACCCACAATAAATACTGAGAGAGACATTCACCCAGAGACTGTACCTTTAAGGGAGCGGGGGTTCCAGGTAGTTCAGTTCCGGGTTAACGTTGTGTGACTATTGTTTACCTCTCTCGCTGTACAGTTTAGAGAATTATTGAAGAGGAGAGTAAAGCTGACTCGACGCATCTCTGTCTCCTGTCTCCTCACTTTATACACTCCACAATGTAATAATTTACTGACTCACCTTTCATCATAGGAGGATTGTCCATGCTGTCATTACTGCAGTCAGAATCACTCTGAAGGTGATGCATTTTTACAGCCTTTTTAATATGTTAACCAATCAGTGACTTTCAGACCCTTCAGACCCTACAGAGAAAGTACATATAAATCAACTGTAAAGGACTTTAAATTATATGTAAATCTTTTGGAACAAACTAAAAAAAAAAGAAGAAGTGAGGAACACATGTAAGCAGCTGATGTTAACCCTCCTGTTACCCTCAAATCTGGTACAATTTTTTACCCACTGGGGTCAATTTGACCCCAGCAATTTAAACCTCCAGAATATGAATTTTTTTTTTTTTTTTTTTTTTTTTTTTTACAAAGGTTTATGTCTCAGGTCATTTATGGCTGACAGCATATCTGGTGGGCTCTGGAACCCTTTTGATGACATTAGCGGCACTATGTCTACCCTGACGTTCAAGTGGGGAGCGGGACCATAATAACTACTAGTGGTTATTGCAATACTTGGTGTGGTTTGGTTAGGTTAGATTAGAGGCCTAAAACAGAGGGAAGTTGTTTGAAAATAATACTGAATATATTCAAATATGGCATGTTATAGTGACCTTAATAAAACAACCAAAACAAATGTGTGTAAAATTTAGATTTTTCCTATGTTTTATACAGCTAAAAGAGCCTAGGGTCAAAATGACCCCAAGGAACACCGATGCTACAAAATGTGCACAGGACATTGGAAAAATATCTTCATGTTAATTTTATGTTTACACAGTTGTCCCCATCAAATTAGGAAAAGTCATTCAATCTGAAGCAAAAAAAATGATGACAATTGTGTTTTTACAGACTTTAAACATTGAATGGGGTCAAATTGACCCCAAAGATAATAGGAGGGTTAATGTGACATTGTGAGTATGTAATTCCTCTTGTTCTCATGGCATTTGTTAATAAATCTTAGTAACATCAAGAAATGGGACATGTGCGTCCTGTATAGGCAAGTCTGTGTTGCCATGTCTACGCATTTAAAACATTAAACTTATCCAAGGGTCAAGAGCCCAGCTAAAGAAAACACTGATCTCCATCATGGTGACTTGAAATTATAAGACTATTTTCAATAAAACTGAAATAAAGTCAGTCTGGTTAGAAATGTGTGAAGCCGGTAATTCTGTTTGTGGAGTAGTTTAATCCTCCTCTGCTGAGATCTTAAGATATTTAATGTCTTCTTTTATCTTCAGTTGATTTCATCTAAAGCTGTGGCTGAAGGCAGTTGTAGTTCTTGTGTTTCTCTTTCATTCAGTGATTCTGCTCATTATCATCAGGTGTTCATCACTTATTTGTCATTAACTTTAACACTGCTTCAATGGTACGTTAACTCAGTAGTGAGCACACACATGAACACTAGGCAGTGGTAGTTTAACATGGACGTTTTGCTGTGTGCAATTACATAAATCTTGCCTGTTTCATTTACATGTGTCTAACAAATATGAATCACATTCAGTTTATTAATTTGTTAATGTTAAAACTATGTATTCCAAATGGATAGAACATGTATATGCAATTCAAATACATAAATCTTAATTTCTAATCTTAATCTTAACTGTTTTTGAATGCACCTGATCCAGCTAATTAAGGTCTTCAGGGTTACTAAAATTTCCATGCAGGTGTGAGTTGAACTATGCAGAGCTGTGGCACTCCAGGAATTGAGTTTGAGAAACCAGTGCTCTTGAGTGTGGAGTCAAAGAAACCCTGAGGAGTGTTCATTTAATACTGGGTTTTTTGCTGTGTACATACTAGGGGTGGGCGGATCGATCTAAAATATCGATAGTATCGATGCCAACACTGGTATTGGTATCAGATCGATACAGTTGTAATTTAATCGATATTTTAATTTAAATATCTCTCCTCTACGTTCATAATACTTTGCTCGTGTCTTCTACCTCTACAATCCTGAGCAAACGCTGCTTTCACATCCTGGCCCACTTTGCTACACTGCAAAAACAGATGTGTCAAAAAACAACACACATGGCTGTGTTGATAGCATTCCAACACATGTTGTGTAGAGTTTTAACACATAATGTGTAAAAAAATTATGTCTCAGCATAGATGGCACAGGACATGTGTTATCTCCTGGGAGAGTAGTTTGTATTTATGAAAGAAAATGCACATCACATTTTATATGATAGCAAATGAAAAAGCTCTAAAACAATGAAAACATCATAAATAAAAATAGTATATTTACATCTAAATACATCAAACTTAAATGATTAACGGCTGCATTTTTGTCAGCCAATCACGTCATGCCTCGTCTTTTGAACTACAGCAGCCTCCATCCTCCCGCTCATTTCACTCTGGCCTGGCTTAAGAAGAATCAAGATGTTGGCGGACACGGAACCCCCTGTAAGTTAAGTTTCCATTTGATGTTCACAGTTAAATTTGAAAATAATAACTTGTGTATGTGTAGTGCAACATCTAAACGAATTTCATTTTAACTGTTGGGAAATTGGAAAATGGCGGTCTTAACAGCACACTCAATAAAATGTATTTGCATGAGAAAACTTGTTTGAAAAAAGACAGAGACATGCTGGAATAGGAAAACACGACGAAACAAGTCGTCCACTGCACTACAGCATTTTATAAATGCAAAATACATGTAACGTTAACGTTACACAGTTTAATGTGGAGGTTGCCGCGTTCATCAGGTGCATTCGAAGATCTTTTCGTTCATCTTACGGATTCCGTCTGTGTTTTATGATATATAAGTTATTCGTTAAGAATTCAAGGCACGCATTTCCATTTTTCTAAACGGTTTGTCTGTATGCCACATGCGAGTCTGCCATGAAATAATTTGCGCATGTCATTTATTATCTGATGGGGATGGGACCAGGCGAAATAAACCAGCGAAAAAAATCACCATAAATGTATTTACATTTACCATAAATTTACTGTGCAAATTAATTACTATATATCGTATATTACTATGTAGTGTTTACTTTAGTGGTTGCTGTGTACTTGTTTAACGTTACTCTAGTTATAACTGGTCAGCGGCGTAATTAAAGTACAATGGTTTGAATTGGTACTGAAGTACTCAATTCTCTCGCGGGATGAGAACAGGAAGGAGCACGGCGAGCCTACACCTGGCCGCGACAAAAGACACGGGGTGTCAATCGGCTCCCTAGTTCAATAGTCAGGACACTGATCAGTGAGTCGATCGATTGGCTGTACACACAAAAACTTAAGGGTGTCTTTTTCAGATTTATCCACTCTGGGACCCAGTTTAAAAAATATATCGTTTTCATGCTCTCAAAACGCCGGATCCGTGTGGGCGAAAGCGCTGATACGGTACAAAATGTATGCATATACAGCTAAGCAGCGTCTCCATGTGGGCGGGGCCTGAGACACCCATTATAATCAGTGATATATTGTTTACAGCGGATGCGGCGCGGCGCCACGATTCCCAGTCTGTTTCTAACTAGTTTCTAACTAAGTGTTCGCAACAGTCGCTTTGTCACGTTTGATGTAGACTGTTTGTGCATGTAGTCAAATTTATTTGGAAACTCATCACAGTATGCAATGTAAGTCACATTTATTTTCTCTTTTCTTTTTTTCTCCAGGACCTACCTGAATCTGTCAGAGTTCTGGCCACGGTTTTCAAAAATAGAAAAGAGTACTCAAAGAAAATGTATACTATACACAGTAGTGAACACCTCATAAATCAAACATCAGAGCAAGGTTTTTCACTTGACAAAGTTCAGAAATACAATGCTGATTTCCAAGAATTTGTAGACATAGAAAGAAATGTAGAAATCAAGAGCTTGGACAGATTTCAGATCTACATGTCAATCACAGAAGACCTACCCCACACAAATTCTGAAGAGACCCATCAAATCCAGGTATTTTGTCAACTCTAGGGCTATGTTACAGCTGAACAATCATATTACGGTGTATTGTCACATGTACCATTAACTTATAATTCATTTTTAAACATGTAGAGCATGGGTAAAACATTCTCTGTCTTTCTAAATGTGGTTGTATGTTTTATACTCTGATATAAAACAGCACGTAAAAGATTCACGTAAGAGCAGCTGCGGGCCATTTGTAAGTTGAATGTGTCTGGCTTCTTAGCATACTATTGCGATGTACTGTCTTATTTATAAATACAATATGCATTGCAACCAGTTTTACCATTTACCTCACTTTAATATTCTTCTTGTTATTTCCCTAAAGAGTCTAATCAATCAGAAATGTCTCCCTATATGTCTTTCAATGTAGCATGTTCCAGTGCAAAATGAACAGGGATGCCTGCTGTCTCTGCTTGAGAGCAAAGCACCACAGATACTTGAAGAATACGAGAGAACTGGAACATTTAAAATAGAGTCAAGGAGGCTTCTTGTCAAATTATGCATCTGTGACTTGGTGGAAAAACACGGATTGTAAGTAAAATTATAGAATACAGCTTTGACACTGTTACATTTCAGGTCTGGTTGTAGTTCAGTGTCTAGATTTTGCTCTTCTCTGTCACCCCAGTTACCCATCAAGTGATGAAAAGCTAATTTTAGCAATGCGTATCATCACCACGTTTCCTTCCTTAAGAGTTCAGGTTGACGGAAAAGGAGGTGGATTTGTAAGTAACATCTAATTATTCCTATGAATTACCTGAAAAACAGCCACATGTTTTTTTTTTTTTTTTTAAGCTTAATATATTGTTAACACTTTACAATAAGGTTTATTAGTTGAATACTTTACATCATGAACAAAGAATGATCAATACTTCTTCAGCAATTATTAATATTAGTTAATTAGTTAACATGGACAAACAATGAACAGCTGTATTTTTATTAGCTAACATTATCAAATATTAATAAACTCTGTAACAAATGTATTGCTTATTGTTGGTTCATGTTAGTTAATACATTAACTAATGTTATCAAATAACTTATTGTAAAGTTTTAGCAATATATATATTTTTTGTTTGTTGTATTTCTTTACTGGTGTCCGATGGGCTTTTGTCTTGATACATTTACTGCTTGTTACATCTGACTTTTAGATACATATTAGGAACAACACTTAAACACTTACTCTAATGTAGGTATTAAGTTTATTAAAAATATATATATTGTTGAGAATTGTTTGTATAATCTCAGGAGCATTTTTATGATCCATCATCACATTCTGGATTTTGGAATTGAGACTGCGTAACATCCGCCGAAAGCTAGAAGCAGGTCAGCGTCGATACACAAAGCGCAAGATAAGCTGTGACACTGGGCCAAGATCAGAACAGGACCAGGACCAGGGGGATAGCACCGAGACATTTGAGTGGATCACCCTGATGAAAAGGCTCAGGCCCACTTCAGAGAACATTCCTTCAATCAAATCAGCAATGGAGAAAACATATTCCAGGCGTAGATCATGGATATCGAAGGGGACTCCCACAATAGCTGAAATCTTTGATGAATACCCACGCTTCTTGGATATGCCAAGTCTGGTAGGTCTCTCTGTTTTAATAGACAATCCTAAAGTTCTGATATTATTACTGACATTGTTGATTTAGAGTATATTCTGAAAATATCTCCCCTTTTAGCTGGATGTTGAGTTTGGCAAAATGACGGCTGGAAAGACGGATCTGTTCATCAGGCGATGGGAGGCCAGCATCATTCCAAAACTGAAAGCATGGAACACCAAACAGATGGTATGTATTTTCTCTCTCTCTCTCTCTCTCTCTCTCTCTCTCTCTCTCTCTCTCTCTCTCTCTCTCTCTCTCTCTCTCTATATATATATATATATATATATATATATATATATATATATATATATATATATATATATATATATATGTATGTATGTGTATACATGTTTTCTTTACATACCTCTCGTGTATAATGTGTAAATAAAATAACTTTAAAAGTAAAGTTATACAATTTTAAGCAACAATATCGCTGTTTAAAGCATTTAAACAGAAGAAGACATGAAATATAAATATTGCTCTTTTCTGTGGATGCAAAAACCGCACACAAACACTGAATTCAGTTCTGTTTCTTGTCTTTTGAGCTTGAACAGTCACCCATACACAAAATGCTTGTCTGTGAGTATCCTTGCAGATACAGTCACTTTGTCTTAAAGGGTTACTTAACCCAAAATAGATTGTCATTAATTACTCAACCGTAAACGTTCGTTCATCTCCGGAACACAAATTCTTGGTCAATTGGGTAATTTACGTGAATCGCGTAGAACCGGATAGTTTTTTTTGGAGGAGGTAGGGTTGTGCGCTCGGCAAAATGACTTCATTGCAACAGCGTGCGCGCACCTCTGCAGGACTTTGAGCCGAATCTGCCCGAGCAGATGGATATTAGTAATGTTACATCTCATCACACAGGCAAACAGTTTGCACGTCTAAATAAGTGGTATGGTCTGTTTTTCAGCCAAGTAAATGCCTCGTCCGTTTGGGGAGATGCGCGCAGTCAGTGGAGGTGCTCGCACTGCGGTGCTAGGCGAAAGTACAAGGCTTTAGGCAGTCATTCATGATTTGAGTAAGAAGTTAAATGTGACTGTTTACTAGGGTTGGATACCGAACTCTGTACTTTTAAGGGCACTGACCGAATTACGTCAGTAGTACCGATCCACATTAAATAAATCAGTACCACATTTTGCAAGTACCGGTACTGATTAAAATGTGAACAGTACCCAACCCTACTGTTTACACAATAGCTGATGCAAGAGTAAGTGTAACATAAAGCAAATTGGCAACGGTGTTAATCTCTTGTTGCATGGGATGCATTTCTAACAACATAGGTCTATTTAGCTAAACAATCTGGCGAGCGTGTTGTGTTAGCATTTGCATATTATAATCACACAAAAAAAAAATCGAGCCGGGGGCACGCCCCCCCCCACCACCGTAACACTCACCTTTTTTACTCTGAGGAGTTTGCAGGTCTGATAATCCATGAAATCTACTTTTAGTGCATTGAGGAGTAGCTTTCAAAATTTATTTCAGGGTTTGCATAGACCGGAACATGACCCATTTGATTTTGCATTGTTCGCGGCTGACAAGCCAGAGCCAGCCTTAATCCTACACTTGAAAACATTTATTGTACCTCTTATCTGTTCTTATTTTATTTTCAGATGAAAAGTGCTACACAATGCTAGTTGTTCTTTCACATCTTCTGCCACCATTGCCTGGGAGTCGCTGCAGTGTTAAATCTGCAATTTCATTCCTGCTTGATTTTGTACCGGTATGTTTCATAAGGACTGTTTTTCTTGTAATGATGCGTTATAGCTTACCAATTTTTTTTTAACTTATCTTTATTTTTGCTTTTGAACTCCAAGGCTGGAACCAGCATTGCATCCCTCTGCAACAACTCTGAGACCTCAAAGACACAACCACAACTCATCTGCATTGGCAATCTGAGGAATACTACACGACAATACATAATCATCGCAAGGAACGACAGAGTGACCATACCTGTAAATGAGAGCCTTACATGTGCTTTGGACAAGCTCTTCAAGCTGTACTGGGTATGCAACGTGGTCTATCCACCACAGCTCAGCTCTGTGTTTACTTTTCTTGAATATATCTACGATGTGACCATTTCGACCAACAGAAGAGCCAAGGTACTTGAACTAATTTCTAAACTTCAGGCTGCATATTAATTCATGGCAATGTACACGTGTCCAAAGTGCAAACAAACCTTGTCAACTAAAGTAAAAACTGTAATCTGGCATCTACGTGAAGTACATGCTTTATCAGATGCACAGGACCTCACAATTATCTGCAGCCAAGATGGCTGCCCAAGGACATACCATAACTTTAATTCCTTTTCCAAGCATCTTCACAGAGACCACAAGTCCATGACAACAATTGACAATGTTTCATTTCAAGCCAGTGACCAGAGTTTATCGGCTATATCAGAGACAGAGGCATCAAATATTGAGGAAACTCCAAACTCTATTCCGTTCAAAACTGCCGTTTCTACTGACTCTGTTGCTAGTTTTGTGGCACAAATGTTCTCTACATCAAATACAACTTTAATGGATGTAACAAGAAGTGTTACATGTACACAAGAGGTGCTTGAAAGGACAGTAGAAAGTCTACAACATTCAACATCTACATTGTTGAATACTTTACAGGTACCACTTGACAGTGAGTCTGTCCAGTCATTAATGGGTGAGTTTGAAAATGCTAAACATATGTTTAAAGACGTGACACGCCTTTCAAAATGAACAAGTACTTTTCAGAAAAATTTGATCTTGTGAAGCCAAAGAAATATTTCTTGGTCATAGGGCAGACACTGCGAGAAAACAAGGACAAGTTAAACAAGTGTTGGCAGCAGACACGTGCCAGTATATATCAGTAATTGAGACTATTAAATTTTTATTCAGTAATGACCAAATGCAAAAACTTTACCTTCAAAATCAGAAGAAAACCGATGGGAAAATGCACAACTATTGTGATGGCTCTCAATTTTCATCTCATTCATTGTTTGGAATGTGTCCTCAAGCCCTCCAAATACAGTTGTATTTTGATGATTTAGAAACGACAAACCCTTTGGGGTCCAAAACAAAAATTCACAAGATGGGTGCCGTTTATTTTTGCTTAAAAAATCTACCACCAGAATATAATTAGTGTATAATTAGTGTTACAAATGCATACCCTGTTACCATCAGCTCTTTGAAGCAAGCTGATGTTGTCCTAGACAATCTGAGATCGACCTCCGATGACTTGACTTTGAACAGCACCATCTATGTCACTCACACTGTTCGTGTTCTTGGCCATACTTACAGAACTGGCTCTGACTGCCTCTTGAAATAGACTCTAAAGGAGAGCCTGTGTTTGGTGAAATTATTCACATTATCCCACAGGCTGATAATGTATCAATTCTGATGTTTTTAAGAATTCTTACAGTGAAGTACTTTGATTATCATTATTATGCTTTTGCAGTACAACAAACTAAAGAGTATAAAATGATCACCCTGTCCAATGCTGCAGATGCCAGACCTTTGGACATAATGTTGGGTTTCAATACAGATGAACAATACTTAAATCCAAGGTACAAGTTTATTTAGTTTCCCAAGAATGCAAACTGCCAGACTTAAGATTGTCTTGACTTTTAAAGGGATGGCTCACTTAAAAATGTAAGTTCTGTCATCATTTACTCACCCTAATGCCGTCACAAACCTGAATACGTTTCTTTCTTCTGTTGAACACAAATGTCGACATTCTGAAGAATGTTGGTATCCAGAAAGTTGATGGTACCCACTGACTTGCATGATATTTTTTTGGAAGTGGATTTCAGTGGGTACCATCAACTCTCTGATACCAACATTCTTCAGAATGTCGACATTTGTGTTCAACAGAAGAAAGAAACGTATTCAGGTTTGTGACGGCATTAGTGAGTAAATGATGACAGAACTTACATTTTTAATTGAGCCATCCATTTGAAGTGTAATCAATAACAATCTAATCTATCTCAGTGATGTATTCTTAATAACCTACTTCGAAACAATTTTACTATAATGCATAGCATCTGTTTAGGAGCCATTTGTCACAATTTCAAGGTGTATATATGTTGTCTGATTTTAAATGTTTTATCTTAAACATTCAGAAGTATGAGTTTTGTTATGAGATGAAGTCAGTCTTGTTGAGTCGTGTTGTTAAGTTTTTATTTGCATGCTGTAGCTATAGTGCATTACAAATGCACTTGTGTTATATAATAATCAGAATTTACCTTCAAAACATCATAAGGTATACTAATTACTAATGTCTGAACACAGTGTGAGGTTTTTCTATTTTTATTAACTGAGATATTTTTGTCACTTGATCAGAAGATGAACGTAAGTCTTGGGGTATGAGACAACCTAAGGGTGACCAAGTGTAACAGAATATACATTTTTGGGTGAACTGACCATTTAAGATATATGTATTCAGCTACAGCATGCATAATAAGAGATGTCACAAATTACTTTCTCAAATGTTATTCTAAAAATGGTCTGCAATGATCAAGAATGAAAATGTATATTCATGTTTAGTGCTTTATGACAACTATGTTCTGGCATGTTTTTTTACTGTCGTGTTGCTAGATGAATTCCCAACTATAGCAATTGTAATGTGTTCAAGTGTTTAACTTGACCAGCTGGTTACTGAATGTAGGCTGATGAAAATTTAAAATTGATGAAAGTATTTGTACTTTTGATTAAATACCTACTATTCTTACATCTGTCTGTTTTGCTTTAATGTTTTAGAATTACAAATTAAAATGTTTTAATATTAACACATGAATTATTAGTTTCTGGACATTTTCAATGCACTTAATCAACACTTAATGTGTTAAAATTACACATTTGTGTGTTTAATTACCTGACACAATTTGTGTGTTAAAATGGCTTACACATTTGTTGTGTTAAATTCGACACAACATGTGTTGTCCCTGAGCACACCCGCTACATGTGTTAAAATTCTGCACAACATGTGTCATTTTTAACATATCTCTTTTGCAGTGTACTCCTCCCCTCCTGCTGCTCTGCTGTGATTCGTTGTTGTGTCGTCACGTGACTCACTGACACAACGCGCTGAGGAGCAGTGAACTTGTGTGAGCGAAGCTGATAGCACATTGAGTGAGCGTTGTGTGGATTTATTTTACGCCACTAAATGATAATACTGCAACTTTGTGATACGTGTAAATAGAAGTGGTGATAGAAGAAGTGCCATAAAAGGGAAAATTTTAAATATGTTGTTGTTTCTCAATAAAAACCTCTGACTTCAACAGGGGACAGGGAGAAAAAAAGGAGATATTTTTGTTATTCTCTATTTAAAAAAAAATTTTTTTTAAAGGCTGTAAAGAATTCATTCTACAGTGCCTAATAAATAATTTTGTGGACTTCAATACATTAATAAAGACATATTGCCTAAAGAATTGATCAGTCATTCACCTCAGAAATAATGACATACTGCTCTCCCCTACACAAAAGTATTTTTTTAAGTAAAAAGTATCGTATCGGTATCAGCAATACTGACCCTATATGTATTTGGTATTGGATCGATACTAAATTTTGCAGTATCGCCCACTACTAGTACATACACAGCTAATTTTTAAGCCTACAAATGAAGGCTGTTAATTTATCACTGGGGATTGTGCTAAGACATCTGCTTTTCTGTTCCAACCCCCTCTTTCATACCACAAGGGTCATTTAGAATCACCCAAGAGGTACTGATACAATCAATTCAGTTCACAATGCTTTTGGGAAACACAGCCCTGGGGTGCGTTTCCCAAAACCATAGTTGCTAACCTGTTAGCAACTTAGTTGGTTGGCAATGGGAAATTGCACTGCAACCAACAAAGATGCTAACTTAGTTAGCAACTATGGTTTTGGGAAATGCACCCCTGGGCGGTGGCTCTGTAGTTCCTAACATGCTTTGCAACGGTAAATGCAAGTAAGTTTAGGGATTGAGTGTTTATGTTTTTCAGAGAAAGTTGTTGGTATTTTATGTTAATGTTCAATGTTCAATTATGTCGGACATTTATATGATTCTGTTTATTCTGTTATTGATTACGTTGTGCTGAAGATTAGCACTGTCAATTGGGATTTTCACTTGGATGCAACAATTTCTCACTGAAGCAAAATTCAGTAAGGGACAGTCAATGTAACTCATTTATGTTAAAACAGCATTCCCTTATTTTATGTTACGTAAAACTGACTGAAGTAGGTTACAATAATTTAAATTAGAATTTGTAGGTCGATCAGGTAGAAATAATTGCAAGCAACTGCACATGTTTACTTTTTACAGTGGGAAGATCTGTCATATGTTGATGGGAATGTGAGTTTAAATGACTCCCGAATCAAGGTGACTGCATACGGAGGATTGAGAGAACAGTCCTTACCTTAGCCTTTTAGTGGTGTCACCAGAGATGGAAGAGAATAATCCAGAAAAGCAGAGATACTTTCAGTCTGATAACCAGCTTCAGTGAGCTCACCGGGGCTACCTGTATACTTTTGTATGAATCTCCAGAAGAGTGTTAGAAAATAGCATTAAAAGAAGCTCAACAAATATAAAATCATGATCGTCCTTGGTGATTTCACTCGCGTAAAGGATATAGTTTAATATTTGATTAGGAGTCAAACAACCTTTGAACTCATAAGAAGGGTGTGGGTGGATTTTTGAGAATTATCTTAAAGATAAGAGTAATTGATGATTGTACAATCTTCCTGGTTCTGATAAGAGTAAAACTTTGGTCTTGTTGTCCAGTACTGTTAAAATTAATGTTTTATTTTTGGTGGCATTGATGAAAGTTGGACAATATATCTAACTGCAATACACAAGGCTAGTCATCGAAAGTCAAATGTGCAAAAACAGATTTTATATGTTAAAAGGTAAAAAGTTTGTATGTTAATTTTTGTGCACACTACTGTCCAGTAGTGATCCTGAATAATTCACTATGCATCAGGAATAAACTGGTTAATTATTTTCAGAGTAATCTTTTCAGACTCAAAGGTCATTTTGAAAGAAATTAAACCTCCTTCACAACAACTTTCACTTTCACATAGAGTCCAAAGTTAACACATACCGAGAGTCAAATGATGCAACATAATACGTTTTAACATTATGGGAATGATAGTCACGGATGTAAGTGAAGTCAGCATTATGAACCTGATATTACAAATAATGTCATAAAAATCGTATTCATTTTGAAACCAAAAGTTTTGAAAATGTTTTAATATGAAATACAGACGATGGGAATTGGCCAGAGTGTAACACTTTCACACAACAGCATGCAGCTTAGGTTTCGTTTTGTGTGAAAACATGGCAGAACCTTTACAACCCACTGCAGAGAGAAATTATGAAGGCATTTGCTTTTCATCCTCCCTTCCTGTAATGCCTAGTACAGTAGCATTTTAAGCAGGTTAGCTGGGGAAACAGCTCTATTTCTGCTGCTCTATAAGCGCCATCTTCTGTCAGGAAGTGGATTTACAGTGTCATTCAGCCTGGCTGCAGTTTTTGTTCAGACCAATGTGAAAATCACATCACTATTAACCAGTGGATGAAACATAAGCTGATGAGCATTATACAAATCTAAACTCTTTGGATAATAAGGTGGCTAATGTAGAATTGTTCATTAAATGACTATAATGTATAATTTTGACTAATAAATTATTTGAAGGATGAAATGTGAAATGTGTCTTTTTCTAAAACTTTTTTGTTGTTGTCAAAACTGCATTTGAACATGTAGTATGTGTTAGTAGAGAACAAGTGAATCATAACTTTAGCATTACAATACAACAAAACAATATATATATATTTTTAAACAAATCTCAAACCGTTTCGTTGTGAAGTCAAGACGAAACATTAGTATATTGTCCGTCCACTTATTGAGTTTCATATTGTGCAGTATCTGGCTAACCGGCTAACTCACGTTATTACTGTCTTACTGAAATACTACTGTAAATCAGCTGCAGTATTACCTAAAACTGCATCTATATATGCAGAACATCAGTCATTCTTACCAGTTTGAGTAAAGATAAAGGATAGAGCAAGATTTCATTTACAAACTTTAATGTTACATCAGTCATTCGTGTTAGTGCTGGGCTAACACATGCACTATTATTGATACAGTTCCTGCATGAGCACCGCAATACTTTAGAGAAACACACACAAACACACACACACAAACACACACACACACACACACACACACACACACACACACACACACACACACACACACACACACACACAAACACTTGTTAATGCTGATGGCGAGGAATTACAGTTGAAACATCTCATAATGTACACTGTTAGACCGTATGATTTCACAAAATGAACAGAAACGATGCATTTATGCTTTTGTCAGAAGCTTTTTTTGAAAGCAACATACATTGGATTAGTTAGCTTTATAATTCTGAACTGCACTCCGCAAACAAAGCTTTATTGAAATGCTTTTGGATTTATATCCACTCTAAACTTGGCATAGCAAAATTTTTAATGAATGTTTAAAAGCAAAGCTGATGAAAATCAAATCATGGTGTTTGAAAGCAAGGCCGTGGTGTGGTGTTCTGTTCGATGTCTTGTCCATGATAGTGCACAGGGAGTGCTTTCTCACATTTAACAATCACATTATATTTGCCTGCTTTACAGTTATTAATGATACACTTTGGATCTATCCCCTCAGAGCTTTCAACAATGTACACCTCAAAGACATCTGTACTTTTGGTGTAGTTCCCTTTATCACTGCCAGAGCCTTGACAGATTTGTTCTATATTTTCCTCACTGCTCCTGATGAAGGATTGTTCTGGTTCTCTCCCACAGAGATTTCCCTTCCATAGGTACTTTTGCCAAACACCTTTATCCTTGGTTTTAAAGCTAGTTAGGATAATGTGTTTTCTCTTGAATTCACTAAAGCTTTGACAATCCGCTCCGTCGCTGAGAGCCAGAATGATGAGTGAGAGAAGAGCTGCAGATCTCATCCTGAGACAAACTGGAGAAAAGCAGGATGAGAAAGCAAACATTTTGTTTTAATATAACATGAGATAAACCCCAGTGTTAAAATAATACTACTAATTTATTTAAAAAGCAGCATCACTGAAGGAAAGAGTTATTTTTAGGTCACCATTATGGGGATCAGTATTTGCTAAAAATAAAAGCCTTATACGTTGAACAACTGTACATTAATAATAATAATAACGAGATTCTCATTAATAATGAATACATGCATTAGACATGATTTATGAATCTATGGCTTTGATTTAAGTAGATCTCTCTTCATTTGAAGAGGATGCAGATTTACCTTTGAGCCGTTCTTTAGCTTGAGTGATGAGTCTTGTAGAGTCAGATCTGCAGGTCAGAAAGCATCAGCCGTGTCAGAGGCACTCACTGAACTCATATTTATTAGGCTGAAAAGAGGAAGCTGAGCGTGTTTCTTGTAAATGCACCACAAACACATTTCTTGCAATTAAAGGCGGGGTGAGTCTTTTCACATCCTGATAACAATCACTAAGTTGTGTGGTCTAAATGTAGAGCATGTTATTCAAAGTTGTACTATATGCATATAATATTTAACTGTTGTTGTGGAGCTTTTGGAAATGCACTATGATGGTCAAGACAATGGAATAAAACTAGATAACTTTCTTCCCCATGGTGGGACTAAGAGCTAAATGTGGTTTGAAATGTTGCTTGAGTGCAGTTACAATACAAACTGTTCAAATGTACAACTCGAATGCAACACAAGTCATTTTGAACAATGCATATAAAGTAACACTTTAGATGCTTAAGTCACAATTGACAATTGCTTTGGTTGCAGCAGGAGTAAATATTTGAATTGCAGCAGTCTTTTCTTTATTAACGAACACCAAATAAACAGAATACTCTAAAACTCTAGGCTTTAAACACAAGAACAGAACAACCAAGCACATGCATACATGAGGGATGATTGAAGAAACATAGAACCGGTGTAAACGAATACATACCCATGACAAGCAACTCAAACTCAACTCCTGTTTGGTCGTCATAATTTCAATCTAACGCAACTTTTCTTGAGAACTCTTTAGATCTATAGATGATATGCCTCATGTATGGATTTTAAATGAACTTCATCTGAATAAATGTTTGAGTGACAAATGCTGATGTCAAACACACACACGCTTTGCATGAGAAGAAACCTTGTTAAAAACATTTCACACATTTTAATGCTTTCACAGCAGACATCAGGAGACTACAGTCTGGACTGCAGAGAGGATTACTGGTGCGCCCCTGCCAACCCTCCAGGACCTGTACTCGTCCAGAGGGAGGAAGAGAGCAAGAGAGCCTGGCTGAACCGTAACCGTCAGGATGGCCACTCCCATCACTGGCCACTACAACATCTAAGTGTAACCCCTCGTGTTTGAACCACCCGCTCCAAGCGGGGCTCGAACCGGGTCCGCGGGCATGAGAGTCACAGGGTGCAGCGATGACTTCTTGGAGAGGCAAATGGTTGGAAGAAGGAGAAAACTCAAAATATTTTTTTTAATCTCGAAAAGAGAAATATTGAACTGGCCTCTTTTAAAAGACGTAGGATTGATGCTAAAGTTTCGACAGACTTAAATGAGATCTCCCAGTTTGTAACAATTTTTTATAAAAATTATACACAAAAGACGAAGGTATTGGAGGCACAAGGACTTTTTGGATAACATTAAAGCAAATTCTACAGTAATAGATGAAGATTTTAAAAAAATCGGATCGGGATCGGAAATAACAATGGTACAATGGAAATAACAATGGTTTTAGATGCTCCAAAGTCAATTATTAAGGAATTAGAAACAATATTTTATTGGTGACACAGTTGCTTCATCATGATGGTCTTTTGCTTTCATACGGAGAATTTCTTGATAAATTCAAACTTCCAATATCTGCAAGGGATTATGCAGTTGTTTTTGATGCTATACCTTCTGGTCTCCTTCAGTTGTTGCGTGGTGCTGATGCTGTTGATCTGAATATAACTTTTGAGTTTAGTCTAAGGTTAGATTGTATAAATATTGTTGACAAAAAATGCAATAATAGCTTCCTTAGACAAATCTGTAGTTCATTTACGACTCCCCCAGCTAAATGTTTCTGGAATTCGGACTTTCGTGGGAGGAAGCCTTTATGGTTTCAATGAGATACTGTGTCATCAATAAGATTTGTGAGGTTTCATTTAAAATCATTCATCGTATTTACCCAGTAAATCAGGTTATTCAAGATTTCAGAAAGATATTGATTTTAATGTGTCTTGTAATTTGAATGATGAGACTATTTGTCATCTTTTTTTTATTGTATTTGTTCCAAATTGTTCTGGTGTGATTTTAAGGTCTTTATTAAAAAGATTTCTGGAACTGATATTACTTTGGAGGACAAAAATATTTTATTTTTTGACAAGCCTTTAGAAAAAAATTTGTTTTGTTCTTAATTTGTTTATTATTTAAGGGAAATATCACATTCATAGATGTCGATGGGCAAAAAATACACCTAATTTCATACAATTTAAGTTTGAGCTTAGTCAGTATCTTAAAACATTGGAGGGTGTAAGGAACACCAAGGCAAAACAGACTTTAGACTGTTGTAAAGCCTTGAAATTGTATCCTTTATAAGGACGTTTGTTTTGTGTTTTGTTTTTTGTAATTAGGAATATGGATTTGATTTCAATACCCCTGTGTGCGCAAGCAGACTTGACTAAAGCTCTTTCTGACTGAAGGTTAACCTCATCCTGTTTCAAGGAGAGAGAGAGAGAGAGAGAGAGAGAGAGAGAGAGAGAGAAGAAAATAAGTTGCTGTTGATTCTCTTAACTTTTAGCTACGTTTAAACGATTCACAGTTTGATTATCTTTTATTTGTGTAATGTGGTGAAACTAAACTGGATGGCCTGGTTGTGTGTGTGTTAGTGGAGTTTCACCCTCTCGTCGAGTGGACGTCGAGCTTCTCCAGATCCTTAGGGCACAAAACACACAATCTCTCCGTGTCTCTCAGTCTCATCTGAAGCGGGCGCCTCTGCTGCTATTGGCCCATTCAAGTGTCTGTCACTGCAGCATGATTTGTGATTGGCTGATTCTCCTTTTCTTCTAGAACAAATAGAATATTCTTCTATTTTTCTCTCTCCCTTAGCTTTTATATAACTCTTAACTTTTATAAAAGTGGCCAGGGTTACCCGGGTTACAATGTAGATTTGAAGGATGGCCCGGAATCAAGAATAACCTGAATAAGCATTCATTACTAAAGCTTCGGCTAATCCTGTTACAACTAAATGTCAGAGAATTGAGAACATGGTTTATGGGGAAAAAATCACAGTTTTCGACACACCGGATTTCTTTGATATAGAAGATGAGAATGAAGAAAATATTTAATCTGAGATTGTCAGAGCTTTGATTGAATGTGCTGGAGGCATTCATGCCTTCGTCATTGTTCTAAAGGTCAGAAGATACACAACTAATGAAAAAAGGATAGTGAAGCAACTTCTGGACACTTTGACAGAGGAGGTCTGGAAACACACAGTGATCTTATTCACTTTTGGTGAACAACTAGAAGGCCAAGATATTAAAGAATTTGTGAAAAACCAATTCACAACTACAGGAGATTGTTAAGAAGTGTGATGTTCGCTGTCATGTCATTGACAATAAACACTGGAGCAAACTCAAAAAGAAGAAGGTGAAAGAAAAACTGCTGGAAACCATTGACAAGATGGTGGAAAGGCACAAGTTCTACAGCAATGAGCTGCTTCAAAAAGTGGAGGAACAAATTCAAGAAGAGATGAAGAGAAATACACCAGAAGAAGCAAAGAACACTGTTCACAGAACATTTCTGAGGCGGCTTGGAGGAGCAGCAACAGGAGCACTGGTTGGTGCTTTTCTGGGTGTTCGTGATGATGCGGTTTCAGAACTACAAAAAAGGATTTCAGAAAGTCTAGAAAATTTAGTAGTACCTTTTGTAGAAAAAAGTATTGGTGCAGCAGCAGCTTTTGGTGTTCGTTGTGTTACTGGAGGTCTTGTTAAAGGCGCTGTTGGCGGTTTAGTTTCGGGCTGGAATGCAGAAGATGCTGATGCAGCCTGTGATGGCAGGAGCAAGGCAGCTCTGACCAACTATGAGCATGCGATAACTTTGATGAAGAAAGCACAAACTGAGCTTGAGACAGCAAAACATACGCTTGAGACTGCAACAACTGTACTTCAGCATAAATAAACTTGCTGAAATTACTGATTTGAATATAAAAATCTAAATGGATATCAAATAAAATAAAACATTTAAAATATACATTCAGTACCATTTCAAGACATAATCTTCAGTTTATAAATTACTGGCAGCATTAAAAGTTGTGGAATAATTGCAAATCAAAAATGCTATTTTTAAAATGCTATACACTCAAAAATATTTCAGTCTAACTGTATGTTTTATTTGTCTGTATGTGGATGCATTCAAACTTAAATTTCAGTGCTTTGTCCTGATTTCTGTAAAGCATGTAGTAGGGCTTGGTTTATTTAAAAAATGAATGAACTTCAACCCTGCTTCAGTGTTACTTTAAGTTTGGTTATCATCAATGAAGTTGCCAACAATGCACAATATATCTCATCGTGTCTACAGTATGTGTTAATGAGGGCCTGCATAACTCAGCACTGAATAAAAACTCTGGTGTTTTGAGCAGTGAGATTCGGACTACACCTCTGGCCATTGCGTTCGATCACCAACTATGTCTGTGATTGGCTACACTGCTCACCGCTGCAAAAAGACATTGTAATTAAATACTAGATAGTTGACATTCTCCAAAGTGCTAACGCAAATTTGCACATGAGCGTTTGCCAAATGTGTTTGGCCAGTATATTATTACAGTATCAACTGAGGGCGCTCTTGCTTACATTTGAGGGTGCTTAGCATCATCTAGCACATCCGTAAAACCGGGACCGAGACAACTGAACTGAACAATTTATGAATGCTAATTAACAATTACAGGAGCTTTTTCATAATCATTTAATCATGTTTGATTTACATAAATTATCATTTAAAGCTGCTGTCCGTAAGTTGTTTTGCGTTCAAGATTTACAAAAAATTATATAATGATAATGTAACATGAATCTATTTCCCAAACCGTTTTATTGTCTTACCCTGAATCATTATGGTACACTTGTAATAAGTGTTTATATTGGGACTATTTCAGAGCGGTCTGGTAGGAACCACTGCGGAGGAGCACAGTCCCTGCGTGTCTCGCCACAGACATAAACAGAGAGAAGTAGCTCGGGCTGCAATATGCTTCCGCAAGACGCATGCAGTTCTGTTTATTAACCACTAGAGCACAAAAAGTTACGGACTGCAGCTTTAATCATGTATTCATTATTATTATTCATTTACATCATTTATTCATATTATTTTATGTTTTTATATTTTAGATTACTTGTTCTTTTCTGTTGTTGTTTAATCGTACTATTGTTTGGTTGGAAGAGATGTTTATCTTCACTGGGATGAGATTAGAAAAGTTCTTTAATGTCACAGGATGGTGTTGTGAAGCAATAATTTCCCATTGTTTTTCCCTTCCCATCACAGCCCTCCCTCCACAGCTCCTCCCCATCACAGCCCTCCCTCCACAGCTCCTCCCCCATCACAGCCCTCCCTCCACAGCTCCTCCCCATCACAGCCCTCCTCCACAGCTCCTCCCCATCACAGCCCTCTCTCCACAGCTCCTCCCCATCACAGCCCTCCCTCCATAGCTCCTCCCCATCACAGCCCTCCCTCCACAGCTCCTCCCCATCACAGCCCTCCCTCCACAGCTCCTCCTCCATCACAGCCCTCCTCCACAGCTCCTCCCCATCACAGCCCTCCCTTCACAGCTCCTCCCCATCACAGCCCTCCCTCCACAGCTCCTCCCCATCACAGCCCTCTCTCCACAGCTCCTCCTCATCACAGCCCTCTCTCCACAGCTCCTCCCCATCACAGCCCTCCCTCCACAGCTCCTCCCCATCACAGCCCTCCCTCCACAGCTCCTCCCATCACAGCCCTCCTCCACAGCTCCTCCCCATCACAGCCCTCCCTCCACAGCTCCTCCCCATCACAGCCCTCTCTCCACAGCTCCTCCTCATCACAGCCCTCCCTCCACAGCTCCTCCTCATCACAGCCCTCCCTCCACAGCTCCTCCTCATCACAGCTCTCCCTCCACAGCTCCTCCCCATCACAGCCCTCCCTCCACAGCTCCTCCCCATCACAGCCCTCCCTCCACAGCTCTTCCCCATCACAGCCCTCCCTTCACAGCTCCTCCCCATCACAGCCCTCCCTCCACAGCTCCTCCCCATCACAGCCCTCCCTCCACAGCTCCTCCCCATCACAGCCCTCCCTCCACCGCTCTTCCCCATTCAGGCCCTCCTCCACAGCTCTTCCCTATCACAGCCCTCCCTTCACAGCTCCTCCCCATCACAGCCCTCCCTCCACAGCTCCTCCCCATCACAGCCCTCCCTTCACAGCTCCTCCCCATCACAGCCCTCCTCCACAGCTCCTCCCCATCACAGCCCTCCTCCACAGCTCCTCCTCATCACAGCCCTCCCTCCACAGCTCCTCCTCATCACAGCCCTCCCTCCACAGCTCCTCCCCATCACAGCCCTCCTCCACAGCTCCTCCCCATCACAGCCCTCCCTCCACAGTTCCTCCCCATCACAGCCCTCCATCCATCACAGCCCTCCCTCCACAGCTCCTTCCCCATCACAGCCCTCCCTCCACAGCTCCTCCTCATCACAGCCCTCCCTCCACAGCTCCTCCTCATCACAGCCCTCCCTCCACAGCTCTTCCCCATCACAGCCCTCCTCCACAGCTCCTTCCCCATCACAGCCCTACCTCCACAGCTCCTTCCCCATCACAGCCCTCCCTCCACCGCTCTTCCCCATCACAGCCCTCCCTCCACCGCTCTTCCCCATCACAGCCCTCCCTCCACCGCTCCTCCTCATCACAGCCCTCCCTCCACAGCTCCTCCCCATCACAGCCCTCCCTCCACAGCTCCTCCCCATCACAGCCCTCCTCCACAGCTCCTCCCCTATCACAGCCCTCCCTCCACAGCTCCTCCTCATCACAGCCCTCCCTCCACAGCTCCTCCCCCATCACAGCCCTCCCTCCACAGCTCCTTCCCATCACAGCCCTCCCTCCACAGCTCCTCCCCCATCACAACGCGAACGCGTGAATGCGCAGGCTATTAAGCAAGCAGGGCCACCAATGACAGCAGATAAACAGTTCACTAAACACATTCACTGGTACAGACGAAACATCATCAATATGATTTACATTGACTATGGCCTGCCCATACTTTGACTACAAACTTGGTCCTCAAAACATTATGTATTTTGCAATACATGTAATGTAACTATATGACATTGCACTATTTCTATAAGTAATACATATAGCTAGTAAGATAATATAACGGTAACAAATGTTACAGTATGCAAGTAATAATTTTATCGATATGTAATGCTAAATAAGGTTTGCTAGTACATTATTTCAGCAACATGACAAGCCAGTGAATTAGTAGGTTTCAATAGTTGCTTTGCACAGTGCGTGACATTTTATCTGTATGCTATGCTGCTAGAGTTTTGACACTGAGTCAATGGGCTCTGACGGGAATTCACACCCACAGCGACTGCGAGGAGTCAACGGGCGTCATAAGCAAAGCTGCTGCACACCAGTAATCTTGAGTTTGAACGCCTTTAAGTGCTGTGCATGAGAGGGGTGTGATCAGCGTGCACAAGCTTGATTGACACTGCTAAGACACTCCTCCTGGCTCTGATTGGTTGTTTCTTACCGGGAGCGGTGTATTTCTGCAAATGGCAATAGGACCACTGGGAGGAGCCAGAGGAGCTTGATTTTTTCACAGATTATCTGTCTCATATTCTACTGTCAGGACTTAATGACAGGTTTAACAAATATGTAAAAATGACATTGTTACAAAAGTTACCAAATGCAGCTTTAAAGTCAGTTACACATGTTGAACATCTCCTGGTTTCTTACTGTACATAACCGTATTTATAAATACAACGTCAACACAGAAATAACAAAATATAGCCTAAAATACCAGTTGTTGCTCTAAATGGTATTGATAGCACCACATTACCAGCTCAATCCTCAATAATGCCCACTGTGATCTGAATATTTAAGTTTAAGCCAGTTTAAAACAAGGTGCTACCAATATTATGGGTCTTGATTTTGATGTGTGTGTGATTATGATAATTATAATAGCGAAAACAACTTATGCTTTCTAATAATGTATTTATTGAGGCTACTGGGCATCTCATATGTTTGTCTATACAGTGTAAATACAAGCTGTTGTGTCTTTGTCACAAACATTGTTCATATTTGAACAGTTGCATAAAGTACATCCTTTGACTTTCCTAACTATTGTAGGTGCTGTAAAATCCAACAGTTGTTCTTACTAAGACTTTTTAGAAAACTTTACTTAATGTCCAATAATTTGTTGAACTTAAAGCAATTTATTACTCTGAACTATATGCATCATGTGGCTTTTCTACTTAGAAAACCCAAGTAAACATGACTTGACTGGTTTGAGTACCATATGGCCACAGAAAAAACAAACAAAAAAACAAACAAACAAACAAAAAACAGGCGGGTACAGGGTACAAGTGTCCGAGGTGGGTGAAATTTTTAGTGTTGGGTCTTGCGTCTCTCAACTTTCTCTTCACAATATCCCACAGATTCTCTATGGGGTTCAGGTCAGGAGAGTTGGCAGGCCAATTGAGCACAGTAATACCATGGTCAGTAAACTATTTACCAGTGGTTTTGGCACTGTGAGCAGGTGCCAGGTTGTGCTGAAAAACTAAATCTTCATCTCCATGAAGCTTTTCAGCAGATGGAAGCATGAAGTGCTCCAAAATCTCCTGATAGCTAGCTCCATTGACCCTGCCCTTGATAAAACACAGTGGACCAACACCAGCAGCTGACATGGCACCCCAGACCATCACTGACTGTGGGTACTTGACACTGGACTTCAGGCATTTTGGCATTTCCTTCTCTCCAGTCTTCCTCCAGACTCTGGCACCTTGATTTCCGAATGACATGCAAAATTTGAGCGACAGTCCAGTGCTGCTTCTCTGTAGCCCAGGTCAGGCGCTTCTGCCGCTGTTTCTGGTTCAAAAGTGGCTTGACCTGGGGAATGCGGCACCTGTAGCCCATTTCCTGCACACGCCTGTGCACGGTGGCTCTGGATGTTTCTACTCCAGACTCAGTCCACTGCTTCCGCAGGTCCCCCAAGGTCTGGAATCGGTCCTTCTCCACAATCTTCCTCAGGGTCCGGTCACCTCTTCTCGTTGTGCAGCGTTTTTTGCCACACTTTTTCCTTCCCACAGACTTCCCACTGAGGTGCCTTGATACAGCACTCTGGGAACAGGCCATTGGTTCAGAAATGTCTTTCTGTGTCTTACCCTCTCGCTTGAGGGTGTCAATGATGGCCTTCTGGACAGCAGTCAGGTTGGCAGTCTTACCCATGATTGCGGTTTTGAGTAATGAACCAGGCTGGGAGTTTTTAAAAGCCTCAGGAATCTTTTGCAGGTGTTTAAAGTTAATTAGTTGATTCAGATGATTAGGTTAATAGCTTGTTTAGAGAACCTTTTCATGATATGCTAATTTTTTGAGATAGGAATTTTGGGTTTCATGAGCTGTATGCCAAAATCATCAGTATTAAAACAATAAAAGACCCGAAATATTTCAGTTGGTGTGCAATGAATCTAAAATATATTAAAGATTAATTTTTATCATTACATTATGGAAAATAATGAACTTTATCACAATATGCTAATTTTTTGAGAAGGACCTGTACTCCTGGTGTTTGTCAGTCCTTGTCGGATTGTTGTTATGTCTACGCCTCCCGTTTCCCCGTGACCCGTTTTGGTATGTGTTTAGTTGTACTGTTTATTGTTTTGCCCCCTTGTGGGTTTTTGGTTTATGTTTTATTTTATAAATAAATCCTTCAATCTGCACTTGAGTCCTCACACCCGTTTTTCCTTTGTGTTGAACGTGACAGAACGATCCGACCATGTCTAGGACTCAGCAGAGGAAGGATTTTAAGGGCAAGGGCAAGTTTATTTATATAGCACATTTCATACACGATGGCAATTCAAAGTGCTTTACATAGAAAATGAAATTAAAACAGTGATAAGAAATAAAAATAACACGTGTAAGAATTAAAAATAAAAACAGGATGTTAATAGCTTAAAATAAGAAGAAATAGAAATATACAGTTATAAAAATAATTAAAAGAATAAAATTCAATAGAAATATATAGTTGTAAAGATATTTAAAAAGAATAAAATTATTACAGTATATATAGATAAAAAATAAAATAAATAAAAAATTAAGATGATGCATAGATTAGAAATTAAGATGATGCATAGATTAGATTTTAATCAGGACCCTCTCAACACATGTCCTCAATATGAGAGGATTTTACGGTTCCGAGTCCTGCAATTACTCCGCCAGGATGGGATGGAGGTAAAAAGGTTTGCCTTGAGATTTCTTAAGACCGCTAAGGAACTGAGACTCAATGACTCTGGTCTCAAGGACCTTTTTAATCAAGCTCTGGACAGACAGTTTGAGTGGGAAGTGATGAGAGCACTGGATTCAAGATCTTTTAAAGAGGCAGTGGATTTTTTCGCTCGCCGGGTGACTGGAGAGACTGCAGTGGTCTCGAGTCCGTTGGTTCCCGCTCTAGTGGTACCAGTTCTGGTGGATCCGGTTCTGGTGGATCCGGTTCTGGTGGTCTCCGTTGACTCCGTTCCGGTGGACAACGTTGACTCTGTTCCGGTGGACTCCGTTGACTCTGTTCTGTTGGACTCTGTTGACTCCTTCCTGGATGACTCTGAATCCGTTCCGGTGGACTCTGTTGTCTCCGTTCCGGTGGATGGCGTTGACTCCGCTCCGGTGGATCCCATTGACTCCGCTCCGGTGGATGCCGTTGACTCCGCTCCGGTGAACTCCGCTGTCTCCGCTCCGGTGGACTCCATTTCGGTGGACCATGTTCTGATGACCCATGTTCCGGTGGTCTCTCAACGGAGGAGGAGAAGGAAAGCGCCATCCGTGACTGCTCCGGTGGTCGCCGTTCCTGTGGATTGTGTTCCTGTGGATTGTGTTCCTGTGGATTGTGTTCCTGTGGATTGTGTTCCTGAGGATTGTGTTCCTGAGGATTGTGTTCCTGAGGATTGTGTTCCTGTGGATTGTGTTCCGGTGGACTCTGATCCGGTGGATCCAGTTCCGGTAGTCCCAGTTCCGGGGTTCCCAGTTCCGGTGGATCGTGTTCCGGTGGTCAGTGTTCCGGTGGACTCAAATCCGGTGGATCGTTTTCCGGTGATCCCTGTTCCGATGGTCCCTGTTCCGGTGGTCCCAGTTCCGGTGGATCGTGTTCTGGTGGTCCGAGTTCCGGTGGATCGTGTTCCGGTGGTCCTTATGCCGGTGGTCCATGTGCCGGTGGTCCCCGTATCGGAGGATCGTGTTCTGGTGGTCCCAATTCCGGTGGATTGTGTTCCGGTGGTTCCAGTTCCGGGGATCATGTTCCACCCCTTCCTTGTCTGTTTCTCCCTTGTCTGTCCCGCCCTGGTCGGTCCCTCCCGTGCCTGTACCTCCCGTGCCTCCCGGGTCTGCACCTCCCGTGCCTCCCTGGTCTGTCCCTCCCGTGCCTCTCTGGTCTGTCCCTCCTGTGCCTCCCTGGTCTGTCCCTCCCGTGCCGCCCTGTTCTGTCCCTCCCGTGCCTCCCTGGTCTTTCCCTCCCGTATCTCCCTGGTCTGTCCCTCCCGTGTCTCCCTGGTCTGTCCCTCCCGTGTCTCCCTGGTCTGTCCTTCCCGTGTCTCCCTGGTCTGTCCCTCCCGTGTCTCCCTGGTCTGTCCCTCCCGTGTCTCCCTGGTCTGTCCCTCCCGTGTCTCCCTGGTCTGTCCCCCCGTGTCTCCTTGGTCTGTCCCTCCCGTGTCTCCTTGGTCTGTCCCTCCCGTACCTAGTGGAACGTCTGGTAGCCGCTCCTTAAGGAGGGGGTAATGTCACATGTCTGTCCTGTCTCGTGTTGCACATGTGGTGTTTTGTTATTTTGGGCATGTGCTCATGTCTCTGTTAGATCCCACCCCCTTGTTATCTCATTATTGGTTTCATTTGCCCCACCTGTGTTCCCACATTCCCAGTTTGATTTCTCCCCTTTATATACTCCTGGGGTTTGTCAGTCCTTGTCGAATCGTTGTTATGTCTACGTCTCCCGACCCGTTTTGGTATGTGTTTAGTTGTTCTGTTTATTGTTTTGCCCCCTTGTGGGTTTTTGGTTTGTTTTTATGTTTTATTTTATAAATAAATCCTTTAATCTGCACTTGAGTCCTCGCACCCGTTTTTCCTTTATGTTGAACGTGACAGAATGGATGTGAATGACAACTATATTTCATGTCAATTCATGATATTTTAACATTTTATTGCTAACAATTAGGACAAACTTTTAATTAGGTTGTTATAATCCCTCTATATTTTGACAAAATCTTGTAATTGGTCACACTTCAGCAAAACACAACAATGGTAACAAGGTTATTATTATTATTTTTTTACTTTTTATAAATAAGACCATTAAAATTTTATTTTGTGTCGTTATTGGGGTTATACTGACAAAAGACAGCAAATAAAATGATAAAATAAAGTCAACAATAGTAAATCAAAGCAATTAACTTATCCATGCCGCAATGCACTCTGGGAGTACACTTCCTCAGATCACAGATATAATTAAGTTGATAAAACTTAAATGTATTAAGTACATTAAGTTATGCTTACTTAATTGAATCAAGGCAACAAATTTGCACAATTGAATTAAGTAAACTGAACAAATTTGTTATTGCGGTGTAATGGCCCAATGAGACATTTTGATTTGATATGATTTGATTTGATTTAAGTTGAGCCTGTTCGGTCATTTTTTTCTTCAGTGTTGGGTTTTCAACCTCACTAATAGTTAAACAACACACCCTCCGACTTAACAACCAAATGCTTAAATTACAGAGAGGACTCAGTTTTTCAGCATTCTCATGGCTGAATTTCTAAATTTCTTCGATTAAATAAAGATCTGTATAATATTTATTTTATGTATAATGTCATTACTCTGCTGTAAATCATTTTATTTTATGTAACTTAGAGGGATAGTTCACGCAAAACTGTAAATTCTGTCATTGATTCCTCTCCCTCATGTCGTTCCAAACCCGTCAGACCTTCATTCATCTTCAAACACAAATGAAGATATTTCTGATGAAATATGAGAGCTTTCTGATCCCTCCATAGACACCTGTTTTATGAACACTTTCAACATATGAAGGTGAAATGTTATGACTTTATGCCATAAAATAATGTTTTTTACTCATAAAGAATCAGAATTTAATTTGAATGTTGAATCTTCAGAACTGTGCACTGTTTGTTTAAGGGCAGGTTATAAGGAGTATGTCACAGCATTTCAGCTGTCAGTGAAGCGTGGGCCGTTTTTTTTAAAGGAGGTGGAGTAAAAACTGGTTTTGCTGATGAGCTTTACACAGCACACTAGCAGTATAATCAAAGATTCATCAGTAATCCTGATGCAGGATGTGTACAGTGTAAACAGGATTTCATTTCTATAGGTCGGTAATTTTTCCACTGCATTTTAGTTTCTTTTTTAATATGTCACATGATTTATAAGAATCGGATCATAGTTGGGTGAGATGAGTTACACTAAACTCTTTGAGAGCAGATAAGAAAACAAACCCTCACGAGAAAGGATTCAGTCTGTGGCCTAATGAAAGTCATTTCATTCTGCATAGAATAAAACACATTACAAAGTGTTTGTAATGACATGGGCTCAAGACGCTTTACATAAAAAAAAAAACATTGTACTGTATAAGAAAAAAAACATAATAATAATAATTGCCAGGAATTTACAGGATTTTAGTGTATTATTTTACAATAAATTACTGCAGTTGGAAATGTACTGTGCAATCAATGCATGCTGGGCCATTTTCTTATGAATTAATGTTAATCAACAGCAGAATGATGCTGACATCACAGTGATTTACTGCTCTTGTTTTAAAGTTAATTTGCGTTATAAAGTATGTCTTGGAGCCACTTTATATTAGGTGGCATTAACTATGTACAAACAAATTTTATTAACCCTCCTATTATCTTTGGGGTCAATTTGACCCCATTCAATATTCAACATCTGTAAATATATGATTGACTTTTTTTTTTTGCTTCAGATTTAATTACTTTTCCTAATTTAATGGGGACAACCTCATAAACATAAAATTAACCTGCTGATATTTTTTCAATGTCTTGTACACATTTTGTAACATCGGTGTTCCTTGGGGTCAATTTGACCCCAGGCTCTTTTAGCTGTATAAAACATAAGAAATATTAAAATTGTACACACATTTATTTGGGTTGTTTTATTGAGGTCACTATAACATGTTATAATTTTATAATATTCATTATAATTTTATATATTCAATATAATATTCAAAAACTTCCCTCTGTTTAGGGCTCAAACCTAACCCAACCATATCTGCAGTATTGCGAGAACCACTATAGTTCACATGACATGGGACATAATTCTCATGAGAACTTTGATGTTTCCCATGCTATTAGGGAGGGGAACACCTAATTCTTGCGAGAACTTTGATATTTCCAGTGCTGTGGGGGAGGGGAACACCTAATTCTCATGGTTTACCAACCAAAGGGGAGGAGCAGACATTATAAAAGTGTGAACAGAAGCTATTCTAAACCATTTCTTTTTGTGCTCTGTGTGCTCTGTCTTTATGTTCTCTATCTATTTCATTTGAAAATGACATCTAAGCAACGATTCTCTGTCAATGAGATTTTGTCTCAGTTCTTTGACAGTGAAAGTGATATAGAGGAGAATGTGTCTGAGACAGATGATAATATTGAGGACCCTGATTATGAGGGATCCTCCTCAGATGAGAATGAGTTTCCTACTGTTGACCCTCCTGTTGTCTCTCAACCAACAGCAGACCCATTATGTTCCAAAAATGGAAAGTTATCATGGTCCCGCTCCCCACGTGAACGACAGGGTAGACTTAGGGCTGCTAATGTCATAAAAATGGTTCCAGGGCCCACTAGATATGCCGTCAGCCATGTCCAACATATAAAATCAACATTTGAGCTTTTCATTACACCATCAATTGAAAATGATATACTTCAAATGACAAACTTAGAGGGTAGCCGTGTGTATGGGGATGGTTGGAAAGACTTTGATGTGACTGACTTGCAAGCCTACATTGGGTTGCTCATTTTGGCAGGAGTCTACAAGTCAAAAGGAGAAGCAACAGCAAGCCTTTGGAATGCTGACACTGGAAGGGCAATATTTCCAGCCACCATGTCTCTAAAGACATTCCATGTTTTCTCCCGTGTCATACGCTTTGATGACAAAGAAACAAGACAGGGCAGACGAGAGCGTGACAAACTCGCAGCAATACGGGATGTATGGGACAAGTGGGTCCAGCGATTACCCTTTCTTTACAATCCAGGCCCCCACATCACTGTGGATGAATGTCTGGTTCCATTTCGTGGTCGCTGTCCCTTCAGACAGTACATACCAAACAAACCAGCCAAATATGGCATAAAAATATGGGCCTCATGTGATGCACAGTGTAGCTATGCCTGGAATATGCAAGTGTACACAGGTAAATCCCCTGGAGAAGCACCTGAAAAAAATCAGGGCATGAGGGTGGTACTAGACATGGCTGAGGGACTGAATGGCCATAACATTACATGTGATAATTTTTTCACATCGTACGCCCTGGGCGAAGAACTGCTAAAAAGGAAAGTTACCATGTTGGGGACAGTGAGAAAAAATAAGCCAGAACTTCCCTCTGAGCTTCTTGTGATGAAGAACAGGAAGGTAACATCTTCAATGTTTGCCTTCACTGAAAATGCCACTGTCGTCTCTTATTGCCCCAAGAAAGGGAAAAATGTCCTGCTAATGAGCACTATGCACAAAGATGCTGTTCTGAGCACCAAAGAAGACCGAAAACCACAAATGGTCCTGGATTACAATGAGACAAAGGGAGGAGTTGATAATTTGGACAAGGTCACAGCCACCTACAGCTGCAGACGCATGACTGCCCGTTGGCCTCTTGTCATTTTCTTCAACATTATTGATGTGAGCGCCTACAATGCCTTTGTGTTATGGAGTGAAATAAACAAGGACTGGAACAGCGGAAAACTGAGTCGAAGGAGAATTTTCCTGGAGCAGCTGGGTTACGAGCTAGTGAAACCTCACATCGAGAGAAGACGGTGCCTTCCAAGAACATCAACGGCTGCTGCAACTGTTGTGAAGGACATCCAAATAGAGACCCACACTCCATTGGTTCAAACTGCAGGCAGGAAACGTGGCAGGTGCCAGGTCTGTCCCAACAGAAATGACACCAAGACCAGCATCACTTGAGTGAAATGCAAAAAATACATCTGCAAGGAGCACGCACACACTTTCTGCACATCATGTGCAAAGTAGTGCAGACAAAAGGCTGGAATGTACCTTATGGTGAGCTGTATGTAAAAAAAAAACAATATGCTGTTCATATTCTGTCTATGCTGTTTTTATTCTGTCTTACTCATATATTTGCATAAAGCACTTAGTCTCATAAAACAATTCCTGACACAATGCTCAAATTTACTTTTTATAGGTGGTTTTGTAAATCTTTCTTTCTTTCTTTAGTTAATGAACTGCTATGTTTTCCTTACTGATGTTCTGGTATAATGCTGTTCTGTTTAAGAAATAAAATCCTTCTGAATGTTTGAAATTGTGTTTGTTTTTCTTGGGGTCAAATTTATCCCACACATTATATATGTTGCTATCCTTGATAACAAAAAGGACTGTTATGTGTTCCTTACTGATGGTATAATTGTAATGATGTTCTGTTAAAAAATAAAATCCTTCTAAATGTTTGAAATTGTTTGTTTTTCCTGGGGTCAAATTGACCCCAAACATAACTTGTGTTACTATCCTTGATAAAATAAATAGTTTTTCTTTCCAAATGTTATAAATTATAAAAATCTATACTTAGTAATATAATAAAACAAATAAAACACCAAAAATATATATACTTTTCCCATTTTAGGTCAATCAGTAAGATTTTATGGTGATTTGCAAATTTGTGCATAGTCGTGTAATGGGTATTCTGGATGTATAAGGTGTGGGGTGGTGGGGGTAAAAGGTGGATGTCAATTTAAAAGGCTATTTAATTAGTCAACTAATACATACATTACCTGAGACACAAACCTTTGTAAAAAAAAAAAATCATATTCTGGAGGTTTAAATTGCTGGGGTCAAATTGACCCCCGTGGGTAAAAAATGTTATAAAATTTAAAGGTAACAGGAGGTTTAATCATTTGATAGAATCCACTTAATGTGTAAACACATGTTTGTACATTGTACTTACATTTTTAGTACATTTGTATTTGTAGTTACATTTGTAATTGCACTGTTGAAACTTCCCTTACACCTAACACTACCCTTAAACTCACCCACACCACCACATATGTCCCTACTTTACCCTTAAACTTACCCACACCACCACAACTGTCCCTAACTTTACCCTTAAACTTACCCATACCACCACACCTGTCCCTAACTTTACCCTTAAACTGACCCATACCACCATACCTGTCCCTAACCCTACCCTTAAACTTACCCATACAACCACACATGTCCCTAACTTTACCCTTAAACTAACCCATACCACCACACCCATCCCTAACTCTACCCATAAACTTACCCATACCACCACACCCATCCCTAACTCTACCCATAAACTTACCCATACAACCACACCTGTCCCTAACTTTACCCTTAAACTTACCCATACCACCACACCCGTCCCTAACTCTACCCTTAAACTTAACCATACCACCACACCTGTCTTTAACTTTACTGTGAAACTTACCCACACCACCACACCTGTCCCTAACTTTGCCCTTAAACTTTACCACACCACCACACCTGTCCCTAACTTTACCCTTAAACTGACCCATACCACCACACCTGTCTCTAACTTTACCCTTAAACTTACCCATACCACCACCCACCTGTCTCTAACTTTACCCTTAAACTCACCCACACCACGACACCTGTCCCTAACTTTACCCTTAAACTGACCCATACCACCACACCTGTCCCTTACTTTACCCTTAAACTTACCCATACCACCACACCTGTTCCTAACTTTAACCTTAAACTGACCCATACCACCACACCTGTCCCTAACTTTACCCTTAAACTTACCCATACCACCACACCTGTCCCTAACTTTACCCTTAAACTGACCCATACCACCACACCTGTCTCTAACTCTACCCTTAAAATTACCCACACCACGACACCTGTCCCTAACTTTACCCTTAAACTGACCCATACCACCACACCTGTCTCTAACTCTACCCTTAAACTTACCCATACAACCACACATGTCCCTAACTTTACCCTTAAACTGACCCATACCACCACACCCATCCCTAACTCTACCCATAAACTTACCCATACCACCACACCCATCCCTAACTCTACCCATAAACTTACCCATACAACCACACCTGTCCCTAACTTTACCCTTAAACTTACCCATACCACCACACCCGTCCCTAACTCTACCCTTAAACTTAACCATACCACCACACCTATCTTTAACTTTACTGTGAAACTTACCCACACCACCACACCTGTCCCTAACTTTGCCCTTAAACTTTACCACACCACCACACCTGTCCCTAACTTTACCCTTAAACTGACCCATACCACCACACCTGTCCCTAACTTTACCCTTAAACTGACCCATACCACCACACCTGTCTCTAACTTTACCCTTAAACTTACCCATACCACCACCCACCTGTCTCTAACTTTACCCTTAAACTTACCCATACCACCACAACTGTCCCTAACTCTACCCTTAAACTTACCCATACCACAACACCGGTTCCTAACTTTACCCATAACCTTACCCACATCACCACACCTGTCTCTAACTTTACCCTTAAACTTACGCACACCACCATACCTGTCCCTAACTTTACCCTTAAACTTACCCATACCACCACACCTGTCTCTAACTTTACTCTTAAACTTACCCATACCACCAGACCGGTTCCTAACTTTACCCTTAAACTTACTCACACAACCACACCTGTCACTAACTTTACCCTTAAACTTACTCACACAACCACACCTGTCCCTAACTTTACCCTTAAACTTACTCACACAACCACACCTGTCTCTAACTTTACCCTTAAACTTACCCACACCACCACCCACCTGTCTCTAACTTTACCCATAAACTTACCCACACCACCACACCTGTCTCTAACTTTACCCTTAAACTTACCCATACCACTACACCTGTCCCTAACTTTACCCTTAAACTTACCCATACCACCACACCTGTCCCTAACTTTACCCTTAAACTTACCCATACCACCACACCTGTCCCTAACTTTACCCTTAAACTGACCCACACCACCACCACACCTGTCCCTAATTCCACCCTTAAACTGACCCACACCACCACCACACCTGTCCCTAGCTTTACCCTTAAACTGACCCACACCACCACACCTGTCCCTAACTTTACCCTTATACTTACAACACCACCACACCATGTAAGTACATAGTAGTTAAGGCCACCTAATAAAATATGGGGCCGTTGTCTTTAATTGTGCCACTATAAGAAATTATATTTTTTAGTCCTGTAATTGTTTTGAAGTCACCATGATGGTGATCATTAGCTTGGGATCTAGGACCTTTTATATTCATATTTCTGATCCAGTGTGACAAATGAAAATATTTGTTAAAAAGGATGACAAGCTACAAAATAAAATAATTTAATGTAATATTGTGGTAATATTTGTGGTTCTTGAAACAGATCGTCTCGGTTACGGATGTAACCCTCGTTCCCTGAGGAGGGAACGGAGAAGTAACGTTAGTGACTAACGAATAGGGGTTTCGCTTAGAAGCCTATCATCTTCGAGCTTAGATAAAACGCCCAATGGCGTGCCAATGCCATGGGGCATGCAGACTTTGCATACGTAACTCCGCCTCACCGCGTGAGTATATAAGGCGTGGCAATATCGCATTGTTACCTGCTTGAGGAGCCAAGACTGAACTCCTGCGTTCCAGGTAGCACAGCTGATGTGGCAACGGGAAGTTACGTCTCCGTTCCCTCCTCAGGGAACGAGGGTTACATCCGTAACCGAGACGTCCCCTTTTGTTCAGTCACTACGATCTTGCACAAGAGCTGTGCGAGTAGGGTCACTGGGGGGAACGCATATTTGCGCTACTACGGCCATGTTGTCTGTCCGGACAAGCACATGTTGACCCTTCATCAACGCTCGGAAGTGGTGCAGGGCGAACCGTACTGCCAGCAACTCGAGGCAATTGAAATGCAGGAGGCGCTGGGGTCCTGTCCAGGAGCCCGCGGCTGCTTGTCCATTGCACATGGCACCCCAACCCGTGGCAGAGGCATGCCTGGAAACTCGTTCTAAGGGCACACAGGCCCGTAGAAAACTGAGGTTCGACCACAGGGTGAGCGTCTGTAAGTAGGCCCGAGTCACTTGGACCCGGAGCGTGCCAGACTGCCATGCCCATCTCGGGACTCGATCGCGAAGACTTTGCATACGTAACTCCGCCTCACCGCGTGAGTATATAAGGCGTGGCAATATCGCATTGTTACCTGCTTGAGGAGCCAAGACTGAACTCCTGCGTTCCAGGTAGCACAGCTGATGTGGCAACGTCAGCAACCCAGCGGGACAGTCCCGGAAGCTGAAGCCAGGCTCCCAGGAACTGCACCAGCGGGGTCATAGGGACAGCAGACGTACCCAGGGTGGGGCAGCGTTACTGGCCCGGTTGAGCGTTCCTGTGTGGGGGCACAGTTAACGGCTGCGTCCTGACAGAGGAGACTAGGGAAGGGGGCCAGCAGCTGAACAAAAGATTCTCCCCCGGCCCTCCACCGGGGGAAGGAGCGGCCCTGCTGCCGTCTCCTGTGGAGAACTGCCCATCCCTGAGCTGTCCGTGTCAGGAGCGCCGCTTAGCCTGGCGTTTTCTTCGCGGGTTGCGGGGCTGGAGCGGACTGGTACGCCTTCCTGCGGGCACCTCTGCGCAGCCCGGGTGTAGGCTGCTGTTTGGGTGGCGCAGAGGTTGAGGGAACTGCAGGAGGGCGCCCTCGGCGGCGAGCAGGCTGAGGCAACTGCGCGGGCGGTGGGGTGGAGACAGCAGCTGACCGCCGGGGCAGAATATGTTTTATGGCCTCAGTCTGCTTCTGAGCGGCCGAGAACTGTTGGGTGAAGCTCTCGGCAGATTGGGGTGTGGCAGAGGGGACTCTCGCTCCGGCATCCGCGCGGAGTTCACGGAGTATCGACCGTAACACCGAGATGACCATGCTCCCGCAGTGAAAGTATGAGTCATCCACGAGGAACACGATGTTACACCAACACCGACTGGAAAGCTGCTCTTCTCGAAGAAGCTGACAAAGTCTCAGAAGGCTGTAGGAGTGAAGAGGTAGGTACTCGTGGCTCCAAAAGCAGAAACATAATGCGATATTGCCACGTACTCCTTATATACTCACGCGGTGAGGCGGAGTTATGTATGGAAAGTCTGCATGCCCCATGGCATTGGCACGCCATTGGGCGTTTTCTCTAAGCTCGAAGATGATAGGCTTCTAAGCGAAATCCCCATTCGTTAGTCACTAACGTTACGTTGTAGTGACTGAACGAAAGGGAACTTTTTATTTCTCCATTCTCAAATATTTTGATAGAAATTTTACAAATATAATAATTATATTTTAAATAAATAATTGGTTAGTCAAATACTAAATTCTTTCAGTGATAAAAATATATATATAACTGAACATTTCAGACTAAATTTACCGTTGGATTTTAAGTCAATTATTATAGTTCAACAAACCATCATGTAATTATATTCAGAGATTTTATTAAGTTAAAAAAGTTAATTATTATGATATTCACCACTGTGATAATCCACTGAATAATTTTTTAGAGTGCATGTGTGTGTATCTTCATCTTCTGGGTGCGTGCAAGTGTGTCCTTAATGTTTTGTCTATGTTTTGCTGTGTGTGCACATACCATAGCAGAAAAATTACCAAAGTTTTTCAAGCACTGAAAAGAAAGAGAAATAACAAACTACAACTGACTTCACAGCTTTAGATGAAAGCAACTGAAGATAAAAGAAGACATTATATATCTTAAGATCTCAGCAGACGAGGATTAAACAACTCCACAAACAGCATTACCAACTTCACGCATTACCAGCTTGTTAAGTACATTTTTTCAACAGTTGCAGGTGTTTTCAGAAAACATTTTCTGCATTGTTAAAGCAGATCAACACGTCTGTTTTAACAGTCAAACGATTGCATTAAAATGGTTTAAGCAAATGCTTTTTCTGTAGTTTTGTTTGCTTTAGGAATTGAAGCATTTTTTTTAGAAGAAAGTAATGAAAGTGAACTAATTTAATAAATGTCATTTATAACACTGAAGTGATTTGTGTATGATGAGGATAATCAGGTTCTGATGTTACAAGCCAAAATCTCTGATTCACAATAATACTATGTTCTCACATTACTATAGCAACTTATAAATACTAGTTTATCAATTTAATAGCAGTTGTCCAAGTCAGTTCTGCAAAAATAAAATGAGTTTCACTTGAGTTTTAATTTAGGGCTTGGTATTTTTACGCTAACAGTGTTGCCAGTATTTTACTGCAAAAAAAGCCTGGTGAGGTCTAAGTGTAAGGAAGTGGTGGGCACTTCCAATCCTGAAGGGCCACTGTCCTGTAGTGTTTAGCTCCAACCAGTGTTGGGAATATGACGTTATAGATAAATGTCGTTACTAACGGAATTATTTTTGTCAGTAACGAGTAAACAATCAAATTACTGTTTCTCCCGTTACAACGCCGTTAGCGTTACGGAGAAAAAAAATGCGGCATTACTATAATTGAGCTGACTGAAGCGGTTTGCATCCAAACAGGCTCTCTGTTAGTCGGACATACAGCGTTTTTCTTTCTCTGGCTAGTGCGTGTGTGTGTGTGTGCGTGCGGGCGGGCGTGCATGCCATGCCTGTTGGGGGGTGGGTGGGGTAGTAACACTTAACTGATGATGATTGGTGGGTGGGAGACAAGGTTGAGGTTGATAGGTTGAGTACACACACACACACACCTATGACGCACACGCATATGCACAGTCAGCGATGGCAAGACTAACGACTTTAAAGGTAGCTTTCACAAACTGGAAGTATAAGCGCAACTTTTCCGTCATTGAGGTGAAAGGTAAGAATGTTTATGTAACGTGCAACATATGCCCAGAGCCTCTCCACGTCGGTGGATAGTAATTCTAATCTAACGAAGCACCTCACATCATTACATGCTGCCACAAAATTAGTGGCTAAAAACCCAGTTGATAACGCTCCACTTCCAAAGGAGTAGTATAGTACTGATAATATTTACACTATAGTAGGCCTACTGATAGCCTAATATTTACAGTAATGTATTGAATTTGATAGTTGTCTCTCACATTGTCCCACAGCAACATTACAATAGTGTACATTAATGTACAATGTTTTATAATAATAATAATTTATTCTATTTCATATTCTATTTTATGTCCAACTCATTTATTTAACATATTTTATAATAGGGGCATCCAAGTAGTTACTTTCCCTGGTAATTAGTTAATTTTATAATCATGTAACTCGGTTACTAACTCAGTTACTATTTGTAAGAAGTAACTAGTAACTATAACTAATTACTTTTTTTAAGTAACATGCCCAACACTGGCTCCAACCCTAATCAAACATACCTGAACCAGCTAAACAATGTCTTCAGGATTACTAGAAAGTTACAGGCAGGTGAGTTTGATCAGGATTTAAGCTAAACTCTGCAGGACAGTGGCCCTGCAGGACTGGAACTGTTCACCCCAGGTGTAGGGTGTAACTGTGACAGAGAGTCCCTTAAAGAGGCTATTTTATGATGTGATAGTATGTCCCAAAGCTTATCTACTCTTTTTGAACACACTCAAAAATATATACCTTTTCTTCACAAAAGAGTATGCATACTTTTAGGGTATAAGTATCAAATTGGTACGCAGCATTGCACTCATGCACATGTAACGCACAATAGACTGAACATAATTTAAGGCCCAGGAGCAATATTTCAACCGAGGAGGGCCTTGTAACAGGTCCATGCCCAGGGTACAACCACCTCATAATCCGGCCCTGGTCTATAGGCTTTCATAGAAGGGAAGGTCTCGTTTTTTAAAGTTTCGTTATAAGCACACATTGTTTACACATTGACAATAAAAAAATTGATTAATACCTTTAAAAAAATTCTTACATAAGCTCCTTCAAGCCTTCTCACTAAAAGACAAAAATTGGTAACACTTTACAACAAGTTCTAATTTATTAACATTTGTTAATGTATTAACTAACATGAACTAATAAGAAGTAATACATTTGCTACAGTATTTATTAATCTTTGGTAATCTTATGTTATAAGCATGTTAGTTCATAGTGCATTAACTAATGTTTACAAAAACAACTTCTGATTTTAATCATGCATTAGTAGATGTGGAAATTAACATTAACTAAGATTAATAAGTGCTGTAAAGTAGTTACCAAATTTGTTTTTATCCCTTACATGACATTGAAGGTACACATTTCATCAGATCATGCACTCGTTGGAACTGAACCCATGAGCTTTGCATGATCTACTGTATGAGCAACATGATTGTCTTGTGGTGTAATCAAACTCTTTTGTTTGATGATCGTATGACCAGGATGTATTCAGGGTAAACAGGGATCTGTAATTTCTTCAGTTGGGTACATTTCAGTTACGCTCAAACTAAATAAAACTAAGGTGAAGACCGGGATGGTGCAGGAAAGGATGGTTTTATTAACAAATAAACATAATCAAAAACAAAAACCCACAAGGAGGAAAACATAACAAAACTAGAAACAAGAAAATAACACTTCAAAACAAACAACATACCAAAACAGGTCACGGAGAGGTAGTGGATTACGGGGAAGGGAGCCGTTAAACAACGTACCGACAAGGACTGTGAACACAAGGGAACTATATAAAGGAGAAGAAATCAGGAGGGCTCAGGTGGGAGAAATCAAACACTAATCAGATAACAGGGGTAGGGATCAGACAGAGACACGAGCACATGGGCCAAAATAAAAAAAAACACCACAAGTGCACCACAAGACAGGGGCCTTTTGCACAAAACTAGGATAAGGGATTAAGCCAGGATATCTTGGTGATCCACTAATATACAGTATATCTTTTGACATCATTATCATTCTTGGTGTGAGTGTGCCTTCAGGGCAAGTTTACACGACAGCGGTGTACTAAATTTTGCATACAGATGACAAGATCATCAAGATATCCCAGCTTAATCCCTTATCCTAGTTTTGTGCAATAGGCCCCAGGACAGGCATGTGACATACCATGGGTGTTTGTGCATGATTGTTGCACTGGGCTAGATTATTTTAACCTGAAACAACTTTGCTGTGCTTTAGGGGAGTTTATCGACATGACTTCAAGTACAGTTCAAAAGCATTTACTGAATAAAATCATTTAAAGGCTTGTATTTCAAAAGCATTATTTATGTTATTGTAATAAAACACTTTATACAACACATGTAACAGGTGAGGTGAGTTAAAATAAGATACAATAGCTGTTGTTTAGTTTCCTTTTGTCAATATGAAATAATGGTGTGGATATATTGTGCCTCTCCTTGAACTGTCACCTTATCGTGGTGGAGAGGTTTGAGTACTCAAATGATCCTGTGAGCTATGTTGTCTGGGGCTATATGCCCCTGGTAGGGTCTCCCAAGGCAAACAGGTCCTTGGTGACGGGCCAGACTAAGAACAGTTCACAAAAACCCTTATGAGCACATGTACACCAAGGACCGATACGTCGCCCGGCATGGCGCAGCCGGGGCCTCGACCAGGCTTAGCCCGAAGGAATGACGTGGGGCCGCCCTCCTGTGGGTTTACCACCAGCAGGAGGGAGCGTAAGGGGCCGGTGCATAGTGGATCGGGCGACAGTCGAAAGTGAGGCCCCCGACGACCCGATCTCTGGACATGGAATCTGGCTTTAGGGACGTGGAATGTCACCTCGTTGGCGGGAAAGGAGCCGGAGCTTGTGCGGGAGGTCGAGAGGTACCGACTAGAGATAGTCTGGCTCACCTCCACGCACAGCTTGGGCTCTGGAACCACACTTCTTGAGAGAGGCTGGACTCTCTACCACTCTGGAGTTGCCCGTGGTGAGAGGCGGAGAGCTGGAGTGGGTTTTCTTATAGCCACCTCAGCCGCCATGTGTTGGAGTTCACCCCGGTGAACGAGAGGGTCGCTTCCATGCGCCTTCGAGTCAGGGATAGGTCTCTCACTGTCGTGTGTGCCTACAGGCCGAACGGTAGTGCGGAGTACCCGGCACTCTTGGAGTCTCTGGGAAGGGTGCTGGAAAGTGCTCTGACAGGAGACTTCATCGTTCTACTGGGGGACTTCAACGCCCACATGGGCAGTGACAGTGACACCTAGAGGGGCATGATTGGGAGGAACGGCCTCCCTGATCTGAACCTGAGTGGTGTTCTGTTATTGGATTTCTGTGCTAGCCACGGTTTGTCCATAACGAACATCCTGTTCAAGCATAAGGGTGTCCATCAGTGCACTTGGCACCAGGACACCCTAGACCAGAGGTCGATGATCGACTTTGTAGTCGTGTCATCAGTCCTTCGGCCATTTGTCTTGGACACTCGGGTGAAGAGAGGGTCGGAGCTGTCAACTGATCACCACCTTGTGGTGAGTTGGATCCGATGGTGGGGGAGGAGGCTGGACAGACTTGGCAGACCCAAACGTACTGTGAGGGTCTGTTGGGAGCGTTTGGCCGAGCCCCTTGTCAGAGAGATCTTCAACTCGAACTTCGACCGGATCCCGAGGAATCGGGATCCGGTCGAAAGGGATGCCATCAAGCTGAAGAAGGAGTCCTATCGGCCCTGGCTGGCTTGTGGGACTCCTGAGGCAGCTGACGGGTACCGGCAGGCCAAGAGGACTGCAGCCCGGGTAGTCGTGGAGGCAAAAAATCGGGCCTGGGAGGAGTTCGGTGAGGCCATGGAGAAAGACTATCGGTTGGCCTCTAAGAGATTCTGGCAAACCGTTCGACGCGTCAGGAGGGGGAAGCAGTGCCCTACCAACACTGTTTACAGTGGAGATGGGCACCTGTTGACCTCAACTGGGGATATTGTCGGGCGGTGGAAGGAATACTTTGAGGATCTCCTCAATCCATGTCTTCCATTGAGGAAGCAGTGGATGGGGACTCGGAGGTGGACTCGTCCATTACCTGGGCTGAAGTCAACGGGGTGGTTAAAAAGATACTCGGTGGCAAGGCACCGGGGGTGGATGAGATCCGCCCTGATTACCTCAAGTCTCTGGATGTTGTGGGGCTGTCTTGGCTCTGCAACATCGCATGGCGGTTGGGGACAGTACCTCTGGACTGGCAGACCGGGGTGGTGGTCCCTCTTTTTAAGGGGATAGGGGATTGTCCCGTCCAATTATAGGGGGATCACACTTCTCAGCCTCCCCAGGAAAGTCTATGCCAGGGTACTGGAGAGGAGAATTCGGCCGATAGTGGAACCTCGGATTCAGGAGGAACAGTGTGGTTTTCGTCCCGGTCGTGGAACACTGGACCAGCTCTATACCCTTTTCAGGGTGCTGGAGGGTTCATGGGAGTTTGCCCAACCAGTCCACATTACAGTTTTGTGGATTTGGAGAAGGCATTCGACCATCTTCCTCGTGGCATCCTGTGGAGGGTGCTCTGGGAGTATGGGGTCGCCGGCCCCCTTAGGGCTGTTTGTTCCCTATATGACCGGAGCAAGAGCTTGCTTCGCATTGCCGGCAGTAAGTCAAACCTGTTCCCGGTGCATGTTGGACTCCGGCAGGGCTGCCCTTTGTCACCAGTTCTGTTCATAATTTTTATGGACAGAATTTCTAGGCGCAGCCAAGGGTCGGAGAGTGTCCGGTTTGGGGACCATACGATTCCGTTGCTGCTTTTTGCGGATGATGTTGTCGTGTTGGCCTCCTCAGACCAGGACCTTCAGCGTGCACTGGGGCAGTTTGCAGCCGAGTGTGAAGCGGCTGGGATGAGAATCAGCACCTCCAAGTCTGAGGCCATAGTTCTCAGGTTGGTTGAGAGTTCCTGCCTCAAGTGGAGGAGTTCAGGTATCTTGGGGTCTTGTTCACGAGTGAGGGAAGGATGGAACGAGAGATTGACAGACGGATATAGATGGATATATTGTGCACAATGTATTTTTCATTTGTGCAGCTGGGTAATTTTTAGGGGTGTAAATCGGACGGTTCATCACATCTGCGATGCGATTCGATACAGGGGTATATCGATCGTGTTCAGTTCATGTCTTTGGAAGCTTAACTTTTATAGGAATTCATTTGAGAAGTTGAAACACTCACTTTGCTCTCCACTGTTCCGTTTACATGAATCTCCGCAGCTGCCAGAGCAGAGTGCTGTAAAACATTTATCACACCTGATTCAACTGATTAGCTTGTGAGTAGAGACTGCAAGAACTAAATTGGGTGTGTTTGATATGGAAGACATACAAAATGTTGAAGGGCAGTGGTGCCTCCAGGACAGATTTGAAAACCACTGAATTATACCATTGTTTTTCTCTTCTTATAGCAGGGGCAAGTTTGGTCCTAGAGTGCCGCTATCCTGCATAGTTTGGCTCCAACCCTGAAAAAAACCCTCACCTAATCCTGAAGACCCTGATGAGCTTGTTCAGGTGTGTTTGAGTAGGGTTGCAGTTAAACTCTGCAGGACATCAGCTCTATTGGACTAAACTTGCCTACCCCTAACTTTTAAGGGATCCACCCCAGTGATGGCCACTTGTACCTTAAGGTACATTTATTATTATTTTTTTTAGAGTGTATGTTGTACTTCATTTACGTTGTCTCTTTATATCTTATAACTCATAGTTATTTAATTTCAATTTATATTATTTTGCTGCCAATGTTTAATTTTCTTTTCAAAGTACAATTTTTGTTATAGCCTCAAAATGTATCTTAGTATTACTGATATTCAAGTTTGGATCAGGTTTTTTATTTGTTTACCCCAACCAAACACGACACATGTATGTTATGAAAAGGAATCTTTAATGTAGTGGAAGTTTTATTATACGTGATGTGTTAAAAAAATATAATAGAGTACACAGTTATGACAACATACACAAATGAAACTGTTGTTCCTGTCATTTTATTCAGATTCTTTGGATACTGAATTACATTGAAGACTCATTTGGGAGGGACTTCAGCAGCCAGTTATGCTTGTTAAATAAACCGGTATTTCTGTCAAAGCTTTTTGTTCAACCAGACACTCGACGCAATCTGGTGTGTATGAAATTGCACCTGTCAGTGTTTGATGTATATTTTTAAATATTAGAATAGTTCCTTAAAAATACAGTGTTTTACCAATAAAGTAATTAATTGTTTTGCTGTAAGTAGACCAGAGAGTGACAGTGAAGGACTTCTGGGAGGTCGACACATTCAGTCCAGCGTCACCATGAGTTACAGGTGAGTTGAAATGTATGTGCTTTATACATTATGTAAGTGATACTCCATGGCTTTACCATGGTCACTTGGCAGAAGTGACAAGTTATAGCTTTTGATGATGTTTGCAGAAGAAAGGAAAGCTGTTAAGGTGAAAATTAGTTGTTTTCGTCAGTTACGACTTGTTAGCTTTCTTCACGCTTTAGACCTAAATATGACACAGAGATGAAGTAGTGGGGTAAGATTATATGTAGGCCTGTTAGAATGAATTATAATATAAATTGAATGAATTTAACTTAAAATAAGGATTAAACAACTCTACAGACAGCCAGCTTCACTTATTACTAACCAGATTAACGTTATTTCTGCCAGACGTCTACAGAAGCTCTTATTGAGAATTAAATACATAATATAGCTACAATAGAGGTTTAGATGTTGATGATTTATTTATTGAAAATGTTAAATGGTCACCATTATGGTGATCAATGTTTGCTTTAGTTGGGCAGTTAGACTCTTGGCTTTTTATGTGAATTAGTTTTTTTTGTTTTTTTTGTAGCAATGTTTAAGCAAACATAATTTGTTGCAAAGGAATCAGAAACAAAAAGTATCTTAATAGTGTAATTTAGTCAATTTTAATGTTATTTCAGCAACATGACAAGCCAGTGAATTAGTAGGTTTCAATAGTTGCTTTGCACAGTGCGTGACATTTTATCTGTATGCTATGCTGCTAGAGTTTTGACACTGAGTCAATGGGCTCTGACGGGAATTCACACCCACAGCGACTGCGAGGAGTCAACAGGCGTCATAAGCAAAGCTGCTGCACACCAGTAATCTTGAGTTTGAACACCTTTAAGTGCTGTGCATGAGAGGGGTGTGATCACAAGCTTGATTGACACTGCTAAGACACTCCTCCTGGCTCTGATTGGTTGTTTCTTACCGGGAGCAGTGTATTTCTACAAATGGCAATAGGACCACTGGGAGGAGCCAGAGGAGCTTGATGTTTTCACAGATTATATGTCTCATATTCTACTGTCAGGTCATAATGACAGGTTTAACAAATATGTAAAAAATATTTTTTTACAAAAGTTACCAACTGCAGCTTTAATGGGCTTATTCAAGTCCTCTTTTATTTTTTGAGTTATTTTTATCCATTCCACATCTCCCACGTGTGTGTTTTAGCAAGGCTGTCTGTGAGTTGGTGAATGAAGATACTTGCCAGGTTACGTGTCACTACTGCTTTATTAATTTATCCAATTTTTTAACAGAGTAACAGCTCACTACCAGTTACAAAAGACACTGTAACAGTATGTCAGGCAATTCAAGGTACAGTTTTCATCTTTGCATTTTAAATTATCCCTTGACTATGTTCTGGCCTGGCATCTAGTCGCACAATCTTTTTTGGCTTGATGCCAAATGTACTTCCTGTAACACTGCCTTCATAAAATATACTTTTATGAATTATTTTGAGAAACCATGAGATAAATATCATGATTTCACTGATTCATGGAAGTTGACTCAAATATATTTTATTTAACGTAATTACCCAACAGAGCAAACAGCAGAAATCAGTACAATTCTGTGAGAAATAGGAAAACAAAACAAAAACAATTGGTTGGCATTTCTAAACTTTTCTTATAACTCACTTGAAGGGTGTACCTTAAAACAAAACATCATTAGTAAAGGACATTTCTATCTCAAACATAATCTTTAAATCTAGCTGTTGGTTTAAAGGGGTACTTCAGCGCTGGAAAGATGAATCTGTATTTAAACTCTGTCATTTATGTAATAGAAATGTGAAATTATTTTTGAATTTGGTGCCGTCTAGACTGAGAAAAGACAGAAAATGTATTTTTGTCTCGTGGGGATAAAAGACAACAACTCCCAGAATGCACTTGCTTCTCTGCTCTACGCTAGGCACGGCTACTGGATTACTGGATCACTTGTCCACCGCGTTCATTTTCATAAAATCAGTTCAGTTAGAGACACTACAATTAAAAACTGAACGTGTCTGTTCGATATAATGCGAGTGAGCCGATTGAGTGTCACGGCACAAACGCAGCAGGATCGGATTACATTCATCACATGAGCTGAGGTAATCGCGGGATTCGCGACTGCATTCACAGCGCGTGATCAGTCTGGCACGTGTTCAGTTCATGTCTTTGGAAGCTTAACTTTCATAGGAAGTTCATTTGAAAAGTTGAAACACTCACTTTGCTCTCCACCGCTCCGTTTACATGAATCTCCGCAGCTCCCGATCCGAGTGCTGTGGATGTTGAAAACATGTGGAAATAGCGCGTCCTGCTGGTTCTCTTTGGGAACGAACCAGAACCAGTAGGAATGGTGGGAACACAGGGCACAGATGCATTAGTGGCAGCAAGTGGAGCATCTGAGTCAGGCAAGCAGATAGAGCTAACGTAAGAGACAGTCATGAAAGGCGCTACGCAAAGTTTCCATGGTAATCAGTCGCTCACTCACGGATCACGGTGAGTGCTGCCAGATTGGGCGGGTTCCGGGCCGCGCTGTATCCATCATTTTCATACGAAGAGTTTGCGATGAGTTCACAATTTCAACAACAACAACCTAAAAACTCTTAACTACGAAACCGTCAAGCACTGTAAGTTGAAATGTGGTCTCCGACTTGTGTTGCACAATGATGGATAACTGCATTTTCTGTTGTTGAATAATTGACTGGTTTTGCTGAAGATGCTACTGTGAGTGTTTCGACAGCGCAGCGTTTGTGTGCTATAAGGAATATCTGCGGAAGTGTTTCTAGTATCTCAGTTCACAGATGGTTTCTGTATTGTTTCTATATAAGAATGTCGACACAATGTAATGTATTTGCTCTGGTTCTAGTCATTTTGCTCCGTTTTTATGCTTGTTGTTATCAACTGTTGACATTAAACAAGCAAAATGTGGCGGCTGGTCAGTGTTGTATTTGTGATTGGACGTCTGGGTTAAAGTCACCATTTCTGTGTGTTCTGCATTGGAGCTGATTTTTGACAAATTAGGTAACTTAAAGTAATTTTTATAGTCCTCCATTGATTGAAATTATAAAAATAAAAAATGCTGAAATCCCCCAACACTGCACAAATGTAAAACATTTGAGTAAAATATGATTAAAGTGAGTAATATTACATTCTGTCTATTTGTGGTCAAAAAGACCCAGATAGCTTACATAAATAACATTTTAAGCTAATTACAGAAACAATTTATAATTTAAAACAAAACCATCAATAAGACAAAGGTCAGAAAAAGGTCAGACATTCTGCCTCCCTCACTTTTCAAATAATGGCTACGCCACTGTTTGGACATGTTAATAATCCAAAGCACTCAAATATTATTGAAGAAATATAAAAAGCCTTTATTTCATCATGGCTTTAATATTTAGTATACAGGAGACAAGTACTGCACACCTATACGTGTTCCAGCTAATGAGTCTTCGTCAGGGTGTGAGCAGCAAACACAATCTGAGTTCTCTTATGTTTAAAAGTCATATAACAATCACCTGGTCACGCTGTACAGGACAAGCAGGAGAGAGAACGTTCAAATAATACAAACATATCTCACCTAATATATTGGCTATGTCATTTACATTTAAGGCTGTGTAGTTTTCATTTTTAGATTTGTATTGTATTAACAACTCAGCTGTATTTGGGCAACTTTTCAGTAGAAATGCATATTGCAATTTTTTATGCAAATTAGGGATGGACATGATTAATCGACGATCCATAATTGATCGTTAAGAATTTTGTCGATCACGTTAATTTGTTATCGATTAATCTAATGCATTTATTTTATTTTATCTAATGCAGGTTGCGTTGCGTAGTGTGAGTCAGCAATTAAATGAATTTCACTGTGTGGCAGCAATCAAACATTTTACCACCAGGGTGCAATACCACTCAGTGCCAGGCTGGCATCGAAGCAGAACTTTCTGAGGGAGACTTCCCAACCCCTGAATTGCACATCTACAGACTGGTGAAAAGTGAACGGAATAAGGTTTCCCGGGCTAGCCAACGTCAGTCCCAGCAGCTCGAGTTCTTACTAGAACCAGGAAGTACGATCATATTAGTCCAGTTCTGTCAACACTGCACTGGCTCCCTATTAAACATCGCATAAATTTTAAAATCTTGCTTATTACTTATAAAGCAATAAATGGTTTAGCTCCCCAGTACTTAAGCGAGCTCTTAACGCATTATACTCCATCACGTCTACTGCGGTCTCTAAACTCTGGCCAGTTGAAAATACCTAGAATATCTAAATCAACTGCAGGCGGTCGATCCTTTTCCTATTTAGCACCTAAACTCTGGAACAGTCTTCCTAGCATTGTTCGGGAAGCAGACACACTCTGTCAGTTTAAATCTAGACTAAAAACACATCTCTTTACTATGGCATACACATAGAACATTTTTAACTTTCTTTATTCAAATCAAATGACTGATTGTTAGGCTGCATTAACTAGGTCAGCCGGAACCGGGAACACTTCCCATAACACCTGATGTACTCGTTACATCATAAAAAGAGTGGCATCCACACTAATGTTAGTCTCTCTGTTTATCCCGAGGTTTACTGCAGTCGGTCGGATCCAGGCCGTGTCCGGATCGGATGGTGGACCTGCATCTGACATGACCAGCTCATCCTGGAGTGTCTGCTGAGACCGTCCATTAGTGTCTCCTCTGAATTCGCCTCACCGAACGCCATCCTCAATTAACCCGCCTCCGCGCAATAACTCCGATCTTTCAAGTATTCATATTCTGTGTAATCGACGCGCCATCCTAAATGAGCCCGTCTCGTGCTTCATACCCAAAATTTCGAATATTCCTATCTAATATGATTTATGACCTGCAAGGTTGCCAGAGTAATAATTATACACTGTTAATAATAGGCCGGAGGAGAACTGGCACCCCGACTGAGTCTGCTTTCTCCCAAGGTTTATTTTTCTCCATCATGCCCTGATGGAGTTTTGGTTCCTTGCCACTGTCGCCTTTGGCTTGGCTTGCTCAGTTGGGGACACTCAAATTATGATCCAAGTTACTCAACTAAATATACAAATAGAATTTATTAATTTGGTCATATATAATTCTATAAACTATCCAAATTAAACTAGCCAAATCAAATTTTGTTGCAATGTTGTCCTGTTTAACACTGTGAAGCTGCTTTGAAACAATCGTCATTGTAAAAGCGCTATATAAATAAAGTTGATTGATTGATTGATTGACTGACTGTCACCAGGTTGCAGCCGATCGCATCTGAGATCATGTCACATGATTCAGAATCATGCTTATATTTAGCACAAAACATGCGTGATGGTGGCAGTTTTTTACCACAGCGGTGGTCTAGGTCTGTGCCGGTGAACGTGACATCCACTCCACTGCGGTGGTAGAGCGCCAGCGTGGCTGTGTAGCACCGGCGGTGATCGGCCAAACAATATATTTTTTTTTTTTATGTGAATGCTGTTTTTACGTGAATATTATGACAGGAGTGAAGAACAATGCTTTATTTACAAAATAAATAATAGGTTTCCAATTAAATGTTACCTCGCAGCCATGGAAACATAACATTAACGTACATGAAAAATATGTTGGGTTTGCCTAACTGAGCGTAGTTTAACTGTCTGCCACAAGTTGATCTTGTAATAAAGGTCTCATCGAGGAAAAACACGCTGTATTTTTGTATTTATTGCATTTTTGAATTATAAAAGTTAAATAATTAATTTTATATAAAAAATATTAATGATTAATCGATAGTCGATCGTTAATTCTCCCGACGATCGACTAAGAAAATTTAATCGAATGCCCATCCCTAATGCAAATAAAACTCCCATAGTCCATAACTATTGTAGTTTTAGCTTATTTTAATATAAAAATTAAGTTAAATCCTCAAACATTTGTATGACTTGCCAGTGACTTGCTTGACCCAAGCTATGACTTGACTTGACTTGATTCTCACAAAAATTTACTTGGACTTGCTCAAGACTTGCACATAATAATAATTATAATGAATTTTATTTGTAATGCACTTTAAATTTCTGCAATCTCAAAGTGCTACAGAGCATCTAGAAGTACAATAAAGAACACAGTTAATTAAATACAAAAATAAGAAAAACTATTTAAAACTATTTAAGAAACTATTTAAGAACAACTATTTAAAACACATTCAGTGGAAAGATTTTGTAAAAAGAGATGTTTTTAGGTTTGGTTTAAAAACATCTGTAGTCTGTGGGGCCCTCAGGTAGTCCGGGAGGATATTCCACAGCCTCGGAGCAGCCGTTGAAAAGGCCCTACCGCCCAAGCTGTGAAGTTTTGTTCTGGGAACTTGGATGGTGTTTGTGTTAGCAGAACGAAGTGTGCGTAGGGATGTTGGGTGGGTGAGAAGTTCCTGTAGGTAAAGGGGGGCATGTCCGTAAATACACTGGTGGGTGAGGAGGGAGACTTTATATTCCACTCTGAGCGGGACAGGGAGCCAGTGAAGAGATTTTAGGATGGGGGTGATGTGTTCATGCTTGTGTAAGGTCCACCTGCTTGGCCCAACGTAGGAATCCAGCAGCCTGGTCGAAGGACTTCTGCATGTAAGGCTTTTCAGCATTTCTGTTACTTTCACTTAATTTATTGTCTGACTCCAAGAATAATTTAATCTGACTCTAATTATATGTGGTTTCGTTAAGTTTTTTGCGTTTATAAGTTAATGGCTGATCAAAGAATTAGTTGTGATTAAATTTAGATCGTTGATTTCTCTTAGTATATCTTATCTTCAAATTCGTTCCACCGTGGGACCGGAGTCGCTCAGAGGATAATGCTCGCGATTAATTACATTACCTCACGGACACAAATTATTCCGTTTCTGGTATTAGTCAGAGAAATCGGATTGCCCCTTCATGTTTAGCTCCATGCTCCAGTCCATGGGGTCCTCGGTATGATCTGTCCTGACGGGAAGATTTGCGGAAACTCCTACTACTCCTCATGAGACACTTCTAGAATATTGACTTCGGACCGATACAAGACAAATCAAGATTAATGTTTATTTTAGCCAGACAGATCTTAAATAACACAATTAAACACGAATCCATGGTACACAACTTTCAGCATTAAAATCTAAAATACACTTGCAACGTAATATGAAAATAGTTTCAGAGAGTCATTGTCTGGCATAGTACATGCAATGTGTGTGAGTGTCTTGAAGGACACTTGACAACACGGCATGGGGGTTCTGGCTACAGAATGTTCCCCCCTGGTAGTTCTGCTACCCTTGCTTAAATACCCAGACCAGAACAAAGGGTGGTAAATATTTGTAACACAACACCTGGTTTCGGGGGAGAGGTTTTAGATATCTTTCAGAGACCACTCAAAAAGGGATAACCAAATTCTCATATCTCATCCTACCAGTGACTACAGTGAAGTTGAGACCAATTTACCATTCGCACCGAGACCTTTAAGAAGACATCAAACATGAAGGGGATAAAACAAATAGATTTACAAGAGACATCATCACTGGTATATCCGGATTTGCTGACTTGAAAACAGGACAAGGAGAGGGCAAAATGGGGAGGGAGGAGAAATGTTTCATCAGGGTGGTGTCCCACAGTTTCTGTGAGATCTTCTCTCAAGATTAGTGACTTTTATTGTTCTATTGCTGGTGTTTGTATCTCAGCTTTTGTCTTAGCACCAAAACCGATCCTTACACTTGCGCACCCTCATCAGGATCCTGGCCGCGCTGTTTTTGGATGTACTGCAGTCGCTGTATGCTTTTGCCAGAGATCCCGATGAGGAGTGCATTACAGTAGTCCAGCCTGGAGGAGACAAAGGCTTGGACAAGCTTCTCTGCATCTGGTAGAATGAGTGTTGGACGGAGTTTGGCGATGTTCTTGAGGTGGAAGAATGATGAACCATATCAATCAGAGGTGATTGATATGGTTGTCAAAGGTAAGGTTTGAATCCATTTTGACACCCAAATTATTGACAGATGTGGAAAGGGAGATATTGTGGCCAGAGAAAGTGATACTGGTGATGGGTGAAGAGCGAAGCTGATGGGGTGTACCAATCAAGATAGCATCTGTTTTGGAGCTGTTTAACTGAAGGAAGTTGAGCTTCATCCACGTCTCTATCTCCTCCATGCAGGTGGTCAGTGTGAATGTTGGAAAGGGAGCAGAAGAAGTGGGGGTTGTCTTAATATACAGCTGTGTGTCATCAGCATAACAATGGAACGATATACCATGTTTGCAAATGATTTTGCCAAGGGGGAGCATGTAAACAGAGAAAAGTGTGGGACCCAGCACAGAGCCCTGAGTAACATGTGTTACTTACTCCCACATCTGTCTCAATGCATGAATAGTAGTCTGTCACTACCAAATATTGTTTACCATCGTGCTTACATAAATCAGCTGCTATTTTCTGCCAAGCCCCTTGTGGCAGTGGTGTGGTAATCAATGGCTCTTTTCTTTGGGTCGGTTTGTTCTTACGGCAAAACTCACAGGTGCTGACTAGCTTTGCAATGTCTCTCCCGACACCTGGCCATCACACTGACATGTTGGCCCTTTTCTGGCACTTTGTGAGTCACTGATGACTCGTATGTATTTGTGACCGTACAGTCTTTTGCATTGGTAATGGGATAACAATGCGGTCATCATGCATTAAAAGTCCACTGACTTCTGACAGGTGAGCTCTAACTGTGTTATACAAGGAAACTTGTTTCCTTACTATGCATATGACAATAAACATTTTTACTTGACTAGTGTGATATTTGAACAGGTTGTGTGGCAAGCATGACAAATCTGAGGGCCAGCCATTATTCATGTAACGAATCACCGTTTGCAGAATGTTATCATTGCTTGTGGCCTCTCTTATCATGTTTAATCTGTCTTTAGTGATTGGCTTTGTTTCAATCACTGCCTGAACATAAGCTTTTACCTCATGCTCAGTGTTGGACACAGTACAGTCCTGCAGAGGGTCCACCACAATGAGCTGCTTCCCTGGAACATGAACAGCTTCTGGATTGAATTTCATTTAACGCATCAAAAGTCTATGACACCTAACAGGTGCATTGTCCAAGTCGTATATGTTTATTAGCGGAACAGGACTCTCCCAGGTCAGTGTGATGAAGCCCTGCGGGCTTGTCTCGCCAATTTCGACAAAGATCCCGCCCCATCCGCTCTCCATCTCGGACTGTGCAAGAAAAAGCATTTCCCTGCGTGCCTCGCCTTCACCGGTCATGTTCACCCAGGAAGACCAGTGCCCCTCTCAAGCAGCGGCCTGTTCTTTCTCTTTTGGTGGACCAGAAGAGGAGGAGAAGGATGACAGCCTTTCTCAGGCTGCATCTGTGTGTGGGTGGTCGGACTCTGTCTTGGTGCCTACAGTGCATTAAGTACAAATTTTATTGTTCCACACTGTTAAACATTTTAGTTTGAATTGACAGTATATTCCAAGTTAATAAGTTTTATTATGAGTTTACATTATTGGAAAACACAATTTACTGTAAACAAACAACATCATACTGTATTTCTACAGAGCATATGTACAATGAAGGTACCCAGCATGCAGTGCGGCATGAATAAATGAGGCTGTGGAGTTTCTTGATTCTTGTTGTTTTTATCTGTGCTGATTAACTCAATTTTGCTTCACATTTAGCAGTTTGTGTTGTTGGTTTATTTTGTAATGTTGGTTTATGTTGAATGAGTGTTTTTATTATTTGTTAAGTATTAATGTCTGTGCATCATTGGGTCATTTTTCATAGATATCAGCAATTGCTTTACTGTTGTGAAACAGCCATCTATGAACAGTTATGAATTTAAAATGAGTTATAGTAAAATCTTCATGCTCAAGTAATGCTCAAATAAAACCTGCATATGCATGCTAAGAATAGTTTGACTAAAGTGTTTTATATTCTTGCATGTCATCGTTTTAACAAATATTTTGTATTTTTTGCATTTCTGATTTGGCTAGATCAAAAATATGATTATGAATATACAAGGTCCAAGATCCCAAGCTAATGGGACAATTACAGGACTTAACAATTACAGTGGCATGATTAAAGACAACTTTATAATGTCCACAGTAAAACAAGAGCAGTAAATCACTGTGATGTCAGCATCATTCTGCTGTTGATTAACATTCATAAGAAAATGACCCAGTTTGCATTAATTTTCACTGTAAAATAATAAATCTTTAATAATGTAAATTCCTGATAAGGTTTTACAGTGTGGTCTAAAATTCTTGCTACATAAATATTCTGAGAAACGTTTACCTCCATATTTTACAGACAGCCAAGACTTCCACAAAGCAGATCAACTCTTATTCATGGAGGTCCTCCAAAACGATACCGTCTACATACAGAGAGAAAAGTGCTTGATGATAATGGTAAAGTCAGAAAATGGACTTATGGGGAAAAAGACACCAGTAAACCAAACAAAACTGTTCTGCTGGTGGGAGAAACTGGCACTGGCAAGACGACTCTCATCAACACCATGGTCAACTACTTACTGGGAGTGAAGTTTGAGGAAGAACTATGGTATGAAATCACAGAAGAAGAAGCCAGAGACCAATCAGAATCACAAACCTCTGAAATCACCATGTATGAGGTCTGTCCTGTAGAGAGTCCTGTATCGCTCACCATCATTGATACTCCAGGATACGGAGACACTAGAGGACTGGAAAAAGATCTGGAAGTTGCTGAGAATTTAGCCATGCTGTTTCAGAGCAACGATGGGGTTCGTGAAGTTGATGCCGTGTGTTTTGTGATTCAAGCATCTAAGAATCGTCTCTCGGACAGACAGCATTACATTATCAGTTCAGTTCTGTCTTTGTTTGGAAAAGACATTGTGAACAACATTGTGTTTTTAATCACACACTCTGATGGCATGGAACCCAAAAACGTCCTCAGTGCCATTAATAAAGCTAAAATCCCCTGCAGACGAGACAAAAAAGGCCAACCTGTCCATTTCTTATTCAACAACCGGCAGTCAGATGCCCGTCAAACTGAGAGACGTTACCTTCGTGCTCAAAGAGACGCCTGGGAAGACAGCATGGACAGCATGAAGGACTTTGTTCAGTCTCTGGATGAAAAGAACAGAAGAAGTTTAGAGATGACTTCAGATGTCCTGGTTGAGCGCATTCAGTTCGAAGCATTTATCTGCAACTTACAGCTGCGAGTCGAAGAGAAAGAGTCAAAGAAGTCTGAAAAAATTCAGATCCAGCAGGCAATGAGACAAAACAAGGAAAAAATTGACAGGCGTGCAAACTTTAGCATTCGAGTCAAAAAGACAGTCAAAAAAAAGGTGCCCATTACAAGCGCTTCGTGGAAGAGCAGGAAGGCGACGACCTGCACCGTCTGTGAGGAAAACTGCCATGAGTTCGACTGCTGGTGGTGTTGGAATCCCAGCAAATGTAAAGTCATGAAAAACGGATACTGCACCGTGTGCACAGGGAAGTGCCATCACAGCAAACATGTCAAAGAAAACAAGAAATATGTCATCACCACCTCAAGCATGATGATGGAGTTTGATGATTTTAGAAAGAAATATGATAAAGCCCAAGATCAAACTAAGAGGTTTTCGGTTATAATGGATGATCTTGACAAAGATCTGCAGGCGCTTGAAGACCGAAAGTTTATTCTTCTGTTCAATGCCTACAAGAACATCAAGCATCTGTCTCAGATCGCATTAAAGCCAGACTCTGCCTTCACTCTTCAGCATCTGGACTTCTTCATCCCCAAACTGAGGGAGGCTGGGAAAAAAGACTGGGTCCGAGAGCTGGAGGATATGAGGAGAACCGCTGAATCTGAAGAAGCCAATAAAGGTGCCCTGAGTTATCTGAAAGCTGGTCTGGCAAAACTCAATCTGGAACATTCCTTTGGTGGGCAATGAACAAATGCATAAAGGACAAGCAATGAATAGATCAAAAGCCTGGTTTATTTTTCTCCATTATGCTCCTGATGTTTTGGTTCCTTGCCACTGTAGCCTTTGGCTTGGCTTGATCAGTTGGAGACATAACATTTTCAACTAAATATCCAAATAAATTTAATTACTAAACTAAATTAACTATATCAACTATATTACTGATATAAATGACTGAATTGCTGAATTTCTGATCTTCCCACATTGACACTATATGATAATTGAAATTAGCTAGATGAAATCACTGTTTTCTCCAGAGCGGCTGTACAGCCAAATCATTATTTTCCTGTTTAACACTGTGAAGCTGCTTTGAAACAATCGGCATTGTTAAAAGTGCTATATAAATAAAGGTGACTTGACATGACAATGAAAAATCAATGACTTTCTGTAGATCTAAAAAATAAATAAATAAAAAAAGTAAATAATTTGGTCTGTTTTAGGGATTATTTAAAAGGTAATCCCATCCTATCCAATCTGTTAGTCTATGACCTGTAATAATAGAGTGAGTATCTGTTATATTTTGGATGGTAGTTTCAACAGAAAATGTCACTTTTGTGAATGTTGATGTGTTAATCTTGGTTAAATCCTGGTTTAACTCATCTACTTTTTATCTTAATGAATTGCTGAAGTCTTTCCTTTTTATCTCTTTTTGTCAAAAATTCTAGTTAAATAAAATAACAAAAATAAAAACAAAAATATGACATTTATAACCTTTGTTTCCCATTCAGTCAGTCACTCCGACGCCACGTCGGTCTCACCAGAGAGACCAATCTACTTCAAGTGTAACTAAAGAGCCAATGCACATTGGCATTCAATGATGTCTATTCTCTGTTTATGTACTCTGTATGAAACCAACGAGAGGTACAATCATTCACGTCTTACCTAATTACCTGTAATGTGACCACACCCCTCACTATTCATTCGACAATAGTTTGGGTTCGCCTGTAAACGCCCCTGGCCAATGCCATAATATAGCTTCAAGTTTCATCATCAGATTCATTCACTTTCCTGCGCATTTTTAAGATGGCATTCTATACAGGTGAGGAAGCTCTTCAGATAGTTCTGGACAGTGAGGAAGTGAGGAAGAGGTCATCATTTCTTCAGAAGAAGTAAGGCATTCCACCCAGATAGCAACATTGTGTCCGCCCATATCCGGCCCATATCTGGCACATGTGGAATCCCTTTCTCTTAGACCTCTGTTCCTTTTTAAAAGTTGGTCTCAGTAGCTTTGTGAATAGGTTCTGAGAAAACACTTAACCAATAACTTTTACTGCTATTTATAAGAACTCTTAGTGCCAAAATAAAATGTTTTGTGAATACAGGCCCAGGATAGCCTGATGTGGTCATACTCAACTCTAGTCAGAATATGAGTCTGGTTGAGCTTTGATTATGGGGCGTGTTTCAACCGAACCAGAAGAGACCTCAATTGGATAGACCCACAACCAATCAGAGCAACGGAGCGACGCATAAAGTTAGTTGTCAAATGTCAACAGAACTCAACTGCACTGTGTTGCCATGTCCGTGTTTTTCCCGTGGGTTATTATCCATGGCTGCAGGTTGAAGCGACCCCAATTATGTGATATACAGGTCCTTCTCAAAAAATGTGCATATTGTGATAAAAGTTCATTATTTTCCATAATCTAATGATCAAATTAAACTTTCATATATTTTAGATTCATTGCACACCAACTGAAATATTTCGGGTCTTTTATTGTTTTAATACTGATGATTCTCAAAAATTAGCATATCATGAAAAGGTTCTCTAAACGAGCTATTAACCTAATCATCTGAATCAACTAATTAACTCTAAACACCTGCAAAAGATTCCTGAGGCTTTTAAAAACTCCCAGCCTGGTTCATTACTCAAAACCGCAATCATGGGTAAGACTGCTGACCTGACTGCTGTCCAGAAGGCCATCATTGACACCCTCAAGCGAGAGGGTAAGACACAGAAAGACATTTCTGAACCAATAGGCTGTTCCCAGAGTGCTGTATCAAGGCACCTCAGTGGGAAGTCTGTGGGAAGGAAAAAGTGTGGCAAAAATGCTCCACAACTGAGGAAGATTGTGGAGAAGGACCGATTCCAGACCTTGGGGGACCTGCGGAAGCAGTGGACTGAGTCTGGAGTAGAAACATCCAGAGCCACCGTGCACAGGCGTGTGCAGGAAATGGGCTACAGGTGCCGCATTCCCGCAGCTAGCTATCAGGAGATTTTGGAGCACTTCATGCTTCCATCTGCTGAAATGGAGATGGAGATTTCGTTTTTCAGCACGACCTGGCACCTGCTCACAGTGCCAAAACCTCTGGTAAATGGTTTACTGGCCATGGTATTACTGTGCTCAATTGGCCTGCCAACTCTCCTGACCTGAACCTAATAGAGAATCTGTGGGATATTGTGAAGAGAAAGATGAGAGACGCAAGACCCAACACTCTGGATGAGCTTAAGGCCGCTATCGAAGCATCCTGGGCCTCGTCTAAAGCCCGCCCTGACAATTTAATTGGTCCAAACAGTTTCTGTCATAATTACTCCTCTATGGATCGAGTCCAGACTGAATTGCCAGAGCAAAAATGTTGTGGGTGGGGCTGAGTTCGGCTGGCATCCAGGCTAGGACCAGGAGAATCAGGAGCAGAGATATAAAGGTGAATTCACTTTTATCAGAAAGGTCATCTCACTGCTCTTGAGTGTCATCTGATGGACAGTAACAATGCCTGACAGTGTGTGTGATGGACACGAACAGGGTTTATGCTGATGTGATACTAAAACATTTTTAAACATTTGGTATTTACTGTAACATAATAAAGGAAACTTGAACTATTTAAAATAAACATGATTACATGTTGTGGCTTTTAATTTGATAGAGTTTATGATGATTGGACAGAATTATATTTGTTTAACAGCATGGGACTTTAAACTTGATTTCTCGTCTCTTGATTTCTCGTCTCTGTGTGAAATATTTTATAATATTAATAAAGATATTTGAGCAACACATTTGTATATTGTAAATCCAACAGGGATTAATATAAAATCAATAATCTTTTACAAGACACAATATATTATTTATACTCTAAAACTTAAGTTAACTTAAGTTAATACTCTAAGTTAAAAGGTGTTTTGCATGTGTTTTGAATAGTGCTTTGCATTGTATTTTAGGTTTAAAGGAATATTATATTTATGGATTTTTGCAATTGTTATTTCATAGCAGAAACAATTGCATCAGACAAATCTCCATATGTTAAAAGTTATTTGGGTAGTTTTTAATTAATTATATGTTTATATAGTATTACACATCACAGAGGCACGGAGGTAAATAAGAGAGTTAAAGACATGTAGCTGTTTTATTTGTGTATTTCTGTTGCTGATGGCTTTAGTTGGGTGGACCGTGTACTGTTGAAACATGTTAAATAACTGTGAGCTTCACACATGTCCCATGATGCAACATCCTCCTCCCCTGGGATAAACTTAAAGGACATGCGCTTCTCCAATACAAAGATATCAGGAACAAGCACACAGGCACACAGTTTGAGCGTCTAAATCAGTTGCTTATATTTACAAAATGAGCCAACAATAGCAGAAATAAGCCCTTTTAATGAAAATAAAGATCCATGTTTAATAAAAATGTTCACAAAACTAATTGAAAATGGTGCCATGCCCAACTCGGGACTCGGCCGAGAAGCCAATGCTGGGGCGGTCTCATATGGAGCAATCCGGGCGACGTTAAATGCCATATGCCCAGGAGCCTCTGAAATAACTTCAGTGGGACCGCGCTCTTGCCCTCGACGTGGCGAAGACAAGCCAGCAGAGATTGCGCGCACTCGCTCGTAAGCCCCGCGCACATAGCGACCGAGTCGATCTCCATACCGGGAAAAGAGATCCTCTGCACTGGGAAGAGTTTGCTCTTTTCCCAGTTCACCCAAAGCCTGATGGTGCGAGCGAGCCAGCTGGACAGTCTGGGGAGCGCTAGCCAGGCCCCCAGAAACTGGACCAGTGGGGTCATGCGAGCCACAGGCGTACCCATGATGGGGCAGCGAAGCGGAATGACCGGCCCAGACAAGGGAGGCGTTAGAGCGTCCCTGCATGAGGAGACCAGGGAAGGCACAGCGTTCCACAGGGGTCTCAACTGACAGGGGGCTGGTGACAGAGGGGACTGAGAGTGGCGAGGCTGTGTGTCGCACACTGCCAGTCGCGCCCTCTTGGGGCTCGGAGGTGAATGATTCAGATCTCTCTTTAACCCAGCATAAGGGCCAGCAGCAGGGATTTTTTTGAACAAAAGATTCTCCCCCGGCCCTCCACTGGGGGAAGGAGTGGTCCTGTCACCATCTCCTGGGAGAGACCTGAGTTCACCTCCGAGCAGCCTGTCTCAGGACCGCCGTTTAGCCTGCCGTTTAGCGGGCTTCGGGGCTGAGACAGTCTGGGCGGCCTTCCTGCGGCCACCTCCGCGCTGCTGGGGCTGGGCGGAAGGGGCGGGAGCTGCAGGAGGGCGCCCTCGACGGGGAGCAGGCTGAGGCGTCTGTGCCTGGGCTGGGTGGGAGCAGCAGTGGGCTGCCAGGGCAGAATATGGCTGATGGCCTCAGTCTGCTTTTGTGAGAACTTTTGGGTGAAGTCCTCGACCGCCCTGCCGAATAGCCCAGCCTGGGAGATGGGAGCGCTCAGGAACCGTGTCCTGTCAGACTCACGCATGTTGGCCAGGTTGAGCCAGAGGTGGCGCTCTTGGATCTCACAAGTGGACATCACCTGACCCATAGCCCGCGCGGTCACCTTCGTCGCCCATAGGGCGAGGTCGGTGGCCGCGCACAGCTCCTGCATTAATGTGGGGTCAGCACAGCGCTCGTGCCTGTCCCTGAACACCTTGGCCTGATGCACCTGAAAGATGGCCATGGCATGCAAAGCGGACGCGGCCTGGCCAGCAACTCTATAGGTCTTGCCCACCAGTGTGGACGAGAACCTACAGGCCTTGTACGGGTGCCTGTGGTCGCCAAGCCACGCCGCAGCGCTCTGAGGACACAGCTGCATCGCTACAGAGCGCTCGACGGATGGGACCCCGGTGTACCCCTTGGCCGCGCCGCTTTCGAGCGCCGTGAAGGCAGAAGAGGCTGTCGAGTGCTCGCGGAAAGTCAACGAGGACTTCCACGACCTCGACACCTCTACATGTACCTGTGTCGAGGTCGTGGAAGTCCTCGTTGACTTTCCGCGTGGCCGCAGGTGGCCGCAGGAAGGCCGGAAGAAAGGAACTGAAGGCTGATCATCCAGCCTCGAGCGCTAGGAACATGGCGGAGGGTTCCACTCAAGCCCGATGCTCTCAGCTGCCCGGGCAAGCATGGTCGTAAGCTCTGGATCAGACTCGGGCAGAGCTGGCACTCCCGAGGGAGGCAGCCCAGCCGAATCCTCATCTCCAGAGTGACGCTGGGAACACCAGTGCCCTTATCTGGTAACGGCACGGGTTGCAGTGCGCTAGAGGAACGTTTGTCGGGTTGTTCCACACCGTCACCCTCAGATGGTGTACTGCCTCTCGGGGAGACAGTAGATTGGGGTGTGGTAGAGGGGACTCTCCCTCCATCACGGAAAGCACAGAGTCTTGATCGCAGCACTGCGACGGTCATGTTCCCACAATGAGATCATGACTCGTCCACGAACGTAAATGAACCACAAACACATTTCTTGCGATTAAAGGCGGGGTGAGTGTATAGCATGTAAAAAGTTGTACATATAATATTTAACTGTTGCTGTGGAGCTTTTGGAAATGCACTATGATGGTCAAGACAATGGAATAAAACTAGATTTTTACTAGGGTGGCGATCGAGATATTTTTAAACACGATATGGATTTTGACATATCGTATATATCGATATATTGTTTATATTTAATTCTGGTTCCGCCACTTTGCTTGTTTGCCTTCTCTGTGCTGTGCTGTCGCACACGCTCGCCCGCCGCCTTGCTTTTGTTCCTCTCCTCCCGTTGTCTCATTGAACATGGCGACGTTCGCAATCAGCCCGAGGCGACAGAGCTCGTCTATAAAAAAGAACAATTGGCTACATTATATGGAGATAATTTGGTTTGAAGGCGTCGGACTAACAGCAGACAGATGTCCACTGCCGTGAATGCGAAAGTTGGTGCCAACCAAAGCTAGCACCACGAACCTTTTCCACCATTTACAGACGAGGCAAGCTCGCATATGAGGAGTGCAACAGACTAAAGTCCGCAACATACTCCGTAAGAACAGAGAAATTTGTTCGTTTTCTCGAGGTGGCAAGAACAAGAACAAATATTTTTTATCTTAAAATATCAGAAGCAGTTTGTTCCTGCACTGCATTCCATGAGTTGAGTTTTATTTTTGAATGAAAAGAAGGCAATAGGTATTATTTCTTCCTTTATTTTATTGTTAAATTATTATTTTTGTATACAGATACATATATATATATATATATATATATATATATATATATATATATATATATATATATATATATATAATTTTGCAAATGCACTTTGTTCCTACATTTGCACTTCAATAAAAAAAGTATTTGGCATATTTGTTTTTGCAGTAGTTTTTGGGGGGTTATTTTTCCTGCAAAGATATCGACATATATATCGTATATCGAGATATAGAAAAATATATCGAGATATATTTTTTGCTCCATATCGCCCAGCCCTAATTTTTACTTTTAAACGGCATGATTTTTTTTCCCATGGTGGGACTGACAAACTAAATGTGGTTTGAAATGTTGCTTGAGTGCAGTTACAATACAAACTGTTCAAATGTACAACTTGAATGCAACACAAGTCATGTTGAACAATGCATGTTTGGTTCGTTTGGTCCGGACCAATAAACAAAAACAAAGCATATAGTCCTGGTCCGCTTAGCGTTCACACTGACATTCTTAACAGCGAACCTAAAGTTACCGAAACAAAGGCATAGGGATACGGTCACAACCTGATTGGTCGTTTTTATGATGTATATTTCGTGACGGAGCTTGCTTACCAAACATTCAAAACAACGCTGTGTGCCATCAATAATGCGTGTACATATGGTTTTATTTTTACCTGCTGAGAATTCACGAAGAGCTCATCAAATGTTCAAAACATTCAAAACAGCAGCAGGATTTCCTCCGGTGTATGCAGAAACAGAGCTCTGCTGCAAAGAGAGACGGCAGTCCCATCGTCTGTACCGACTAATGGACAACAGGTCCTGTGATGAGAAGAACCAGGTATGCTTGTAGCATCGCATCTTGTGACATCACGTCCTGTTTTTGGTTTTGGTTACATGTCTTTGGTCCGTGTTGCTTTCATATATCAATCGAACCGCACTTGAGTTTGTTTGGGAGCGGACAGAGATCCATCTTTTAGTGGTCTCAGTCCACTTGTTTAGTGCGCACCAGGGTTCAGATGGCAGCGTTGACTGTACTTTTCTCCAAAACTATTCAGTAAAATGACTTGTAAATAAATACTGTAATAATCAGGGTCACTCTGAACTAATATTAAGTATATGAATGAGCAAACCTATAAAGGAAAGATTTTTATGATTTTTGAAAATTGGACTGTGTAAGGGCTTAAATGCACTTTGATTTATGGGCTGAGTTTGACTGTACTTTTCTCCAAAACTATACAGTAAAATTACTGTATAAGGGAAATATTTTTATGAATTTTTTGTTTTTGAATATTGGACATCTGTATAAATGATGTATAAAAAGTAAACATTCAAATAAATAAATAAATAAAGTAACAATAATGATGTATGATATTAATTAACATGAATATATACTAATACTAATATATATACTAATATATATATGTATATATATATATATATATATATATATATATATATATATATATATAAATATATATATATATATATATATATATATATATATATATATATATATATATATATATAATATATATATATATATATATATATATATATATATATATATATATATATATATATATATATATATATATATATTAAAATAAAAAAGTAATAAAATAATAAATAAATGATCCATAATAAATATTGTATAGCATATTATTACTTTTATTACTTTTTGATTTTAATGTTTTTATATATTATATTATTAATTATACATTATTATATTACTATGAATTAATGAATAATAAATAATGTATAATTAATAAATTATATATAACTATATTTTAAAATCAAAAAGTAATAAAATTAAAATGTAAAAAATATAATAATTAATGTATAGCATATAAAAACATTAAAATCAAAAAGTTAGTAAAAATAAATAAATTATGTATAATAATTAGTGTATAGCCTATGCAAACATTACAATTAAAATAAGTCATGTTTATAATAAAATAATAATAAAAAAACATTAAATTGCATTATTTGTGTCCTAATAAGACGGACAATAGCAATATATTATTTTTATGTTGTTTATGGTCTTAGATGCAAATAGGGTTAAATGCAAAGTATAAATGAAACGCCTTTATTACAGAGTCTTTCAAGATTCAGAACACATCGCGAGCACGGCTACGAGTTGAGTCACCTGTGTTGAGAGGCGATTGGTTTTGAGCGACTCTGTGTTTGACGGATTAAGCAACAACTGTACCGTGGATGCAACTATAGGCGAAAATTCGGATGGAGATAGTGAAGGTATGTCTTGGCAGGATGAATCTAGAAAGAGAAACAGGAGCAATAGCTCTGGAAGTTATACTCTAGGCTTAGAGGTGGATGACATAATTAAAAAAACAAAGGCTCCAAAGTCAAGTGTAAGGAAGGAGGATGAAGAAACGGAATGGAAAGTAATGGTAACATTTAAAAGAGAAGGAGTACATTTTCACCCATTAAAGCTAACTAAAGCTATTGAAAAGAAAAGGGAAAATTAAGTTTGCTAAATTCTTAAGAAACAGACGGCTACTGATTTTTTTGTAAAAATAAACAACAAAGAGATAATTTCCTTAGTGCAGAAACGCTGAATGAAGAGAGAATCAGTGTTCATATACCAGGAAATGCAGCTAAGCTGAAAGGTGTTATCTATGATGTACCGCTGACAATGACGATGGAAGAAATAATACAGGAATTAAAAGGAGGTAAAGTGATGAAAGCTACAAGAATCTAGAAATGGGGTGAAAAATGATAGCCTATCAGTTCTTCTTGAGTTTGAAAATATCTTGTCGAAGAAAATAAGAATGGGTTATCTGAGTTATGATGTTAGGGAATACATACCTCCACCAATGAGATGTTTTAAGTGCCAAAGAAGGGGACACACTGCAGGGCAATGCAAAGGAAAGGTGAGATGTGCTAGATGTGGGGGGGAACATGAGTATGGTAGATGTGGTAAAGATGAAAAAATTAAATGCTGCAACTGTGGAGGTGAACATAGTGCTGCTTTTGGAGGATGCCCTGTTCAAAAACAAGCTAAGGAGGTACAGAAGTACAAAATAATAAATCAGGTGTCTTATGCTGATGCAGTTAAAAAACTTACGGAAAGTGAGCAAGACAGACCCAATGATACACATGCAGCAAGAAACATAAGTCAGACGGTAGGAAGATGTCCAATTGAGATTCCAGATTATACAGAAAAACAAAAGCAAACGGAAAGAAACACATGTTGCAAAAAGATTAATGAGGAAACATTGATTGTGGATAAAATCAGCTTTGTGGCTTTCATATGCAAGACTGTGAATGTGGCAATGCAGCAACAGAGAAAAAGTGACAGAATCAAAACTATTGTACAGGCAGCAACAGAGCTGTTAGGGATAAAAGATATTAAGGCTGAAATGATTCATGAGATGTTGAATCCTATTAATTATGATGGTCTATCTCAGGGTGATTAACATACTTATGGTATTTCATATTTTACAATGGAATGCCAGAAGTTTAATTGCGAATGGGCAAGAGTTCAAAAGATCATAACTGATATGGATGTCTATCCTGATGTTATTTGTATTCAAGAGACATGGTTAAGACCAAATTTAGAATTTGTCATGACGGGGTATAGTTGTGTTAGATGTGATAGAATTGGGACACAAGGTGGTGGATGTATAACATTCATTAAAGATGGTTTAGCATATAGAAGAATAAATGTCTCAAATGAATATGAATGCGTAATAATAGAAATATGCAGTCCCAGAGGAAACATTAAGATAGTCAATTTTTACAACCCATGCAAGAAATTATTAATGCAAATATTTCAAGGTATTGTTCCAAGTGTTGGCCAAAGGGAAATATGGTGCGGAGATTTTAATGCTCACAATACTTTATGGGGAGGTGTTTATACAGATAAAAATGGAGAAGTAGTTGAAGAACTAATGGATGAGAGATCACTTGTTTGCCTTAATGATGGAAGTATAGGGTAGATGTTACAAGGAATTTAGTATCATTCCTTGATCTTACTTTAGTTTCTGGAAATATGAGTAATTCATCAGAATGGAAAGTATTGAGTAACACTAATACAGGGAGTGATCACTATATGATATTATGCAGAATTAATTTTGAATTACATGTTCAGGAGGGTTACAGAATAGAGAGATGGTGCTTTTCTAAAGCTGAATGGGAGAAATTTAGAGAATATTGTATGGATTTAAATGAAACCATATAAATTGAAGGGGATGTAAATAGTTGTACTGAGGCAGTAACATTCATGATTAATAATGCTGCATCAAATAGTATACCAAAAAGCATAATACATGGAAAAAGAAAAATGGTTCCATGAATAAAATGCAATAAAAGAAAGAAACTGTGCATTTAGAGTTTTAAGGAAACATTTGAATTTAAGACAATCTGATTGATTATCAAAGAAAGAAAGCCAAAGCAAGGAAAATAATCAAGTCATCAAAGAATGATGCATGGAGGCAGTTCTGCTCGTCTATTGGTAGAGAAATAGACCTAAATGATGTTTGGTCAATGATTAAAAAGATGACTGGGAAAAGAAAATCTATAAAAATCCCTGTGTTGGTTGATGTAGAATACTTGGCAATAACAAACAAGGAGAAAGCAGAGTTATTAGAGAAGTTTGAAAGTATACACAGTGGAAAACATTTCGATGAAATGCATAAAAGGCGGAAAGAGGATACTATAAGACAATGTTCCGATGTATTAAAGAAAAAGGAAAGTGATGGATCAGCATTAGACATGGAATTCACAACACGAGAGTTGGAAATAGCATTAGAAAACAGCGGATACACAGCTCCAGGACATGAACAACTGTGTCATGCTATGTTTAGACAACTACCAGATGAAGTTACAGAAAATATACGAAGACTGTTTAATAAGATTTGGAGAGAAGGCGTAGTGCCCCATAGCTGGAAAAATGCTCTGATATTGCCTTTTAGTAAGCCTGGCAAAAGTCCAGACAATGCAGGAAATTATAGGCCTAATGCATTGACATCCCACTTATGTAAATGGATGGAAAAGGTAATAGTTCGTAGACTAGCGTATTATTTAGAACAGAAAGGAATGATTAGTGCGCAATAAAAGTGGTTTTCGCAAAGGTAGATCTACAATAGATGCATTAGTGAAAGTTAGTAATGAGGCTGAAAAAGCAATTAGTATGAAAGAGGCCATGGTTATTGTGTACTTTGATATAGAGAAAGCCTATGATTCAATGTGGAGAGAAGGATTACTGATCAAACTAAATAATATGGGAATTGGTGGCAGGATGTATAACTGGACTTTTTATCAAATAGGACATTTCATGTTAAAGTTAGAGAGGCTATTTCAAATAATGTTGATATAGTAAACGGTATTCCACAAGGTATTGCTATTAGCCCAATTCTATTTAACATAATGATAAATGACATCTTTGAGAATGTTGGTACAGGTATTGGGTATTCATTATGCAGATGATGGGGCTATATGGCAAAGAGGGAAAAATATTAGATATATGATAAATAATATACAGAGGGCTATAACAAAAGTTGAAAAATGGACATATGATTGGGGATTTAAGATGTCAATTACTAAATCATGCTCTATGATAATTACAAGAAAGAGAAACTTAGGAAATATACAGCTTAAATTATATGGACAACATATGGAAAGGGTTAAAACATTCAAATATCTAGGATTATGGTTTGATGAGAGATATATATGGAAGACACATATTAAACAGATAGAAACTAAATGTAATAAAGTATTAAATCTTATGAGGTCAGTCATGGGTTATGATTGGGGTGCAGATAAACAGTCTCTACTGGATATATATAGGGCCTTAATTAGATCATGTATAGATTATGGGTGTATGGTATATGGAGCAGCAGCTAAGAGCAGTTTGGAAAAGCAAGATAGAATACAACTTAGAGCTCTTAGACTCAGTATTGGTGCTATTAAAACAACTCCGACCAATGCTGTACTTGTAGAAACTGAAGAACTACCATTATACTTGAGACGATTAAAGCTGTCACTGACATACTGGTCTAAACTGAAAGGTTCTGGGAAAGAACAACCTGCTACAGAGGTCTTAGATTATTGTTGGGATTATTCTAAACAACAAAATGGTAAAGGATTCGGTTGGAATATTAATACAGCAGCGGAAGAATATGGTTTAAAGAGACTTGAGTTTGGTCCAAACATTGTATGGGGTAATGTTCCGCCATGGATAGTTCCAGCTCCCAATGTAGACTTGAACATTTTAGAACTAAAGAAAGAATGGAATGAAAGAAAGGATGATAATATTGGATATCTGGTTCAAAAATATATTGAGCAGAATTATGTACCAATATTCACTGATGATCTAAAGATTTAAGGAATGATCATGTAGGAGTAGGAGTGTACATACCAGAATTTGATGTCAGCATATGTAAAAGAATTAATGATAAATTATCTGTATTTACAGCTGAAGTAGCCATAATTTTAGGGTTACAATGGGTAGAAGAAGTAAGGCCTCAAAGAATAATAATCTGTTCTGACTCTGTTGCAGCAATCCATGGTTTGAAATCAGGTGAAACAGCTAGAGATGATTTATTTAAAGAAATATCCATGAGCATGCTAAGAATAGAGAGAATGGGAATTAATATACAGTTTTGTTGGGTTCCAGCTCATATTGGGGTGGTGGGTAATGAGAGAGCAGATTTAACGGCAAAGAATTCATTAACATTAAAGGATGAGGAAATAATGTAAGTTCCCTTTGGTAAAGGTGAGGCTAAATCATTGATCAAAACAGCAGTGAGAGAATCATGGCAAAAGAACTGGGACATAGATAACAAAGGGAGACATTATTATAATATTCAGAAATCAATTAATGTCAAGACTTTTAAAGGGAAATATAGAAGAGAAGAAGTTATTATATCAAGATTAAGACTTGGGCATACTGGATTAAAATCAACCCTGTTTTTAATGGGAAAAAGCATTTCAGATCAGTGTGATACTTGTAATATGATAGAAAAGGTGGAACATGTCATAATGAAGTGTAAAAAATATAATTTAGAAAGGAGTATTTTACGGGACAAGATATATGAGTTGGAACAAGAATGGAGTTTAAAAGGAATTATGGGGATGAGTGAGGCAATGTGGGAATGTAGGCGCTTCTTCATTTTCTTAAAGATACCAGGTTAGATCACGGAATATAGAAACAGATAGAAATATATATATATTTTTTATTTTTTTTATTTAAAGTATAAAGTATAAGTATAAAGCTCTGAAGTTGCATATCCCGGTACAGTAGGTAGCGGCATGCACCTAAAACAAGTTGGTTGCGACCCGCCATATAAAAACCAGAGAGAGAGAGACAGAGTCTTTCAATCCATTTTGACCGCTTCCAGCACCCGTACCGTAGGAACACGATTAGACGCGCATGCTAAAATAATGCGGCTGGCTTGACCGCAGTGTTTCTCTGCCTCGGACGTCGAGCTTCTCCAGATCATTAGGGCACAAAACACACAAGAGCTTCGAGAGAAAGACTGACACAAGGTTGGTATAGTCGAATTAGGGCACTAATGTACAGTGTGCAGTAACTTGTAGCCTGTTTTAATGTGTGAGTAAGCTGTGACGCAGTGAAATAAAATCGCCTGGCTGAAGCGAAACCGAAACCAGACACAATGGCGAAAACGTTCTCATGAACAACTTATTGTTATTCTATTTTGAGTTATATATAGGCTACTTAAAGGAGTCACAGCTTTCAAACGAGGCTCATTTGATCATGAATTTCAAGCAATAATCGTGTCTTTGCCGCGCTATAGCTCGGCGTGTTGTGATCGCAGTATCTTTGCTCAATCTCTGCAGAACAAATGAAATTCAGATATCAGCGAGTTTAACACAGAGTGCTTAAAAACTGTCTGGAGCAGAAGCTAAACACGGGATGGGTGCTGGAAGCGGTCAAAATGGATTTAAAAGACTGTAATAAAGGAGTTTCATTTATACGTTTTCATTTAAGACCATAAACAACATAAAAAAAATAATATATTGCTACTTTACATCTGATTAGGACACAAATAATGCAATTTAATGTTTATTTATTTAATAAACATCACTTATTTTAATTGTAATGTTTGCATAGGATATACATTAATTATTATACATAATTTATTTTAATTTTACTAACTTTTTGATTTTAATGTTTTTATATGCTATACGTGAATTATTATACTTTTTTCATTTTAATTTTATTACTTTTTGATCTTAAAATATAGTTATATATAATATATTATTACAGAGTCTTTCAATCCATTTTGACCGCTTCCAGTACCGTAAGAGCACGATTAGACGCGCATGTAGGCGTAATGCATTTTATGCTGTACAAACTACATGCTATCCCCCTACACTGCCCCTGCCCCTAAACCTACCCATCACACACACACACACACACACACACACACACACACACACTGCCCCTAAACCTAGCCATCACACACACACACACACACACACTGCCCTGCCCCTAAACCTACCCATCACACACACACACACACACACACACACACACACACACACACACACACACACACACACACACACACACACTGCCCTGCCCCTGCCCCTAAACCTACCCATCACACACACACACACACACACACACACACTGCCCCTGCCCCTAAACCTACCCATCACACACACACACACACACACACACACACTGCCCCTGCCCCTAAACCTACCCACCAAATTTTGGGGACACCACTTTCCTGACATCCTAGAGACTAGATAAACACATCAAAAAATCACAAAATAAAAGTTTAATAAATACCTCTCTTAAAATGTAATTAATTCATTAAAATAAGGGTAGGTGGTAATCTGGGGACAGGTCAGGTTAACATAGGTGGGGACACAGGGACAACTCCTTATATGGGCATTAACAGGAAGTCCCATCTGGGGACAAAACCCTGACCAACTAGTGTATCAATAAGTACACATGGATGTCCAATCTGGGGACAAACCAGTGTAATCTACAGACAAAGAAAAGTCATAATATGGCCAGCTGGCCAATTCATAATGGTATTTACGGAAATTATCTTGGTTTGTTAAAAATAGGGTGGTTTAAAGTTTTCAAAAATGAACTTGAACAACATGCAATCTTCAACTGCAAGTCATTTCAGTCCTCCAAGACTGCCACAATCATATACTGCATTTAACTCATTCTTACACAATTCAGTTGCTATATTTACTGATTATGTCCCATGAGAGCCGTACGTTGAATATGATTTTGGTGCTCTTATAAAAGTCAATCTAATTTATATTAAAAAGCCCTTTAAAACAAAGTTGTCACAGAATGCTTTTACAAACACCCACCCTAAACCTGACAGAGCGCACAACAAGTAGATATACAAAAAAAAAAACATGTAATTACCAAACCAATTAAACATATACATGGTAGCTTACTGTTAAAAGTATGTATTATGTTTGAGGTAAAGTTAAGTATCCTGTAGTTAACCAGTAATAACACATTTGGACAGGTTAGTAAATCAGAGCTACAATTCTTAAATTTTCTAAAATTATGAACGTTATCAAGTCAGGTCAGCTTTATTTATATAGCGCTTTTAACACTGCAGATTGTTTCAAAGCAGCTTCACAGTGTTAAACAGAACAATAATGCAACAGAATATATTTTGATTATCATACAGTAACAATGCAGGCTTTAGATCAGTAATTAGATCAGTAATTTGGTCTATATGGTTAATTTAGTTGAATAATTAGATTTATTTGGAAATTTGAAAAATTGTGTTTCCCCAACTGAGCAAGCCAAGCCAGAGGCGACAGTGGCAAGGAAACCAGTTTTTTTGTCTTGTTTTGAAATGCTCTAAGAATTGAATCTTTAAGTCAGTAAAAAAATCCAAGAGAAATAAAAATGTCCTTGATACAAATTTAATCTACAGCCAAATTGAATCAGTACAGTATGGGTTCCGTGCTTGCCACCAGATATTACAACATTTTTTTTATGATGCGTTTCATCTAATGTGCCATCAAAAAAATGTATCAATTTAAAATTAAATCCACAACACAATAAAAAATGTGAAACGTAAAGGGGCCTGAATAAAGGCATTAAAACTATAGGCACTCTGTCGTATGGCTACTGTACAGTAAAACTAATCTACGCAATTAGAAAAAACATTTACACCAACTCCTTACCACCTGACACAGCATTTTGCCTGCAGACTTAAAAAGCAGGAAGTCAAGCACCAAATTTACAACCAACATCGAGCCGTTTTAACTCTTTCAAAATTTAAAGGGTTAGTTCACCCAAAAATGAAAATTCTGTCATTAATGACTCCCCCTAATGTCGTTCCAAACCCGTAAGACCTCTGTTCATCTCCGGAACACAGTTTAAGATATTTTAGATTTAGTCCGAGAGCTTTCTGTTCCTCCATTGAAAGTGTATGCACACTCTACAGTCCGTGTCCAGAAAGGTAGGAAGAACGGTATGAAAACCATCATCAGTAGTCCATGTGACATCAGTGGGTTAGTCAGACTCTTCTGAAGCATCGACAATACATTTTGGTCCAAAAATAACAAAAGCTACGACTTTATCCAGCATTGTATTCTCTTCCGTGTTTGTTTGAATCCCGCTGCTGCCGTAAGACGCTGCTGCTGTGTTATCTGGCTTCCATGGAGTCTGAGGGAGACGCACGCTTTGTGTCTTACGTCAGCAGCGGGATTCAAACAAACACGGAAGAGAATACAATGCTGGATAAAGTCGTAGCTTTTGTTATTTTTGGACCAAAATGTATTGTCGATGCTTCAGAAGAGTCTGACTAACCCACTGATGTCACATGGACTACTGATGATGGTTTTCATACCGTTCTTCCTACCTTTCTGGACACGGACTGTAGAGTGTGCATACACTTTCAATGGAAGGACAGAAGGCTCTCGGACTAAATCTAAAATATCTTAAACTGTGTTCTGGAGATGAACGGAGGTCTTACGGGTTTGGAACAGCATTAGGGGGAGTCATTAATGACAGAATTTACATTTTTGGGTGAACTAACCTTTTAAATTACAACTAAAATGCAAAAACAGAATCAACAACCAAAAGCAACCTTATTTTTTAGTGGTCTTTCTCTCAATGCTGTGATTCAGTTTTTTACATAATACTTAACCGACTGCCAGTCTCGTTCACCGAGGGCTTTGGGGGCTGCTGTAATGCATGCAATGCAGTCGACTTTTCCAGGAGTAACTCCAGAGTGAATACATTTCATCATTTTCTCTTCTACAGCCGCAATCTCCACCTCACTCCACTTTCTCTTCCTAGGAACTGATGACAAGAAAATTACATTAATTGCACTGCATGTGTTGTAGGTGCAAGATTGGATTATTTTTATACACTTTAAAAACGGCAATTAATAAACTGTTGGAAGAGCAAAAAAATATATGTTGAACTAATTTTCTTTCTTGTGCTTAGTTAAGAAGACATTATATTAAGTCAGCAGAAATATATTTGAAAAACATTAAATCAATTGATATTTTCAAATCCAGTTAACATTTAGAATTGCAAATGTTGACTGCACTAAAAAAGGCAAATCCAGTCAATATTTTATAAAAGTATTAAGGCCAACACAATATTTTACTACGGTAAATAGATTTTAGTTTGTGCTGTTGAAATGGGCTGTTAGAAACATTTGATGATATATCAAAACAACATTTGTGAAATTAGATGTATTTTCGATGTTTTGTTTATGGTGGTATCTGCATTATGATGAGAAGATGGACCTACAACACTTCTATATTACATATTTAATATAGATATATAGTTCATTAGTTAATTGTTGAATTTAATCTGCCTAATTTTAATGAATAAATAGTACAAGAGCTCGTTTGACTTCACGGAAGGACATCGCACAGTTCGCGGGTTTTCACCAGGAGACAGAACAGAAGCAGCAATTTTGAGGGTGCAGTTCACATCAGGTAAGTGGTAATGATTAAATTGCAGAAAAAATGTAGTGTTATTTGTGTGGATATTCAACGTTAGAAGTGTTTTGTAAGCTATGTATACAAGGGAAATAGGGATATTTAAGTGATGTCTATGTCAAGTTAACTCGTCACCGAATAAATGCTCTAATAAAACTAATGTTAACGTTAATTATTTTAGTTAAAAACGTACAAAGTTGAACAAATTCGATGTTTACGTATTTATCAGCATTTTATAAGTTAAGTCCTATGTCAATGAGAGCGAACGTTATTTACATTACGTTAACATTTCAGCGTGTTGTGTGCTATTTTTGTGTAACGGCCTCTCTCATTAAGGGCATTAATCCTAAGCAAATGTACTGAAACATGTCAAATGTGTAATGTAAGCCCAATAATGTACGCTATTTAGGTTTACGTGGGTGTTTTGAATGTGATTATTTCGTGTTCCAACTTTTGAAATTGTCCGATAAAGTTAGGAGAATGATATAACCACGAATACAACTAACGTTATGATAAAATGGCGCTCGTTTTCAAGCGGGACGAATCCTAAAGAAAGCCATTTCGCATGACTATTGTCTAAAAGGGCAGTTTTCAAACAGTCTTCCCTAGTGAAAAAAAAGTATGCTAAGTATACTTCAAGCGTGTTAAAGATTAGTTAACTTGAAGTGTGCTATTTTGAAACAACTAATTTTGTACTAAGTATATTTAAGTTGTATTAAAGTATGACTTAAAGTATATTTAGTGTACTTTTTGTACTAAATTGGAACAACTTCAAGTATACTTAGTACACTTTAAGTATAGGGCATAATTACATGCCTGATTAGTGATATTAAATGTGCTTTAATTGTATTATAAGTATACTTTAAGTACATGCTTGTGTAGGGACTAATTTCATGCTTGATTAGTGATATTAAAGTGTACTTAATTTGTGTTATAAATATACTTTATTTGTGCTTTAAGTATATTTATCTTATTATAAATATTTTTTCTGTTATAAGTGTACTTTATTTGTATTACTTAATTTGTGTTATAGTATACTTTATTTGTATTACTTTATTTGTGTTATAGTATACTTTATTTGTATTACTTTATTTGTGTTATAGTATACTTTATTTGTTTTATATTATACTTCATTTGTGTTGTAATTACATTAAAAATTAATTACCAGTATCTTCAGAACACACAAGCTATATATATATATATATATATATATATATATATATATATATATATATATATATATATATATATATATATATATATATTCTAACACACATATTCTAATTAAGAGACATTAACAAGGCCAACGGTTTTTATTAATGGTCTCACATGGTTTCAGCAAAGCTAAACAAAATTAACTTAATATGTTTTTCATTAAATAAACACTGGAAGATGTTGGAAAATATATTATTGAACTAATTCCACCTACCATCTCTACACATAAATATAAATTACTCATTATATGCCATTTTATGATGAGCTGCTGCTTGTCACACTTGCGTCTGAAGGCGCTTTCACATCATCAGAGACAACAAACACTCGTAAAGAACAGCATCTGTTAACAGAAAATACAAGAGATAAGGTCCGGTGGATGTTCATACAACTTTTTATTCACGTTTTGATACATTAGTATTACTTATTACTTACCTCCAAACAGCAGGACTTTTTCTCCAGTTCTCGTCAGGCCATTTTATTCCAAATCAGTTTATCGTCACCATCAAGGTCAGGCTGTGATGTGACGTAACTGAACTGGTCGAAGAATGAGCCATGTACTTTCCGCTGTCAATGTTTTATTAAATAAATAATGTAAAGCAACATTGTACTTCACCTGCAAGGCTGCAAACCTCCCGCGAGTGAGCCAGCGTCAGCCAGACGAGTATCAGCAGCTCTGCCTCTGATTGGCTGCAGGCATTGAGCAACACAATCTGATTGGTCACAGACCAATTGAAGAGACATTTGAATTCCGATGAGACTCAACTACTCAACTCATATTTTCTTGCGTTGTATTTTAAGTGTGCTGTTTGTTTTTATATTGATGTGAGTGTGTATGATTGTAAGACAATTCTTCTCTGCCACTGTAAACTTATTAAACATATTTACACTTAAATCACAACTAAAGTAGGGCTTATAGCATACACTGCGTATAAATGGGCTTTTAGTGCATTAGTCATAATTTAACACTTATTTATTCATGCTTAATTTGAACAGTAAAGCATGAATAAATAACCTTAAACAACTTTAAATATACAACAGCTTAATGATATTAATTATGTGTTTTTTTAAATATGCTTTTAGTGCACTAATTTGTTACAATGACAATTTTGAGCATAAAGTTTAAAATATACGAAAAATGTATTTTAAAGTAATGTTCAAATAAGTACACTTTACAAAAGTACACAGAACTTTCATTTTAAGTATATTTTTAGAAAATATATTTTTAATTACATGAATTATGTATTGTTTAAATATGCTTTTTGTACATTGTTAATTTGCTACAATGACAATTTTGAGCATACAGTTTAAAATATACAAAAAATATATTTTAAAGTAATGTTCAAAATAAGTACACTTTACAAAAGTACACAGAACTTTCATTTTAAGTATATTTTTAGAAAATATATTTTTAGAAAATATACTAAAAAACAATTATTTTAAAGTGTGTTAAAAGTTGTATCGTGAAAATATGATGCTAATATACTCTGTATATATTTAGAGATGGTACAATTTTTGTTAGTATATTTCCAATATACTATTGGAAAAGAGAATATATTTGAAATACGATAAAGTATACTTTTTTTTCCACGAGGGTTAGTTGATACTCAGAACTCTTTTACTCTTTTCATTAAAGTGCCAGATGAAGGGTTGTGAGTTACTTTTTTTTTAAAGTAAATAACCGTGACCCCAAAAAACGATTGGACTCCAACCACAAGATTACAAATGTCCCATTTCTTAGTAATTTTACACGCATATCATTTTAAAGCTATTTTCCTCATATGTACATTACAATATAGGGTACAAAATAATCTTTTTTTGTAAAAAAGTAAAATTAAATTAAAAGTAAATTATTACTACTGATAAAATGTTTAAAGAGCATAATAAAAAATGTTCTAATACATTTTTCCCTTTCTTTCTCCAACAGGGTGTGACCAAGATATCCACTGATGCTTTGACGTCAATGCAAATTCTCATCCAGGCCAGTCAGTTCTTATTAAAGGGTTAGTACACCCCAAAATTTAAATCCTGTTATTAATTACTCACCCGCATGTCGTTCGACATCTGTAAGACCTTTGTTTATCTTCAGAACACAAATGAAGATATTTTAGTTGAAATTCGATGGCTCAAAGGCCTCCATTGACACCAATGTCATTTCCTCTCTCAAGACCCATAAAAGGCACTAAAGACGTCACAAAGTCCATCTCACTACAGCGGTTTTACAATCATTTTATGAAGCGACGAGAATCGTTTTTGTGCGACTTATATAGAGATGGCCAATTTCAAAACACTGCTTCCTGAAGCTTTGGAGCGCTATGAATCAAATCAGCGGTCCGGATCGCCAAAGTCATGTGATTTTGGCAGTTGTGTGGTTTGACATGCGATCCGAATCATGATTTGACTCGCTGATTCATAACACTCTGAAGCTTCAGGAAGCCGTGTTTTGAAATCAGCCATCTCTTTAGAAGTCGTTATTTAGTTGTTGTTTTTTTGAGTACAAAAACTATTCTCGTCGCTTCATTAAATGATTGTAGAGCCACTGTAGAGAGATGGACGTTGCAACGACGTCTTTAGTGCCTTTTATGGGTCTTGAGAGTGGAAATGACATTACTGTCAATGGAGGCCTTTCTGAACCATCGGATTTCAACAAAAATATCTTAATTTGTGTTCCGATGATGAACGGAGGTCTGATGGGTGTTGAACGACATGAGGGTAAGTAATTAATGACAATTTTCATTGTGCTCCACTGTATCTACTTTGACTATGGGTGTAGTTTTAAAACTAAAGGTGCATTAAAGACTCATCTTGCAAGAACTCCCAATAAATGTTTCATAATCAAGAAAACATTTTTTATAATCTTGGCTTGACCAAGATCATGTTTAGAAGGCATATGCCAAATAATAGCCTATTCAGTTATTTGGTTAATGTTGTTTTTGAATACTTTTGATAAAATAGTTGATACCAATTTTGTCACTAGTCAATTAGTTTTTTTTTTTTGTTTTTTTTTTAATATGCATGTAATGCAATATATTTGTAACTAGACAGTTTACAGTTTACAAGGGCTTTGGTAATTATAAAGACATTTGAAATGAATTTTGTTTTTGTATTGAAAATGTATTTGTATGACAAATGTAATAAATGCAGATAATACAATGTGTTTTCATTTGTTTTTGTTACCCTCACTATAACATTTTGTAATTTCTAGTAATGATTAAAAACTATTAAAACATTTTGAAACCCCTAATTAAAACGTTTTAGTTGAATGAATTATAAAACAGATTGAGTAAACATATTTTAAAGTTTGAGCCAACTAAAATGTTTTAATTCAATTAACTTAAAAAAAATAATTGAGCAAACGTACATTTTAAAGTTTGAGCCAATTGAGTTTTTTTTTAAATTCAGGTAACAATCTGTAGAGCGAAATTGAGTGAACGTAAAAAATCTGTGGAACTAGTTACTAAATAATAATTAGTTGAAAGCACATTACATTTTTTACAGTGTAAAGCAAATAAATAAAGCAAATAAAAACTATAACTGGATAGGTTCCTTACCTGATGTTACTTTCATGACCTCCCGTGTCCTCTCTGGAGATCCTTTAGAAACACAATCATATACATTTCTAAATCAAACTACTAATTACTGATAGGCTGTTTGGGGGGGAATTCTTGATATTCTGATTGCACTAAACATTTAACTGCCTGTTCATACATCTTACCTTCATTCGTGTTTACTGGCCTGCTGCTATTCACTCCTGAAGTGCCTGCTTGAAGGAATCATTTAATTATTATTTAACTAATGGAAATGACTAACATTTTTAAAAAATGTGTTTACAAATCTTTACCTGGCTCACTTGATGTCACATCATGAGAATGATCTGAGAGTTCGGTTTCACTCTCCATCCCAGCATCAGGCTCAATGCACTCTGAAATATTAGTATTAGTCTTAGTATTCAGAGATATGCACAGATTCTTCCAAAGTCACTAGGACACGTTTGACAGGTAGTTTAAACTCGATTAACAGGTTACATACCTGTTGGATTGATGTTGATCTGGTCAAGACCTTTCCCTCTGAATTCATTAAGCCTTCCCTTCTCCATTGCCATCAAGACTTTGGTGATTTTTGCTAGCTGGAGCGTTCCCTCTGGTAATCTGTAATATTTCCTGTGTATACGAATATCATGCCCCAGGAAATCAGCAAGTTGGTCCATTTCAGTGTCGTTCATGTTAAGAACTCTGGACATTGTAGAGATGTGTTTGCGCAACTTGGTAGACGATAGGGCTTTTGGACATTTAGCACCACACTCCATGGCAAAGCAGCGCAGGCAGTCTGATCCACGAAATGATGTCTCACAGCCTGGGATTGCAAACATGTAGATGTTCTCCTTCGGAACGCCACAAACGTCGCGTGTTTTAACCAGCAACTCCATGGATTTGATCATTTCCGGTGCCAAAAGTACTGCAATTTTCCTTCCGCGCTTTCCACGGATTTCTACACGACTAAAGTACTTGCATAGTGCTTGCTCAACTTCTGAGAGAGAGTCAGCAATATCAACATTTAAAGTAGAGGTGTCTCGAGACTCGAATGATTGAGACCCTTGCCTTTTTCTGTTGAAGATGGTCATTTGAGCAAGAGTGACTTTAGCCAGTTTTGCCCAGGTCTTGGTGTTTGGTGCATTAAAAAGTGTGCTGTAGTACTCTTGCTGTTTCTCCTTTAAATATATATGGAGTTTCTTGACATCATCTGCAAATGGCAAGATCAGTGGAGCGTTGTACCTTTTTTCTTCCAGGGTATTGTGAGTATGACATGAGATCATCTCCCTCCAGAGTGTCTGACAGATGAGGCTCTGACCAAGTTTCTTGGCTAGCGTTGGCACCACTATCTTATTTGTCTCACACTGAAAGCCTGTAACAGCTTTAACTGCATTAACTGTGTGTTGGAAGTTGGCTGGATCAATGTATTCCTCAAGTGATTTGAGAGGGGACACCTGCCTTCCTTTCAAAACCAGTCTCCCTAACTCACGCATTTTCTGACGGATCAGTTCATGATCAGAGCGCTGGTGTCCCATGATGTTGTATTTCTGCTCGCCATACTTGAGAATACAATGGTCACTCTTAAGACATCTACCACTTCACCTTGTTTCATATTACTGAGAAGTTTCCACAGTCCCTTGCTGACTCCTTCCTGCACAGGTTGCGCAAAGGCGCAAATCGATTGGGCTCGAGTTCTACCAGGTTTTGGAAGAACACCTCGAAGTGGGCAACTTTTCATGTTTCCAAAGAAATCTTTTTTTGAAAAGTCCTTGGCAATTTGCACAATGTAAGAATTTATTTGGATTGACATTTGGAGAACTCGCTTGTTTACATGGAACAATGACACCTTTTCCCTTTCTAATGACATCTACATTGTGTGCTCTGTCCCCCTGTTTCCTTAGTATAGTCAGTTGGAGCTTTCTTTCCTTGGAGTTCTTTGGAGATGAAATGGCCTTAGCGACTTCAGATTGGTCTTTATGAACAAGTTCCAGATGCCTGGCGATTTTGGATTGTGGTTTCTCACAAAAGAAACAATAATGTTTTTTGGTGTATCTTCTAGATCCATCGTCAGTCTTTTGACTGTGCATGACTGTAAGTGAAGTTATGGAGCTTTCCCCAGATGTGTCAGATTCAGAGTTCTGGTTTCTAGGTCCCTTGTATGTTTTTCTTGTTCCATCTTTAACAGCAGGACTGGCCTTGGTGGCAGCATTTTTCTTTAATATACTGCCTCCCTCTGAGCTGGTCTCACTTTCACAATCTGACCCTGGCACATATTCATCCTCTGTTATTTCCATGCTGCTTAGTGAGTCTCCAGAATCATATCCAAGCATTTGTTTTTTAAACTGAAATCAGAATTCAGCTAATTAATTTTCCTAAATACAAGGTCTGTGTCACTGAAACAGAACTACAATATCTCCCAATGTCTGTAGAATAAAAGTATTTCCTTCTAACATCCACAAAAAATACCCTCTATTTTAAACTGTAAAAGCAAGCATTTTTGTTACATGCACGCAATTACTCTACTTTAATATCTAATTGCATGAATAAATGCAAAATTAAATGCAAGTTATCAAGTATGAATGGGTCTAAGTATCAAACAAACATTGAAAGGGTTGCCTTTTAAACTGTTACGAAAATCAGTCAAGATAAAATTAATGAATTCTCCAAACTTTTATGAACTGTGGCCATCATCTATACTTTCTTACCTCGGGATTGGAGTGGGACTCATTCCCATCTTCTGCAGAGCTAGAATCTGTGTCCATGTGATTTTGGCAGGCAACCTGTAATCAGTCAAACATTACAAATATAAAGGTATTGAGAATTCTACACAAATTATATTATCATGCATATAATGCAATCCCCACTTAGCCAAGGTGTCCCCATTAGGACAGTTAAAATACAGGTCAATGTCCCCAAAAGGTATCATAAATACTCATCACTACCTATGAGGTTAAAGTGCCGACCAAACTTTCAGGTTTGTTTAGAGGGTGTTTATATCCATAGTTTGTGGTAAGTTGTTTAAAATGTAGAAATTGATATAATTATATTACAATTTGTCATTCATAACTGTAAATACGTATCGTAAATATGTGCAAAAAATCCAGTATGCCCTAACAGGGTTGGGACAAAGCCTGTAATAATGCCATCCATCATTCTGTCAAACACCTTCTGATAAACATTGTTGCTGGGAAATAATTATTACTACAATATAATGTATACTGTGCAGCTCTGAAACTAAATGTTTCTAAAACAACTTGTCGGATAACCTGTGTGTCTGTTGGTAAGGGTATCACAAGAATCTTCTGCTGGTTGAGTGACTGGATGTGATTCTGGGCCCAGCTAAAAATCAAATAAAAAATTCAATGCTATAGAAAGTGTAGAATGATTTTTTAACTAAAGTACATACAATTATAAAATCACTGTTCCCTTTCCCTTATGCCTATTAATTACAAACAGTAATGTTTAAAATGTTTTCCATAAAATATATAAATAGCAGTAGTTAAATCTTATTTTCAATTCATGCAAATCCTGGTTTACCTTAGCCTGGGTGTTCCCAGGCTGCCTTGTTCGCGATTTGATTCACTGCTAAGGCAGCCTGGACACCATGGACTAAATTTTCCCCTTAAAAGGGAACCAATCCAAGAATGGGGAGGGATCAGCAAGACAATGACGACATCTATGCAACACATCTTAGAAGTTTCTATGGATCCCACATGGCATCAGACGCGAAATTACCTTTCGATGCAGCTTTAGATAGTGTTTAAGTAGTTTAGAACGAAAGTTTGTTTTGAAAAAAGAGCAACTGTTAAACAATTTCATAACCAAGCGCACTTAATAGACATTCGTAGCGCCCAATAAATGGCTCTGGGCATTCCTAAACCACGCCTCAAATACGAGAAAACGAACAGGTGGTTCCCAGACCAAGTCTCAAATGAGGATTGGTCTGACGTAAGCCAGGCTAGGTTTACCTGCTACATTTTTTAGAACAGAAAATATTTGACCTAAGTTCTGTCAACGTACAATAAAATGACTCACCATTTTATCCAAGTTTGCCAATTGCAGTAGGAGTAAGTTTCGCTGTCTTTGAAGAGCATTTCGCTTCTCTGCCGTAGATTCATACATTCATTTGGATTTAAGTAACCTTGAATGGTCTATTACTTCAGACAGACTGACACTAGAGATGATAAGATTTTCATGTTGAAAATTAATTTCTTTTGTTCTGTACACCAGTACTTTGAAACAATATAATGAAAACACATCACAAACCTTTTAAATGTAAATATGACAGGGTGCCAGCAAAGAAATGCAGGTTTGGAAACCAGACTTGTCTTTGTTACGGTCATGCGGTATGGATTAGTTATTCGACTAAAGTCAGAGTTATCAAGTCAGCCTCAAAACATCATGCTCATGCTACCAACATAAGCTATGTGTATTAATCTCTTTATAGTTTGTTAACTGTTTTGATGAGAAACAAATGTGTAAGTCTTTCCTACATCAAAACACCATGTATCCACAATGTCATTGTGTAATTTCAAATTTAAAGTACAGAACATGAGAAATGCTTTAGTGTCCATACTCATGTGGGTCAATATTATGCTTGAAGTATTAGTATAGCAACAAATAGATGTAGAAGTGACGTTTTTGGGCTATGCAAGAGTATAATTCAATGTTCATTTGACTTTGGAACCAGACACTGGAAACTTTGACAATCATGAATACATAGTGCAGATCCACAAACTGACCCAGTCTGGGGCACTTATGCGCTTACCTTCGAGCGCTCACTCTGCAAATTATCATCTGCAAGAACAACATAATTTGTTATTCCTTATTTATACTTTTCACTTCCCTTACACAATAACTAATCAATCAGTCTAGAGTTTGCGACCTGCAACAGTGATATGTGTGATGGGGTAGGGGGGAAGTTGCTTTTACCTGAGATAGGCATGTAGGACAGGGTGTCTCTGCCAGTGAAGTGTTTTTTGGGAGATAGGAGAGGAAACCACACAGATGGCAACAAAAGTGAAATATAGTAAGAGGGCATTTACACTGAGAAAAACATAGGACATCCTTAAAGAGGAGGATAGGTATTGATCAGACAGCACCACTGCATTTATTCGCGTTCGTGGTTCTAATCTTTGTAATATAGGCATGCAATTCAATCATTTTTAATGGATGCATGAGTGCAACAGAAGTTAAATTAACTTTTTGCTACAACTTTGTATGTTCTAATTGTGTGTACACAATGGGTGCATAAAATAGATAAATCCAAAACAGAATCCACTGTGACATCTGAACTAATGCAATTCGTTAAAACTGTGGATATAAAGGTATTCCCATAAATAAAAAACAGTTGTTGTGATCAAACCTTTGGCATAGGAAATGTATCACAAAAACAAATTGGCATAACCTTATGGACATCAGTTTCAGTTTAGTTTTTTGTTAAAAGTGTGCCTTTGTTAATGCCACCTACATGAATTTTGGCTCAGGTGTTTATTTTTATTGGAATTTTAATATTTTATCCTCATTTCCTTCAAAAAAATCAATTTTACCTTCCATACAAAAAACACTCACACTCAGCACCTTGTGGACAAAAATGTCCACATTGAAACGTATTAAAACTTAAATTTTTCAGGGCCATTTGACTATAAAATTATACAATATTTGCAAATAGGCATTCATTCTATTGGCAAGGCTTCAAATTTTAAATGTTTAAATTTTTTACTAGATTGTGCCATATTTTCAAATTTGGCATATAAAAGAAATACTTGCTTTATTTGTATTTTCTACTTATGCATATTATAGTCTATTATAGAGTCAATTGGAAAAATAATGCAGCTATAATTGTGTGGGTATATTGGTAAGGATGTCAGAAGGTAGTTTGCATGTGTTTACTGAAAATGTAATGTGTGTAATTAGTTTGAAAGAAATTATATTGTACTGATCAAAAAACCCACTCCATGAATGTGTCACACCCACGGCAGGGTCAAAGGGCCATGTGAAAACTATGATAAAGGTCAAAGAAGGTTACCCAAACACGCATCTTAACCCTTGATTGCACTTTTTCAATTGTAATTGTTTTTGTACGGAGATAAAAGGTGCGATTGAATTTGAAGAAGAAGTTCAGAAGTCCCTAAACACATTGTTTTATTTTTATAAACTTCTCCAGGTAGGTGGCATATTGGATATAGACATAAAAAGGTAACTCACCTGTGCTCTCCATGCCCAGTTTGAGTCACCGTAGTTGTAAGTCAATTCTTCTCCAGCAGTAATATCTTGAATCGCGAAGAGACACAAGTGTGGTTTCTCATTTACTTTTATGGTTTTCATTTTGCAATTAGGTCTTCTGTGTCTGTCATTAATAAGTCTCCCAAGGGAGGAGTCCTCTTCACATGCATCAATGCTGTATAGAAACATGTTTCATTAATATGTATTAGCACATGTATTAGCTCTAATAATATGTATTAGAGGTTCGACTATGAAGAGGCAGTATTTGGTTAATTTAAATTATTTGAGCAGGATGTACCAATGAATACAATTCTATAAGTGACTATTGTATGGAATAATGTATTTGTAATAGCAAATTGGACAATTGACTCACACCATGTTTTTCGCCTTTTCTGAGAATATGGTTTCACATGAGCCTAGCTGTTTTTAATACAAATAATGACTAGTTCAAGTAACCAGGCAATTTATTGGAGATATGCACATCTCTCGCTCATTCCCAGATATGCAGCTTAATAGAACGGTGTGCCTCAAACTAAAAAAATCAGTTTATTTGCAATTCTGTAACGCTTTGGTCTGCAGGTGGCAATGATTTGGAAACATTAGTTAAAGCACTTTTGTATCGTTACATTGAGATGTTACACTACTTGTGGTAAGTAACTTTTTTATAAAGCCCTTTGTAGGGAAGAGTATGAAGCGGTCACTGAAGTAGTACTGACACTAACATAAAGAGAACAACTCTAGACATAGCCCTTGCATTGTAACGTTGCTACTACGTTGCTAACGTATAGCCACTACATCTACTTACCACCATGTTTTACTGTTCCACTGAAAATCAAAAAGAAAAACCTTTGCAGACTCATTGTACTCAATAGTTTGGAGGTCTGCCTGCTGCTGTGACAGTAGTTTCCCTCGGTACTCCACAACAAAGTCGCCTTTGAATATGAGTTCAGTGGCAAAAACACCTCTGCCTAAGATTAAAGAAAAAGATGATTAAATTAGCAGTTGGTAGCTCAGTGGTAGAGTTCATGCTTTGTGTGTACGACGTCCTGGGTTCAAATCCCAGCTGCTCTCTAGGTCGCCGTCGCGAATGAGAAATTGTTCACAATCGGCCTACCTGCTTAAATAAAAGGTAAAAAAAAAAATGTGTCTGTTTTTACAGGGAATAATCCCTGTCAAACCCTTAGATTACAGCAATCAGGCTGGGCACAGAAGCAAAATTGTTTAAAGCACTGTGCTGAAGGAAAAAATGGTGTATCAAATGTCTAAAAGCTGTTGAATTGTCAGTTTTAATATCCCTGTATAATAGCAACCACCATTGTGTAGTGTGCCCTAGAGCAAGAGACAATCACTGCAGGCATTTCACTGATTCCAACTAAATCATATTCAGGAGTTTAACATTTACCTTTAAAATTATTGATAAAACGCTGCTGGAGACATGGTTTATCAATCCCCGCGTGGATATGGTACTCCGCATCTTGGATTATGACAAAGTAGTTCTTAGCCTGTTAGATCCCAGGTAGCCAGCGGATTCGGGCGGTGTACTGACTACGGCTCGCCGGAAGTGAGCCAGCTCTGGCCCAGTAATGGTTGCCAGATTTGGCTAGGTTATGGCTGTGCGGAGCTGGGCCGAAAGATGGCGCATTAGGCAAATTAAATTCTAAAAATGCCACAATTGCCCTTTCCTAGGATCTTACACCTATGAAGGGGTCCGAACTTCAAAATGAGTTTTGAATTCGTGATTTTTTTATTTATGTTATTCTAATTTAAGAGGTTTTGTAAACATCCAAAATCATGAATTTTTGATGCATGTGACTTTGGCGTGTTTTAATGCGCATGCGCGTGAACGTCCGAAATGCTTTCAAACACTGGAGCGGCGCAGAGCTGCCATGGAAACGGCGCGGGACCACTGCAACTGACGAGCAGCTAAACTCCCTCTCTCATGTTGTTTTCACTGCTTTCAGGTGAGTTTAGTCTCTTAAATCACACAAATAATACACACAACTGTCCTTGACACTTCTCTTACTTGTAATGTACACGCTTCTGTTGAATATTTACTTTGTAGAAATGGTTTATGGTCTTCGAAAAAAATCCTTCAGCATCTCAACCGTTACGTTACGCTAGGCTAACTAGCTTGAGCTTTTGTTTATGAAAGTTTGGTCTTTTAAAATCACATCTTATGTGTAACGTTAGATGATATGTTTTTAATAGTTTTGTATTGGTTTTTGCTTGGAAGTGAGCCAATTTAGTTAACATAAACGTGTGTTGTTAAGCAGTGACATCACTTAACCTAAGATTACTATAGGAGCAAAACGGTTAAATCTAGGAGTTTTTGTCCTCATGTTTGTGGTCTACTGGGACACTTTGGTCATAAATCCCCCTCATTAACAAAAATGTACAATTACGTTATCCAACATGACTAGAAAATATATATAGTCTTTCCCACAGCATTTGCATTGGTGGACCGTGGCACCTCTAGGGTTCGTAAGAATCTCGTAAGTGTAGAATCTGCCATTTAGATTACATGGCTACTTGATAACAACAATACTGATAACAATAGACTAATCCAGCAAGCTGTGTGCTAATGTGATGTGTATTCTTCTCATTTCAGCTCCTGAGTCCATTTGGGCTGAAGGTCAAGACAGAACCAAACCAAAGCTGGACTGTAACCTACTGGCCTATATGACAGACTTCATACTGATAACTACTGGCATGGATGCTGCATCACATGTTTTTAAACAAAGACTTTTTCACCTAGAATTTAAAGTGTGGTTGAGTTTTCATTCACCTGGCCTTCATGAGGAGACTCATGCATGTGTCTTTATCTTATGTGAGTGGATATCATTAAACATTCTTAAAAGTACTGCTTACTTCTGAATTTATTTCGTAGTATGTGTAAAAAATTCCAAGAAAAGAAAAGAAACTTCTAGAAATGTATTGAAGTAATTAAGTAATTATTTGTTGAGTAATCACGATTGTTGGGACCTGTTAATGTAGTAGTACAGTATATATTGCAAACCTATGCTTGTGTTGGGCACGTGTTACTTCCCAAGACAATTTAGAGGAGGTATATGATGCTGTGTATTTAAAGGTGCATTGAGTCATGTTTATTTGTTCAATATGTAATTTATGTATATAATATATGTTTTACAGTGGAACAAATTGCTTTGTTTGTTTTGTTTTTTACCACTGCCCGGCACCATTTTATCATCAATAATTTTGTATTACTTTGTAGTTCATTGTTTTGTCAAATGTGAGAATAAATGCAAGATTATATATTTTCTTTAAGATTATGTAACTTCTGTAATAAAGTCTGTGTCATTAAATGGAAACTTGTCTTTCTGTTGTTATTTTGTAGATTTATTTTGTAACTAGGCTTAAAATGTAATTTAAGATAATTTAGTAAAAAAAAAAAAAAAGGTATGGTTGCCTTTGGAACCCAGCCTCGGGCTAGTTCTGGCTAATCGTACAATTTATGCTGGCGTGATTATGGCCCTACGCCGGCAGCTTCGGATCAGTTTCGACTCGGGCCAGTGTACTCGGGCGATTCTGGCGCGTCATTCATTGCGCGTTCCACCAGAATCGGCGGCGCATCCGGGCGAGTTATTTCTTCCGGCTTGCCGGAATAGCCTCTATGCGCGATCGCTTCTGTCTAAGCCCACTTACTTCCGGTGCTGGGCCGAAAGCAGCAGTGCTGGATGATTCTGACAGCATTAAAGACTCATTAAGAGACTGATTTATCTCAAAACTCACTTTCATGTTTGAATGCCTTCTGTTGTGATCCGATGTGGATTCTGACCATCGTATTAAGGTATATTTATAGATTACGCGATGCAAAAGACTATACATGCTAGTTACCATTGTAAACAAGGTAAATTTATGAACGGTTGAAGAAATCAGACAAATAATAAAGTCTATCACAAACATGTTTTTATTTTATCTGTCAGTATAAGCCTGTCTCGTCTCTTATTTCACGAGTTCACACTTACATCAAATTAAATAGAGTAAATATTATGCGTATTTGGCGTGCTGTCCGGGAGGGCTCGGGCTCGGAATTTTGCCCAACCCAGAGTACACCCCCGTGATGGAAATAGTCTAAAATTAGACTACATATATTAATTTGATGTCTTATGTGAGTTTAAATAAGTGAGGAGTAGGGGTGGTGGAGGGATGCTAAGAAAACAGTCAACGACAGGAAGGTAAATCGGCTGTCTATATACACCTCCTATCATTGATTTTTAATGAGCTCCTCTTGTGTTCGATTAGGTTTAATTATCTGGGTCAGCTTCCACTTAACAGTTTTAATTTCCTGAACGTGCTCCTCCCGAAATTTGTTTATAAAACATCAAAAATAAAGCATTTTTTTTGGTAGCTTCCTCTGATTCTCTGACTGAAAATAGGCAACTGTACTAATAAACAAAACAAACGCGACTGAATATGTGTCCTCTTTCTTTTGTGAACTAGGCTCTCAATACCGTTACGTCTAAGTCCCGCCCCTCCGCTTCCAGCTCATGGGACCTTATTTCGGAAAAAATATGTATGGTAGTCAATGGCGAGAGACAACTTATCTTTTTATTCTGTCTGAACTGTGCCCTGAATTACACATATGATGTTTGTCAATTTAAAAGATAATAATAAAGGTCAAGAAAGTCACAGTTTGTCATAAAACAGAAGAGTAACATTTAGTTTTATGTGAAAATCGCTCAAAGAACTACATCTCCCGGGAAGCGAAACAACAAGCTGGTATGTGTGCAGTGGTACAAAACACTCAGGTATGTTGGCGTAACGTTACGATTATAGCGTAAGACTATAGAAGAAATGACAGACGTTAGCTTCAGTAAAGTTAGCTTCATTCATTGAGAGAAAAGGTAGGCTACGTCAAATGCACGCCTTTTGGGTTTGTAGTCTTTGTTTTACGTATTTTTCACAGCCTTATACCTCAACCGTGCGACTTTCTTGACTTTAAAATGTATCTTTTAAATTGACAAACATCATGTGTGTAATTCAAGGCACAATTCAAACGAGATCAAAATATTTGTTGTCTCTTGCCATTGACTACCATACAATATTTTTCCAAAATAAGGTCCCATGGTGGTCCACCGGCTATTACCATTTCTTTGTGACTAATGTGCAATTCTGTGCAAAATTAATTAATTATGATCAATGTCACTTTTATTTGTAAACCTAAAGAGGTAACATCGATGCTTGGGTTTTAAATATTTAGGCTAGGCAAACCACAAAAATACCAGCGAACGGTCACATTTATCATGTTTGTTTAGCGATCACGCGGTTTCTAGTGATTTCTTTCTGATTCATTTTCTGATAAAAGTAAATTTCGTTGGTGTAATGATGTGTTTGTGTGATGTTGCTCCAGAGAGGTGTGTTACGGGTGTTTTTAGTGAAGCGCTGTGGACTTCTGGCCCGACAGTGGAAACGCAATAGATTTTGAGCCTGGTGCTACTGGCCCGATGCCTCCAGCCTGGTTCTGCCCGTTTAAAGGGTTAGTTCATCCAAAATTGATAATTCTGTCAGTAATTACTCACCCTCATGTTGTTCTAACCATGTAAGTCTTTCGTTCATCTTCTGAACACAATTTAGGATATTTTTGATGAAATCTGAGGGCTGTCTAACTCCTCCATAGGCTTTCAGAGAGAATGAATCTTGCTGGCCCAGAAAAGTTATTAAAGAGATCATTAATATAGTCCAAGTGACTACAGTGGCTCAATCTTAAGTTTATCAAGCAACGAGAATACCTTGACCTGAAGAACGCCTACTTCTTTGTCTCCTACCTCGACGCGGACCGTTCCTACAGGTCTGCTTCGAGGGGCGGACATTCAGTACGCGTTCCTCCCATTGGGGCTAGCTCTGTCCCCTCGTGACTTCACAAAGTCTGTCGAGGCAGCCCTTGCACCACTCAGGCAGCACGGGGTTCGCATCCTGAACTGCCTCGGCGACTGGCTCAGACTGAGTCACTCTCGAGACGGTGCGAACACAGAGTTCTAGTGCTCCAGCACGTAGCCTGTCTGGGCCTTCAGGTCAACTGGGAGAAGAGCAACTCTGCTCCGTGCAGGGGATCTCTTTTCCCGGTATGGTTTTCAACTCGGTCGCCATGTGCGTGTAGCTTACCAGCAAGCACGCGCTGTCAATGCTGACTTGCCTCCGTTAATTCAAAGCAAGAGTGCGGTTCCACTGAAGTGTTTCAGAGGCTCCTGGGGCATATGGGCATCTGCAGCCACAGTGACGCCGCTCGTATTGCTTCATATGAGACCGCTTCAGCATTGGCTTCGCGATCGGGTCCCGAGATGGGCATGGCAGTCTGGCGCTCCGGGTCCAAGTGACTCGGGCCTACTTACAGACGCTCACCCCGTGGTCGAACCTCAGTTTTCTACGGGCCGGGGTGCCCTTAGAACGAGTTTCCAGGCATGTTGTCGTATCGACGGATGCCTCTGCCACGGGTTGGGGTGCCATGTGCAATGGACAAGCAGCCGCGGGCTCCTGGAAGGACCCCAGCGCCTCCTGCATGTCAATTGCCTCGAGTTGCTGGCAGTACGGTTTGCCCTGCACCGCTTCCGAGCGTTCAACATGTGCTTGTCCGGACAGACAACACGGCCGTAGTAGCGTACATCAACCATCAGGGTGGTCTACGCTCCCGCCGTATGTCTCAACTCGCCCGCCGTCTCGTTCTATGGAGTCAGAAGCGCCTGAGGTCCCTTCGTGCTGTCCATATTCCGGGAGTCCTGAACCTCGCAGCCGACGAGCTCTTGCGGTTACAGCCTCTCCCGGTAGAATGGAGACTCCATCCCAGTCGGTCCAGCTGATTTGGGAACAGTTCGGGGACGCGCAGGTAGATCTGTTGCCTCCCACGACTCTTCCCACTGCAGCCTGTTCTATTCCCTGTCCAAGGGCACGCTCGGCACGGATGCTCTGGCGCACAGCTGGCCGCGGGGCCTACGCAAGTATGCGTTTCCCCCAGTGAGCCTACTCGCACAACTCTTGTGCAAGATCAGGGAGGACAAGGAGCAGGTCCTTTTGGTCGCCCCATACTGGCACGGCCGGGCCTGGTTCTTTGAACTCTTACTCCTTGCGACAGCCCCTCCCTGGCCTATTCCTCTGAGACCCCCTCACTCAGAGACGGGGCACTCTTTGGCACCGCGTCCCGATCTGTGGAGCCTCCACGTGTGGCTCCTGGATGGGGCGCGGCAGGTTTGAGTGGCCTGCCACCTTCGGTGGTCGCCACCATCACTTCCGCTAGGGCAGAGTCCACTCGGCATGCCTATGCGTTGAAGTGGAACCTCTTCGTCACCTGGTGCTCTTCCCGCCAAGAAGACCCCTGGAAATGCCGATCGGGTCCGTGCTCTCGTTCCTCCAAGAAGGGTTGGAGCGAAGGCTGTCTCCCTCCACCCTCAAAATTTATGTGGCCGCAATATCTGCCCACCACGATCTCTTGGAGAACAGAAAGGTAAGTCAGCACGACCTGATCATCAGGTTCCTAAGGGGGGCGAGGAGACTGAATCCTCCTCGCTCTCCTCTCGTCCCTCTTGGGACCTCTCAGTAGTTTTAAGTGCTCTGCATTGGCCTCCGTCAAGAGGGTCGGGGACCTGCAGGCATTTTCGGTTGACGAAGCGTGCCTGGAGTTTGGGCCGGCTAATTCTCACGTGATCCTGAGACCCCACCCTGGATATCAATCAATCAATCAATCAACTTTATTTATATAGCGCTTTTACAATGACGATTGTTTCAAAGCAGCTTCACAGTGTTAAACAGGACAACATTGCAACAAAATTTGATTTGGCTAGTTTAATTTGGATAGTTTATAGAATTATATATGACCAAATTAATAAATTCTATTTGTATATTTAGTTGAGTAACTTGGATCATAATTTTAGTGTCCCCAACTGAGCAAGCCAAGCCAAAGGCGACAGTGGCAAGGAACCAAAACTCCATCAGGGCATGATGGAGAAAAATAAACCTTGGGAGAAACCAGACTCAGTCGGGGTGCCAGTTCTCCTCTGGCCTATTATTAACAGTGTATAATTATTACTCTGGCAACTCTGGCAGGTCATAAATCATATTAGATAGGAATATTCGAAATTTTGGGTATCACGCAAGAGACGGGTTCATTTAGGATGGCGCGTCGATTACACAAGAATATGAATACTTGAAAGATCGGAGTTATTGCGCCGGAGACGGGTTAATTGAGGATGGCGTGGCGGTGAGGCAAATTCAGAGGAGACACTAATGGACACGGTCTCAGCAGACACTCCAGGATGAGCTGGTCATGTCCAGATGCAGGTCCACCATCCGATCCGGACACGGCCTGGATCCGGCCGACTGCAGTAAACCTCGGGATAAAACAGAGACACTAACAATAGTTTGGATGCCACTCTTTTTATGATGTAACGAGTACATCAGGTGTTATGGGAAGTGTTCCCGGTTCCGGCTGACCTAGTTAATGCAGCCTAACAATCATTCGTTTGATTTGAATAAAGAAAGTTAAAAATGTTCTATGTGTATGCCATAGTAAAGAGATGCGTTTTTAGTCTAGATTTAAACTGACAGAGTGTGTCTGCTTCCCGAACAATGCTAGGAAGACTGTTCCAGAGTTTAGGTGCTAAATAGGAAAAGGATCGACCGCCTGCAGTTGATTTAGATATTCTAGGTATTTTCAACTGGCCAGAGTTTAGAGACCGCAATAGACGTGACAGAGTATAATGCATTAAGAGCTCGCTTAAGTACTGGGGAGCTAAACCATTTACTGCTTTATAATAATAAGCAAGATTTTAAAATGTATGCAATGTTTAATAGGGAGCCAGTGCAGTGTTGACAGAACTGGACTAATATGATCGTACTTCCTGGTTCTAGTAAGAACTCGAGCTGCTGCGTTTTGGACCAGCTGGAGTTTATTTATTAGGCGAGCAGGGCAACCACCCAGTAGAGCATTACAATAATCTAGCCTTGAGCTCATGAATGCATGTACTAATTGTTCAGCATTTTGCTAGAAACGTGGCTTTCAAACGAAAGATTGGTATCAAAGAGCACACCCAGGTTCCTCACTGACGCCGAGGACTTGACAGAGCAGTCATCAAGTGTTAGACAGTATTCTAGGGCACTACTTTTGGAGCTTTTCTGTCCAATAATTAAAAATTCAGTTTTATCTGATTTAAGCTGCAGGAAATTACTATTCATCCAATTTTTTATATCAGCTATGCATTCCGTTAATCTTGTGAATTGGTAAGTTTCGTCAGGGTGTGAAGAAATATAGAGCTGAGTATCATCAGCATAACAATGAAATCTAACGCCATGCTTCCTAATGATATCTCCCAGTGGTAGCATATACAGGGTGAAAAGCAACGGTCCTAACACTGAGCCTTGCGGTACTCCATACTGAACTTGTGATCGGTGTGACATCTCTTCATTTATTGCTACAAACTGATAACGGTCAGATAAGTAAGATTTAAACCATGCCAATGCAGTTCCACTAATGCCAACATAATTTTCGAGTCTATTCAAAAGAATATTGTGATCGATAGTATCGAATGCAGCGCTAAGATCGAGTAACACTAATAGAGAGATACAACCACGATCAGATGATAAGAGTAAATAATTTGTAACTCTAATTAGAGCAGTCTCAGTACTATGATACGGTCTAAATCCTGACTGAAAATCCTCACATATACCATTTCTTTCTAAAAAGGAACATAATTGTGAAGACACAGCCTTTTCTAATATTTTTGATAGAAACGGTAGATTCGAGATTGGTCTGTAATTGACTCATTCTTTAGGATCAAGTTGTGGTTTTTTAATAAGTGGTTTAATTACAGCCAACTTAAAAGTTTTTGGTACATATCCTAATGTCAAGGATGAATTAATAATATTAAGTAGAGGAGCAATGACCTCTGGTAGCATCTCTTTTAATAGCCTAGTCGGTACAGGGTCAAGCATACATGTTGTTGATTTTGATGATTTAACAAGTTTAGCCAATTCTTCTCCTCCTATAGCAGTGAATGAGTGTAATTTTTCCTCAGTGACACTACAATGTTCTATCTGAAGTGATACTGTAGTAGACGGCTGCATGGTTATAATTTTATTCCTAATGTTATCAATCTTACTAGTAAAGAAGTTCATAAAGTCATTACTGCTGTGTTGTTTACAAACGTCAGAAGTTGAAGCTTTATCCTTTGTTAATTTAGCCACTGTATCGAATAAATACCTAGGGTTGTGTTTGTTTTCTTCTAAAAGAGTTGAGAAATAAGCAGATCTAGCAGTTTTTATGGCCTTTCTGTATGCAATCATGCTCTCTTTCCACAAATTGCGAAAAACCTCCAGTTTTGTTTTCTTCCAGCTGCGCTCCATTTTTTCTGGCTACTGTTTTAAGGGCCCGGGTGTGCTCGTTGTACCACGGCATTGGACTATTTGCTTTAATCTTCTTTAAGCGCCGAAGAGCAACTATGTCTAAAGTGCTAGTAAAGAGAGAGTCAGTAGTTTCTGTTGCAACATCAAGTTCTTCTTAATATGGTGTATATTAAGAAGAACTTGATGTTGCAACAGAAACTACTGCGCTCCATTTTTTCTGGCTGCTGTTTTAAGGGCCCGGGTGTGCTCGTTGTACCACGGCATTGGACTATTTGCTTTAATCTTCTTTATGGTGTATATTAAGAAGAACTTGATGTTGCAACAGAAACTACTGACTCTCTCTTTAGTAGCACTTTAGACATAGTTGCTCTTCGGCGCTTAAAGAAGATTAAAGCAAATAGTCCAATGCCGTGGTACAACGAGCACACCCGGGCCCTTAAAACAGCAGCCAGAAAAAATGGAGCGCAGCTGGAACTGTGAAATGGAACTGTGCTTCTGACACCTGCCATGCACCTGTGGCTTGATCTAAAGGAACTACCTCCTAGGGCCAATGAATCCCATATTGTAAGCATGTGAGTACGATTCAAAATAAGGTTAATTTCCACATTAGTAGAAGTTATGAGGTCCAATCCCACAATTTCACATTGTTCTCTTGAACAAATTTCTCGTCTTTGACCACTACTAGAATATCCCCCATCTTTAACTGGCCAAATTACTCTGCTTTTGTAACATTCATGGTGATAGTTACATCCACCATAGATGCCTTCTCGATATTTAGCAAGGTCTTTGTCATTACTTGGCACCCAATCCCATAATCCCCATTTGGAAATAAAGGGTAAAGTAAAATGTTGGTCAGATTTCAGAGTTGCATTCCGAGTGATTCCTTGAACTCGAGGAGTCCATAAAGCTTCGCTTCCATGGTAAATCCCGAATAAAATTAAAAACAAGCATACCATTGTCGTTGTGTATTGAGAATAACTTGCAACTATCTCTAATCAATGTCAATGGAATTGATTCCTGGAATGGAAGCAGAGAAGTCATTAACACCACTTACCCAGTTTCTAAAAGTAACTGACGAACATTGATCATTTTCAGGCCATAAGCTATCGCTATCATTTTGTTCAGTCACTAAACAAGGTTTAACTTCTGACCAATGATACCATCTATCTGTTCCTACACCCTTCCCTTTAAGGCAAACACTCGTATCTGTAGTTAAGAGTATTTCATATGGTCCTTCCCACCTAGGCTCTAAACCTTTCCTAGCAATTCGTTTGACCATAACAAAACTGCCTAACTCGGGAATGTGTGGAATATCAGTAGTGGTGTGTTTTTCATCCCACTGCTGCTGAGCTTCTCGCACTTTCTGGTTGTTTCCTTTGGTAGCTCTGTCCAGCATAGTGAGATAACGTTTTAACTTTTCTTGGAACAATGTGGAATCTCCTCCTGTTCCGCGGAGCATCAGGAGGCAGAACCATTGCTCTTCCAGTCATTAGTTCAAAAGGGGTTAGTCCTGTTACTCTGTTTGGAGTTGCTCTTAAGTTCCACAAAATAGCAGGTAATAATCTGTGCCAACCTTGGCCAGTCTGAAAATGTCCATACCTATAAGGCTTCCTTGTGAATTCGGCCCCACCCAGAAAGGTGTCCATAGGACTTCATCTTCATGTATTTGCAGAGGAACTGGTATACTTTTGTGAAATATCATGATATCTCCTCCAACTCCTTCAACTTCTATGGCTTCATGTGTTGTAGGTAGATTCAAATCAGTTATGGAGAGGGAAGCTCCTGTATCGATTAGACAGTCACATTGATGGCCCCCTATCAAAGCAGGGATGAAAAGTCGATTGTCTCTTTTGTTACTCTCACAGGGGGCTGCTGATTGCTATTGTGGACGAATAATTCCCTCAATGAGCTGACGAACTTGTGCTTCAGTCCATGTCTTCCCTCAAGAGGTTTTATCATTGTTTTTGGTGTTTACCTGTTTAAATGACGGGCCTTTACCTTCTGCTCCACCTCCTTTAGCCCAACAGTCTTTTATGATGTGGCCAGTCTTCCCACAATTTTGGCAGAACTTCAACATCCTATCTGCATTGATGTTGGATTGAGCGAACGCCACTCCTCTTCGATTTGATTTGTTTCCTTCATCCTTGTTTGATCTAATAGCCATTTCTAGACGACCAGCCCATTGCATAATTTGATCAAACGTTTCTCCTGGATTGACTCCAAGTAATAAGGCTTGTTGATATTTTGTGCTAAAACCATCCACAAGTGTGTCAGTAAACTGTACATCATCTCTGTCTGGTTCTTTTTTTGCACAGTGAGCCCATCAAGGCATATTCATCTGGAGATTCATCATCTTTTGCTTAATCACTGTTACTGATGTGAAAGGAATCTTACCACTGCCCAGGATCTCTTGGATTTCTTTTCGGAACACATCTAAGGCTTGCCAAAGACCCAGGGGTCGTCCCTGGCCATCAACCCACAAGTCTATCCATTGGGCTGTTGTTATTGACGCTGGCAAGCGTTCCCATCTGTCTCTTGGGATTTTAGCTTTTACAATGGTGTGTATGTCTCTTAGTGACATTTGATGTGCTTCAACCAAGGAATCTAATTCTCGCCAAAACTCTGTGTTTGGATCTTGTCTCTTCAGAGGAGGCAAGGCCATGAGAATGGCTTGACGTTCTCCTGGTGTGAATGGTCTTTCTTCCATCATCATTTCAGATTGCACTTCTTCCCTTTTCATAGCAGGTGAAGAGAATTCAGGACCGACCTTATCAATTGTTATCATGTCGTCTTCTCTTGTCTCATCGCCCCAATCAGAGGTAGGTGCTGGTATACCTCGCAGCATGTCTCTGTTTGGCTGGGTTGATTTGGACCTGGTTATTACTGGAGCGGCTTGTGCAGATGCAATAAATATTTTGTCAACTGGCCCTCCATTTGGCTTAGAAGAACTTTTACGTTGTTCAGGCAAAGTTGGATAAATTGGGTTGTATGGAGGAGGCATTACAGTTTTTGCTGAGTTTACTGGTGCTTGCAAAAATTTACTTTCAGCCTCGGCTATTATATTTGTCCAATCTGGATCAAATGAATCATCAATGATTGTTTTATCTTTTTCTGAACATGTAATAGACATGATTTTATTCAACTTTATTCGACTCCCATCCGTACTGCAACAAATTCCACCTTGTTTCACAATCCAGTGGGCTGCCAGGATCGGAAAGGCTTTCAGTTTAACAGAGTCTTTTTGGATCATGAACCATCTAAACTGTTCATCCAAAGAGGCATCAACATCTAGTCCTTTCTTCGAAAACTTGGCTTGTTTTTGCTCTTCTTTTTTAAGTACCAAGCAGATATTGTTCTGCTATTATAGACACTCTCTGCCGTTTTGCAGATGGTCTGTGTGTCTGTGCTTCTCAGCAGCAGGGCTATGTATAGCTCTGTGTGTGCGTGTATGAGTGTGTGTCTATGTGTGTGTGTTTGCTGAAGGGAAGGGTCCTGCCCTGCCCTCTCTCCCTCTCTCTCTCCCTAGCTGACAACTCGGGAAACAAAGAAAGAAGAGAAAGAAAACAAAAGTTAAATCCTAAATATTCTTATAATTCTTAAAAATTTACAGTTGAACTCAGATCAGTTCCCACCCCAAATATTGAACAGCTTTACTGTCAAAATCAGAAGGCCAACGATTCTAGCCACTATTATTCATAAAGGCGCCTTATACTTTAGCGTGTTTAAATGTTTTAGGGCTTTTCTTTAACACTGCACTACCTTTAGCGCAGACCCGTCACTTTAAACCGCTTTAATCTCAAAGCTTGTTGCACTTCCCCACACTTTTTCTGAGTGTGGCTCTTCAGTGTGTGGACATGTTTTAGAGTTTTTCCTGCCACCGATTACTGCAGACTCGCCACATTCCACCACCTCACAGTCACAACGAGCTAATTGCTAAATCGCATTACGGATTATTCTCCCGAAAATTGACAAAGTTGGTCTTTTGCACAAAAGATCCACTTCTACCCAGCTTCATTCAATATTTTGGAGGTTTACTGATCATCACATTGTATGATTTTTTTAAAAAAAAATATTTTGTGGGAAACACTGGCGATTTTGCAGGTTATCTCCACTGTATATGACTTAATAAACTAAAAAAAAACGAAAAGCCAATGAAAGAAATCCATGTGATTAATATGCACACCTAAATGTAATCTAAGCATAAAAATAATTTTAAATGTGTATTCATTACAATTATTTTTTGTAGGAGATTGCGTACTGTATGGGAGTGCGGGGCACAAAGTAACACTTTTGACTTTCTCAGTTTGTGTAAATTTACTTATGGTTCAGAGTATTTATTTTATCCCACATTAATTTCCCACATATCTAGAACAATTATGTGTTTTTGTTTAATTAATACATACTTTTTTCTTGATTTACCCCGAAAGAATGGAAGTGAAATATGACAACATGCCCCATAGGTGGGGTGCATTGTAAAATGTGTGGGGTACATTGTAACTTAAAATGTTATCTGATCTAATAAAAAAAATATACAAAACAAACTAAAATATTTTCTAAATAAAATACAATTAAAAAAACTTTCATATAATTATAATGGGAATTTTTAATAATTAAATATTAACTCATTTTTTAGTTTTGACTACAAACACATGAAAATACAGCTGTACAACATAGTTCAAAACAAATAAATAATTTGTCATTTCTGAACATTGACTCTCAGTCTTTATTCACCTTTTTCTCATGTTTTCTCAATAAAATTAATAAAAGTATAGAGTATAATAGCATATTTCTAATAGGGGCACATTGTAACACAGTGTTGCAACATGCCCCGCCTGCACAACTGGGATTTAAACCCTGCTAGTGTCTTCTGCTAGTTAGCGAAGCATTAAGGAACCATCTCAACTGATATAACATATTGGAGATTAAAATAATATCAGATTTGTCTTATTTAAAATAAACACAAAAATAGAGACGAAAAATTAACTTAAGTAAGAAATTTACTTTTGCTATGGTTTAATAAATGTCTATGGATATCTTTCAAAAAAATAAAAAATTGGCGGAATTTTTTTTATATATATAGTGTTATGGCAACTAGTTAATACACCAAGTTTCGTCATCTGCGCTCCCCTGTTAACCTGATTACCTGAAGTCGTCGACATTGTAATTGTAAATTTACTGAAATCAAATGTTGTTTTTAGATAAGTGCAGATTTCGTAAATAATTTGCACTACTGTGTTTACCTACTATATCTCATCTACTGCGCGAAACCAGATCATCACCTTTTGCCAAGCTAAATCTAGCTGTCAGTGGAGTTATGCTGCAGAGTAAATAGATTTAACATCAAACGATAGTTTGGACATTATCTCCGCCGACAACATGTCTAAGGTAGGATAACAATAATTACATAATCTACATTGTTTCATAGCTTTATCATTACTTTGTATTGGCCGCTATACAAATGTGTGGGGTTGTGTTGCGTGGACAGGCTGTACCTACGGTAGTTCTAATCACGTATGCTATCCTGTTAGCTAGCCTAAGCTAGTGGTCCAGCGAGCTCAGGCAGGGTGCTGGATGGGCCAGCATCCCTGGCGTGTTGGTAGGGATCCCAATTCGTCGGTCAGTTCCGACGTCATTCGAACGTGACCGACTGAAAGGGAACGTCTCGGTTACATATGTAACCCTCGTTCCCTGAAGGAGGGAACAGAGACGTACGTCCCGTCGCCAGGTGCTGTGCTTCTGCTGAAGGACCCGCCACTAGTTTGGCTCCTAATTGGCTCGTTTAGAAACACTCAAAGCAGATTGGTCTCTGAAGGCAGATCCCAATTCGTCGGTCAGTTCCGACATACATCTCCGTTCCTCCTTCAGGGAAAGAGGGTTACATACGTAACCGAGACGTTTTGAGTAATGAACCAGGCTGGTTCAGAAATGTCTTTCTGTGTCTTACCCTCTCGCTTGAGGGTGTCAATGATGGCCTTCTGGACAGCAGTCAGGTCAGCAGTCTTACCCATGATTGCGGTTTTGAGTACTGAACCAGGCTGGGAGTTTTTAAAAGCCTCAGGAATCTTTTGCAGGTGTTTAGAGTTAATTAGTTGATTCAGATGATTAGGTTAATAGCTCGTTTAGAGAACCTTTTCATGATATGCTAATTGAATTTTGGGTTTTCATGAGCTGTATGCCAAAATCATCAGTATTAAAACAATAAAAGATCTGAAATATTTCAGTTGGTGATCAATGAATCTAAAATATATGAAAGTTTAATTTTTATCATTACATTACGGAAAATAATGAACTTTTTTTTATCATAATATGCTAATAAATAATCCTTTTGCAGAAATGACTGCTTCAATGCGGCGTGGCATGGAGGCAATCAGCCTGTGGCACTGCTGAGGTGTTATGGAGACCCAGGATGCTTCGATAGCGGCCTTAAGCTCATCCAGATTGTTGGGTCCAGCGTCTCTCAACTTTCTCTTCACAATATCCCACAGATTCTCTAAGGGGTTCAGGTCAGGAGAGTTGGCAGGCCAATTGAGCACAGTAATACCATGGTCAGTAAACCATTGACCAGTGGTTTTGGCACTGTGAGCAGGTGCCAGGTTGTGCTGAAAAACGAAATCTTCATCTCTATAAAGCTTTTCAGCAGATGGAAGCATGAAGTGCTCCAAAATCTCCTGATAGCTAGCTGCATTGACCCTGCCCTTGATAAAACACAGTGGACCAACACCAGCAGCTGACATGGCACCCCAGACCATCACTGACTGTGGGTACTTGACACTGGACTTCAGGCATTTTGGCATTTCCTTCTCCCCAGTCTTACTCCAGACTCTGGCACCTTGATTTCCAAATGACATGCAAAATTTGAGCGACAGTCCAGTGCTGCTTCTCTGTAGCCCAGGTCAGGCGCTTCTGCCGCTGTTTCTGGTTCAAAAGTGCCTTGACCTGGGAATGCGGCACCTGTAGCCCATTTCCTGCACACGCCTGTGCACGGTGGCTCTGGATGTTTCTATTCCAGACTCAGTCCACTGCTTCCGCAGGTCCCCCAAGGTCTGGAATCGGTCCTTCTCCACAATCTTCCTCAGGGTCCGGTCACCTCTTCTCGTTGTGCAGCGTTTTTGCCACACTTTTCCTTCCCACAGACTTCCCACTGAGGTGCCTTGATACAGCACTCTGGGAACAGCCTATTGGTTCAGAAATGTCTTTCTGTGTCTTACCCTCTCGCTTGAGGGTGTCAATGATGGCCTTCTGGACAGCAGTCAGGTCGGCAGTCTTACCCATGATTGCGGTTTTGAGTAATGAACCAGGCTGGGAGTTTTTAAAAGCCTCAGGAATCTTTTGCAGGTGTTTAGAGTTAATTAGTTGATTCAGATGATTAGGTTAATAGCTCGTTTAGAGAACCTTTTCATGATATGCTAATTTTTGAGATTTACAGGTTTTCATGAGCTGTATGCCAAAATCATCAGTATTAAAACACTAAAAGACCTGAAATATTTCAGTTGGTGTGCAATGAATCTAAAATATATGAAAGATGAATTTGTATCATTACATTATGGAAAATAATGAACTTTATCACAATATGCAAATTTTTGAGAAGGACCTGTATTTGTTATTGTTTTTGTCTGTTTGTTTAAATGTCTGAGTGGATCTTGTCTCTTTCCATTCACTACCTGACACGTAAGCGTTGTATTGTCATTAATAAATGATTTTCAACGTTACTTTTTGTTTCGCGTGTCCTTTAAAGTTGCTCACCCCTTTTCACGAGCATTCTTCTCAGTTCTCAGTTTCTCCAGTAAACTGTACTTTACTGGAGAAAAGTACAGTCAAACCAAAAATCAAAGTGCATTCAAGCCCTTGTACTGTCCAATTTTCAAAAAAAAATGTTTTGTTCTTTATAGGTTTGCTCATTCATATACTTGATATTTGTTGACTTTTTACTGCATTTTCAAAAAATCATAAAAATCTTTCCTTCATAGGTTTGCTCATTTCTTCAACTGATTCCTGTTCAGTGTGATCTAATACTGTACTAATTTTCACTGTATTTTGTTACTGTATAGGTTTGGAGAACATTCACCCCAACAATTCAATTTAAGCACTTAAAAAAATTGGTGTGAACGTGAAAATTGGACAGTGTAAGGGCTTGAATGCACTTTGGTATTTGGGTGGGTTTGACTGTACTTTTCTCCAAAACTATACAGTAAAATGACTTGTAAATAAATACAGTAATAGCCAGTGTCACCTTGAACAAATATCAAGTATAACTTGTGTGTGACGTTCTTCTGTTTTGCGAGTATTACAGCGCTGATATATGTGGCTTAACAGAGGCATTTACAGTTGTTCAGTTTAATCTGTACTGCATCTGAACCTCCTCCTGAAGTGCTTTGAGTGACTGGATCCGTCTCCAAAGCATTTCAGATGGAGTTACACCTGGTATTGAGTAATTGGACAGCTCAATCAGTAAAAATATGGACAGGTGTAATAATTACAATAAATAGTCAGTTGTTTATATCAAAATAAAAATAATATTTTACAAAAAACAAAAAAACACCTGTTGGCCTTTTCTAAATGAGTGTTATTTTGTGTTTAGCAGTTCACTGGTGAGTGTCGTCTGTGAGCTGGAGACATGAGTGAATTACAGGTGAGTTAAACTTTACATTCATGATTTACCTTGTTAAATTCTCATTTGATTATAATAAAAAGGGACATTATTGATTTTGTTTTTTTTATTAAATTGGTATTAAAACGTCATTTAATAAGTACATATACAACCATACCACATGACTGGTATTTTAAATAATTCATTTAATAAAGGTTTACAGTGAAACGGTACTGTCATTTTTTATCTGTTACATGTAAAATACTTTTTATTTTTACCTTCCATTACAGTTAATGTCCAGAAAAATATTGCAATTACTTGTGTTATACATACAAGTTTTAATAAATTGTTGTAAATGTAAAAAAAACAAGATTTAACAAGCAATAACAAATATTTAAGTAAAAATGATTGGGCTGTGGGAAATCTGTTTTGAAATTATGAATTGTAATCGATTTATTTTGATTATTTTTTGCAGCCCTGCCATGCACAGAATTATGGGAAATCTTAAGCAGTGAATGATGCATTAATTCAGCTTTAAAATGAGCAGATGAGCAGTCTTCATTCATAAAGAGATATTTCTGTATTTAATTGTAGGCTATTATATGCTGAACATTAAAGTGGCTTGGTGTAAAATGCTCATTTTATACGTGAATGTGGAGGACACTTTATTAAGAGACAGTACATTTTTCCCTAAAGGTTCCCTATATTGGATTACCCTCTGACTCCGGTAATGACGGCGATTCCTCGGATAAGAGCATTGGAATCAAACTCTCTGACTCCGGTAATGACAGCGATTCCTCGGATAAGAGCATTGGAGTCAAACTCTCTGACTCCGGTAATGATGGCGATTCCTCGGATAAGAGCATTGGAGTCAAACTCTCTGACTCCGGTAATGACGGCGATTCCTCGGATAAGAGCATTGGAATCAAACTCTCTGACTCCGGTAATGACAGCGATTCCTCGGATAAGAGCATTGGAGACAAACTCTCTGACTCCGGTAATGACGGCGATTCCTCGGATAAGAGCATTGAGTCAAACTCTCTGACTCTAGTGCTGATAGTGATTGGAGCATTGGATTACCTCCTTCTTTCAGCCGTGAGTATATTTCTTAATCGTGTCTATTCAGAATGACTTATGAGAATCAGCCTTTCTATTATGCGCAGGCCATTCATGCCTCATGTCATGTGTTAATGAATCACTCTACTCTTGTGAGTGTGTTTTACTAATCAACATAGTAATACAGTTGTAGTATTTTGTAGGAATAACTCTAGATCTTGATTTTAGGGGTGTTAGAAGGACATGGATACGCCGCACAGAAAGAACTTGGACGAGGGTCTTCAGGAACAGTGTATCTGGTCACCAACACAGATGGAGATCATTGTGTGGTCAAACTGATTGATTCCAGAGATGTAAGTTCAATCCTGCATTTACTACATCAAGAATTTACTTAAATATTGAATGACCATAATAACAATATATTTTCACTGATTTTAAAATGTTATTAAAGATGCCATTTTGCAATTGCAGAATAAGGAAGTAGAGATCTTGAGAAGTCTGAAATATGGATATATTATTACTTATGTGGATTCATTTAAAGGTATGTTTAAATTAAGAAAATATGTAATGTTTTTTTATAAAAAAATATTTGTTTTGTTCTAAGAGAACAATTAAAAATGAACATGTAATCTGTAGAGATTGAAGAACGATAACAAAATGAAGAAAACAAACATCTGCACAGTTGTTGTCTGTGAAATGAAGCCTTACACTTATGAGTAGATGTATTTGTTGAAATGATTCCCTGGCTGGATATTTATTTATTCAGATGAAGATGCTGGACTATTGTTTGTGGTGATGGAGTATTGTGAAGGAGGAGATCTTCATAAGAGGATGCAAACACAGAAAGAGAAGGAGAAAGAGAAAGGGATTTTTGAAGAAAAACAGGTGAGTTTCTTATGTAGACATACATATTCTTGGCATATTCCAATCATCACATGTGGTTTATGAATGACATTAATGCTAACAGTACTGAAGTAAATGGGAAGTACTGAGGAAGACCAGACCATCCTGCAAAATTATGAATGTGCCCTATGCCCTACTGATGAAGGGCTTGAAATAACCTAGTAAGACTAAAGATACAACCATTTTAAAGTATAAAGTGATAGCTGAAGAAATGACACGTTTTGAAATGTGTAACTAATAATAAAGAACTCGCTGTTTTCTCCGTATGCATCTTTTCTGTGTGTAGATCATTGACTGGCTTGTTCAGATGTGTTTGGCTCTGCAGTATCTCCATGAGAAGAATATCCTTCACAGAGATATAAAACCACAGGTAGACTCTGACAAAGCTTGAGAAACCATGTGTCACCAAGCCAAATGTGTTCTGATTCATGAGTTTTCTGCTGTCATTCTAGAATATCTTTCTGACTGAAGATGGTTACATCAATGTAGGAGATTTTGGATGCTCAAAAACATTACAAAGGTAAAAATAAATAAAGGAAATAATAGGATCTGATGAATGTTATATCTGTTGAATAGTATATATGTATACTATACATACACACCAATCAGGCATAACATTATGAGCACCTATGTTCCTTCCTTGGAGCACTTTTGATAGATCCTGACCACTGCAGACCGGGAACACCCCACAAGAGCTGCAGTTTTGGAGATGCTCTGACCCAGTCGTCTAGCCATCACAATCTGGCCCTTGTTAAACTCGCTCAAATCCTTACGCTTGCCCATTTTTCCTGCTTCTAACACATCAACTTTGAGGAGAAAATGTTCACTTGCAGCCTAATATATCCCACCCACTAACAGGAGATGAAGAGATCATCAGTGTTATTCACTTCACGATCAAAATGTTATGCCTGATCAGTGTATATATATATATATATATATATATATATATATATATATATATATATATATATATATATATTTAATAATATATATATATATATATTTAATAATATATATATATATATATATATATATATATATATATATATATATATATATATATATATATATATATATATATATATATATATATATATTTAATAATATGTTTGTTTCATCTCATTACTACCAATACAGAAGTGGAAACAAATTAGAAAGTATTCATGAAGGAGTATGAATGCATACTACAGTTTTTCACCTATAGGGTTAGGTACAGAGGAATATAGTATAGAGGAAAATATTGGCACACTGAGTTTCTCTCACACACATAAAGAGGCTACACACATCTCTGTTAACTGTAAAGACCCAAAGCAAAATGGAAGGACCAAACTGATGAAGTGATTTTGAACAAAATCAGGTCTAAACAAAGTGAACACTCTCTACTGTTTTTCATGTTCAATACGGTAAATCTGCTTGCTTTTAAGCAATCTATTGTATATAAAGTGCTATATAAATAAACATGATGTGACTTTATTGGAGTGCCGACTTGCAGAGCTCGTGCAAACATATCCACATTGCTGTGATCAGATGTTTCCTGGAGGATCTGTTTTCTGAACTCTGTTGTGTTTATTTTGTTAGTGAGAGGAACGCATGCAGCACATATTTACACATTTATAAACGCTGCTCTCAACAGTGTAGATGGCGTTAGGCTGTTCACTAATGGTATATCGCACCTTACATATTTCAAATTTCATTTTTACCCTGAGCAAAGAACAAAAAATAACTTTGTTGCGAGTTTATCAGTGCCTACAAAGGATATTTCAACCAAAAATGAACATTAGATTATGATTTCCTCTCCCACAAGTCCTCCTAGGTATATATGACATTCAAAGTTATATTAAAAATGTCCTAGCTCTTTTCAGCTTTATACTGCCAGTGAATGTCAGCCCAAAAAGTGCATCCATCCATTATAAAAGTAAACTATGGCTCCGGGGGTTAATAAAGGCCTTCTGGCGAAGTGATGCATTTGTGTAAGAAAAATATCCATGTTTAACATGATAAAGTACACTCACCTAAAGGATTATTAGGATCACCATACTAATACTGTGTTTGACCCCTTTCGCATTCAGAACTGCCTTAATTCTACCACATCCCAAAGATGCTCTATTGGGTTGAGATCTGGTGACTGGGGGCCATTTTAGTACAGCAAACTCATTGACATGTTCAAGAAATCAATTTGAAATGAGTCAAGCTTTGTGACATGGTGCATTATCCTGCTGGAAGTAGCCATCAGAGGATGGGTACATGGTGGTCATAAAGGGATGGACATGGTCAGAAACAATGCTCAGGTAGGCCGTGGCATTTAAACGATGCCCAATTGGCACTAAGGGGCCTAAAGTGTGCCAAGAAAACATCCCCCACACCATTACACCACCACCACCAGCCTGCACAGTGAAAACAAGGCATGATCGTTCCATGTTCTCATTCTGTTTACGCCAAATTCTGACTCTACCATCTGAATGTCTCAACAGAAATCCAGACTCATCACACCAGGCAACATATTTCCAGTCTTCAACTGTCCAATTTTGGTGAGCTTGTGCAAATTGTAGCCTCTTTTCCTATTTGTAGTGGAGATGAATGGTACCCGGTGGGGTCTTCTGCTGTTGTAGCCCATCCGCCTCAAGGTTGTGCGTGTTGTGGCTTCACAAATGCTTTGCTGCATACCTCGGTTGTAACGAGTGGTTATTTCAGTCAAAGTTGCTCTTTATCAGCTTGAATCAGTCGGCCCATTCTCCTCTGACCTCTAGCATCAACAAGGCATTTTCTCCCACAGGACTGCCGCATACTGGATGTTTTTCCCTTTTCACACCATTCTTTGTAAACCCTAGAAATGGTTGTGCGTGAAAATCCCAGTAACTGAGCAGATTGTGAAATACTCAGACCAGCCCGTCTGGCACCAACAACCATGCCACGCTTCTTTCCCATTCTGACATTCAGTTTGGAGTTCAGGAGATTGTCTTGACCAGGACCACACCCCTAAATGCATTGAAGCAACTGCCATGTGATTGGTTGAGTAGATAATTGCATTAATGAGAAATTGAACAGGTGTTCCTAATAATCCTTTAGGTGAGTGTATGTTAAAATATCTAGCTCTCGAAACACCACTGTATTCATCTCACACAGAAAGTGTAATGCCTATAGTGCTCGTCTGACATAATCATCGCTTCAGATACGCTTTCTCCGTTGAATAAGGAAGGTAGTTCAGATGATTGTATTCGTCTGGAAGAAGAATGTCATGTTGTGATGGGTGTCTGAGGTTGAGATTGAACTCAGGTCTTCAAGTCAACTGAACTGCGTCTTTACCTCTGAGCCATTGTGGAGGACCCACAGTAGATGGACCCAAGAGCAAAAGAATAACTTGTAGGCGTAGATGACTGAACAAAACGTGTCTTTACTAAAGCATCCAAGTTTTAAAAGTACAACAAAGGAAGCCAAGCTTCCAGAGAAAAATCAAAGAAATAAAAGTTGCGCAAAAAGGCAAATCTAAAAACCAACAGACTTAACTTTCTTAGCAAGGAAAATACAAAGCATAGTAGGCTCATGACTGAACACAACTGAAAGAAAGAGGCATGCTTAAATAGGGCAACACAAACAAGCTAATGAACCCCACAGGTGAGAGAAATTAAATACTAATGAGTGGCAACAATGAACTTTGCATAAGCTGAGGCCACCCAGTGGCTGGGAGAGTCATTACAGCTAGAGCCTTCCACATGTACACCTAGGATGACTTGAGGAGAGTAAATCATGGGGTAATTTTCGAACTATCCTTTTAAGTGTGGCCTTTTACATCAATATATCATCAGGATTCGCTGGTCACATTACATGCTACTAAACCAGGATCATTTCACCTGCTCCTTTTCTCCACAATGTCTCTGTTATTGGATTTTAAAATAATGATTTCTGTTCAATTTTTTTTAACTCTCAGTCTTTTTTCTCTTTTAGCCGACGTGTCAGTACACCCCTAAGATATGTGTTAAGTTGTATCAGTTTGAGTTGACGTTGATTTGACTCTTGTTTTCTCAGAGCTGATGCATATGCACAATCAGTTGTGGGTAAAGAACTGTATACGAGCCTGGAAGTGCTCCAGAAGAAATATAAATCCAAAAGGTGGGTTTTTTTATAAAATTAAATACATGAAATGTTGATTTTTTAAGCAGTATAAAATGCTTATACAAATTATAACAAACTACAAAATGTTAACAAAATTTCCTTGTTAAAGGACTTTAGATTAAATCATTTAGGTGAGTTGCCTGTAATGCAATGTACTGTAATCTATCGGTTAAGCACAGCTTCTTTTTCCATTTGCCTTTTTCTAGTGACATATGGTCATTGGGATGGGTGCTCCATGACCTCTGTATGCTGGACATGTGGGTGAGTATTTCTGAAAACAATCACATGCAAACTACAGAAATATCTGAAATATACTGCTGTTTGCATTATGCTTGTGTGCTGCAGTTTCATAGAGACATCAGTATCAGTATTAATATCAGTGATACTGCCCTTCATTCATAAACAGATGCCATTAGCTCTTACGATGGAAGGATAATATGACTAACAGTGTGTCTAAATAATTAAAATACAGCTTTGAGATAAATAAAACAAACATTTTACTGCTGATGTGCATCTCACCAGAAATCATAAATAATCGCTTTAGCTAATGTTACAGAGCAGGGGTGTAAAATCCAATCTCAGTAAGGGCCATGCCACGGGATGAGAATAAAATCAGGGGCCAGACATATATTTACAGGATTTTTCATCAAATATCTATTATTAACTGTATAAAACCCCACAATTCATGAAACCACATTTATCAAAATAACAAGGTTTTAATTTAGCTTTTGAGTTGTAACTCATTTGGAAACAATTGCAAAATAAGAAATAAAGGTCTCTGACCTGCATAATATGGTACTTTAAATCAGTAGCATAAAACTACTTTAAAAACAACTATTGTACCATTTGCCAAAGCCCACAGCCTACTAAAAGGATGGACGCTGGAAAAGTGGCAGAAGGATTTTTCAGATGAATCTTCTGTTGCATTACACCACAGTCGCCGCAAATATTGCAGGAGAACTACTGGAACCCGCATGGATCCGAGATTCACCCAGAAAACAGTGAAGTTTGGTGGGGGAAAAATCATGGTCTGTGGTTACATCCAGTATGGGGCTGTACGCAAGAGATCTGCAGGGGGGAAGGCAACTTCAATAGTCTAAAATTAGCTACCTCTTATATTCCCAACCATAAAAGAGGCCAAATTCTGCAGCAGGATGGAGCTCCAGGATTGGCCAGCCCAGTCACCAGACATGAACATCATTGAGCATATGTGGGGTAGGATGAAAGAGGAAGCATGGAAGACGAAACCAAAGAATATTGATGAACTCTGGGAGGCATGCAAGACTGCTTTCTTTGCTATTCCTGATGACTTCATCAATAAATTGTATGAATCCTTGCCAAACCGCATGGATGCAGTCCTTCAAGCTCATGGAAGTCATACAGGATATTAAATTTGGATCTCACAGCACCACTACTTAATTTGCTGACATATTTTTGTATTTGCAGTAAATTTGTTCAATTTCTGTAGAGGCGACAAATTTTGTCTTGCCAAAATTTGACCTTTCTGTCTTTTAAATCTTTTTCAGAGAAACTAATTTATTTCAGTGCATTAAACGTCATTTGGGAGGGTTTTAGCTTTTCATATGAGCTATTTCTAACACCAATTGATTAATTAAAAGTCAGGTTAATAGCAGGTGTTTCTACAAAATAGATAAGCGACATGACTTTTGTCAGGGACTGTAGACAGTTTGTAGTTAATATTATGTGTTGCTCTTATCTGTATGGCTAAAAATGACGGAGCATTGTGAGAGGTTTCTGCTGCCATAAAGGAAAAATCCACCACAACACGTCGCGCGGCGCCTGCGTCAGACAGAGGGGTTATAGAAAACATAACCTATATAGTTTCATAGTTAGGCTGTTTAAACATTAGCCTATATATATTTTTATTTTCATGTGTTGATTATGAAACGTGAGCAGCAACCATCTACGCAAACCTTGGAAATAGAATCACCATTTCCATCCAAAGTTACAAATTTAACTTATGCATAAAATTGCAATATTGCATAAAACATTTCGAATAAAGTACAGTTTCCATCCAGTGAGTGAGAAAACATAATCATCACTTCCTGATAATCTGCCTGTAATGAAGTTCTTAGTTGTGGGAAGGAAGGAGGCGGGAACCGGCGAACATTCAAACAACTTCAATCATAAATTAATACACAAAATTAACGAAAGTAATTCCGCTGGTTACTTCAGTTATGCTGTTGCATCACGAAGTTTTTTTTATACGCATCGAGGAATTTATTCAGTAAATGCATTTCCATCTAATAGAAAATGTATCCAACTCAAACAAGCACATAAATGCGCATCTTGGCATTTCCGTTTTGATGTGAAATGTAAAATGCGCACAAAAATAGGTGGATGGAAACTTAAGCGTTTCCATTATTCTTCAAATTGCGCGATTGAAATTGCGAATTGAAAATATGCTTAATGAAAGCGCGTCAATTTCTCAAACTCCCATATATCCAAAAAGGTTTTTACGCTCTCATGAGGTGGTTTTCAGGCAATTCGAAAAGGAAATTTTTCTTGTTAAAATTACATATTTTCTCATAATAATGACATATGTTGTATAGTGATCTGTACAAAATAAGCCTTTATCCACATTAGAGAATTTATATAGCCTATACCATCTGTCTTTGTCACACTTCCATGTTTCTGTACTATATTAGTATAAAAGTAGGCCTATAATATAAAGTAGCTGTAAGGAAGAGGCTGAAGCCGTGTGTGAATCCATGTGGAGAAGTTTAATAGGCAAACAAACCAAGGGGTAATCCAGAAGGCAGGAGTCAAGAGGCAGGTCAGATGGTCAAACACAATAAACAGTCCAAAAGGCAATTCCAGAAACAGTGATCAAGGTAAACAGGCAAATGGTCAAACACAATGCAAACAGACAATAGGTAGAACGCTCGGTAAGGCAGTAGAACTGGCAATACTTCGCAAGGTCTGTTTGGTCATGCCATGCTTAAAATGGCTGCCAAACAGGAAGTGACTGTAGAGTGAGCAGGGGAAATGGCACACAGTCAGAATTCAGGTGAGGGCTCCCTCTGCTGGCGTTGCATTACAGTAGCCTATCAGTCTGGCAACTAAACAAAATGAAAAGAATAACTAGCCAATGGCGATTCTATTGCCAAGGTTTGTGTAGAAGGTTGTGTTCACGTTTCATAAATAATAATATTATAGGCTAATAGTTAAACATAACCTAACTACCAAACAATATAGGTTATGTTCTCTATAACGTTCTGATTATGGCGTTCTGATTTTTTCCTTTATGGCAGCGGAAACAACTCACAATGCTCCGTAATTTTTAGCCATACAGATAAGAGCAAGACATAATTATAAACTACGTCTGCTTTTATTTGTGTGGGCCTAGACTCACAATAACAAGGCTACAGATTAAGGTAACGGCTTATTTTGCATGCGTTGCACTCCAACTCCAAACGCCGTCTTCATTTAAAAAATGTATTTTATTTATTAAACGCAAAGTTTTTCATTTAAAAAGCATTTCTAAATTCAGGTTATATTTTCAACAAATGAAATTTCAAGCCAAAATAACGAAATTATAAAAAATAAAAAAAAACAAACATACAAATTCAAACATTTCGTTCTTTTAATTTTAAATAATGCTTGAATAACACGCCTGTCTCCTTCCATTGAATAATGGCTATTGTGCATGTGGTGTTGTGCAGTGCTTTGAACAGTGAATCATTTTGAAAAGCAATTGGTTAATTTGGTTCAATGTTTTAAAAAGCTTTATTTTCCTCCACAGTCAGATGTCATAGAGCGTCGCTTTCTACACGCCAACAGCTTGAGAGGAAACCCCCCCCACATCTCAGAGAGATACTCAGAGGAACTGAGGGCATTGATCAGACAAATGCTCAGCCGTGACCCTAAAGACAGACCTTCAGCTGATGAGATTCTAGCACAACCATTCCTGACAGAAGCCGTGAAGAGAAACAAGAGAATTCCAGAGGCACTGGAACGAAGGTTTATGGAGTCCATCGAGACCTTTAATGAGGCCTACAGTGAGCACTATAAAGAGTTTGAGACCTTAGTTAGTGAGTGGGGGAAAATAACAGATTCTCTAGAGAAGACACATTACGGTGCCACAGCAGCCAGTCTGTCAGGAGCAGTGATTGGGACTACGGGTGGAATCGCTGCAGTGGTTGGTATATGTTTGGCACCGGTTACTTTTGGAGCATCTCTGATTGTAACTGGTGTTGGTGTTGGAGTCGGAGTTGCAGGTGGTGTAACAGGTGCTGCCGCCAACATTACCAATACAGTCAAACAAAAGTCATTTAAAAAATGCCTTCAACAGATGGAGGAGAAATTTAAAATAGTAAGTGTAAAGATTCTCAAGCCACTGAGTGATGTGAGAAGGCTACATGGAAAGGTGTCTAAGTTCTATGACTTTGCCAGCGACTCAACTTCTGATAACGGTCAGATGGTGTCGGAGCAGCAGATTGTGCTGCTGGAATAATAAGTCTTGGCATGTTGGAAAATGTTGGCAGAATTGCTGTTGGGCTGCGAAATCGTGCGAACAGTAGCTGCAGTCTCAGTTGTGTTAAGTGGAATCGTAGCCATTGCTGACGTTGCCTTCATAGTGATGGATTCCAGAGAGATTCATGAGATGAGAAAGCACTGGAAAACAGATGATCCAAAAAAGGTCTCATCCAGTATACTCAAGTTCATTGCTCAGATGAGAAAAGCACACAATGAGCTTTCCAATGTCTTGAAGGAAATTAAAGAGGCAAAAGAGGAACTGCAGAACAAGAGTTGTGCAGAATGCAGTTAAAATGTTGTTGATGAATATAATTTCTGTCATGACCATTGATTGAGTATTAGCATATAGTTTGGATTGGTGGTACGGTTCTGTTCTGGGCAGCCTACACTGAAAACAACATTAAGTAGAATTGAATCAATTATTATTTTGCAAGTTTTTCAAGTAAAAAAACAAACAAACAAAAACAAAACATGCACAGGCAAATCCATATTAAACCCTGCAGCTTGTGACGACACACTGACGTCCTAAGACACAGAGCACTGGAAGTGATCTCTCACTCTTATCTCTACTCCAGATCGTGTACATTGACCTCACTCACCGGAAGGACATCGCATTTGAGATCAAATCATATAAATGTGGTTTGGTTTCTCACAGAAACCAATCATTTCATGTCTTAAGACATCAGTGTGTCACGAGCCACAGGGTTTAATATGGATTTGTCTGTGCATTTTTTTTTTTTACTCTCATAGATTTTATTTCCATTCGCATGCATTATACTGGCACACTGCAAGGGTTGGAGTTAAAAATCTTCATTTGTGTTCTACTGAAGAAACAAAGTCACCTATATCTTGAATGCCCAGTGGGTTAAGCAGATAAACATCAAATTCTTTTTTTTTTATTTTATCCCTTTAACCAAGCCCTGAAATCAACTGCACCATTGAGTGGACTTCAGGCAAACAATGAATTGTTCTCTCTCTCTTCTGTCCCTCTCAACCGGTTTACATCAAATGCACAAAGGACTGGATGCACATGCGAAATATTCTGAAATTAAGAAAAAAGACAAAAAAACAATTATCAGGAAAGGAGCAAATATTTTTACATTAAAACTTAATACATTTTTGCGTTCACATTATTAATTTCACTGATTCGATGATGAAAAAGTAATTTAGAAACACTGCTGAAACGTCTCTAACATAAAAACACCCCCTGGAGAGCATCTGTGAGTTTTACCATTTTTACCCAGAATGAGATCACGCAAAGCGCGTTTAAAAAAGTGATCAAAATAACTCAACAACGAAACATCATCATAACTTTCTAACGTACCAAATCAGATAAGACACATTAAAACGCCCTTGCATGAATGTACAAAGTTCTCGTTGCCATTTCCTCACAATAATGCTAGCATATGATGCTCAACACAGAATAAATATACCCTGACCATGAATTAAGAATTTGTTCCCTCGATTTACTCAATCGTGTCCACATTGTACTAATTTGTTCAATTTAACAAAAGCTAGCATTATATTGCTAACGTTCTACGAAGCTAGCTCATCATTAAGAACACTCAAACTGTTCAAATGTACAGAATTAGGTGATGACAACACAACCATTGAATGAAATTACATTTACTGAATAGATTAAATCTAAAAATCGACTATATAATGTAGTTTATTCTTTCTTTATGTAGAGTCCTTGCTTCAAGATGACGTAAATTTTACTTGATTTTTTAAAAAAAATTGCGTATAAGTAAAAAAATAAAGTACTTTATTAATTTTTGTAAATATGCCAGAGAGTCACAAGTGAAATGTACTTGTTTGTTGGATGTCTAAAATTTACAAGTAAAAATTGATTACATGTTTAGATTGTACTTAATATTCTAATTATTCCAAGCAAAAGTTTTATTTGCTTCATCATTTTTTACAGTGTAGCATGGATAAGAGCAGGAAGAGCAGCAATAACCCCCCTTAGGGTAAACAGAACAGAACATTTTGCAGATATCATTAATGTCGATAATAAATGTACAAAATAATTTGGGAATTTAGTCTGATTCATTGGGAATCAGAGTACCAAATCCTGACCGATGAGAGGTGGAGCTGGGGATGGAGGAGGGTAAATGAGGTCTGGAGAAACGGGACAGCTGCTGATTGTCCTGAAGGAGCTTATATATGTATGCTGTGATAGACGTTGTTTTCCTACAGGTAGAGATCAGCTGACAGTCAGCTGATGTGAGCTTGACCTATCAAAGCTGACTTGATTATTATGCAATGATAGAGTTTTTTGTTATACTGTATGCTTCTTACTACTTTTTATTTACTGTAGTTCAAGTACTGGTGTCTGTTTATTCACCTGAATTTGTATTAACTAAGTACATAAAAATGTATATTATGTAAAATAATGGAAATAACCCATGTATACCCACCGTCACAATCACGATACAAGATGAAGAGCAAGAGATCTTCATGCAACAATAAACCTGTAATCATAAAAACAAAGATGATCTATAGCGCAGGACCTGTGATATCTTAAACACAAACACAACAAACATAATCAGTATTTTCCACTTTTGACTATTCTTGGCTATTTTTGTGTAAGACTGCGCTTGACCTCACTTTATTACTATATTTCTTAATATGCATGACATGTTAAGGGATCTGTAAGTACTGATTGGATGGCCTGGGCATTGTCGATGATTCTGCTTTATCTTGTGTATAAATATGACCCTTCTTCCTTAATAAAATTAATGTTATGGTATTACACAGTGTCTGTGTCTGCTTGATCATCCTCCTAATATCTCGCGCTGCTGCTGCCGCCACACATCACAGGTTGATCAGTTTCCAGCAGATGATTTATAGCTTCAAGCTGCAGATAGTCTTCATGACAATGAATCTAGCAGATGTGGGAGTCTTCTGGGATATTCCCGAGAAACACAGGACCAAAATTCCTCCTACATAACAGGTCATTTGTTCTTGATGTGTTCCTGTGATGGTAGGATTGATTGTGTTCGGTAGATGACTACGCAAGCCTTTTGGGCTGATATCCCCAGCCCTGACGTCTAGACTAAAACAAGGCAAAATTTGGGCTGGCTTCAATGTCATTGTGGAAATAATTCAGTGAAAGTCATTTTGAACAAGAACTACATAAAACTACATTAATTTTTTCTAGTTAACCTTATCTAGAAAACAATAATTTTTATTAATTTAGGCCCAAATAAAGAATCAGAATAGAGATCTTACAATCAGGAATTAATCTAAAGGTCCGTTTGAAAAACAACTTGAGTTTAAAGGTTGAGTGGTAACTATAGCAACTATGGTGACAATATAGTTACTCCTTTAAAAGAAAGAACTGATGCGTGTTATTGTTATTTACTTTAAAGGACACCTATTATGCAAAAATCACTTTTATAAGGTGTGTAAAATGTGTGTTGGCAGTGTGTGTACACAACCACCCTATAATGTTAAAAATCCACCCACTCATTTGTTTTTAATCCCCATAAATCATAAGCAGTGTCTCAGAGCAAGCGGTTTATAGATGTGACGTCACACTGCAGTAGGGTTGCCACCTTCAGTGTGCCAAAATAAGGGACACCCATTGACGACCCACACCAACCCCAGCCAAAAAAAACAAATATTGTATAAAGGATATAAATCAAGAATACGTCATGAAATGGCTCAATAATAAAACATAAGAAAACATGAGATCAAGTATGTGAACTTGCAACAGAGCAGGTTTTATATTATTTTACATTTGATTTTTATTTATTTCTAAAGAAGTCTTTAGTAGCCTATTTGGTGCACTTTAAATGGAAAGTTCACCCAAAAATGTAAATTCTGTCATCATTTACTCGCCCTCATGATGTTTTAAACCTGTATGAGTTTCTTTGTTCTGAACACAAGTGAAGATATTTTGAAGAAAGTTTACCCAGGCTGCTTTAGGGGCACCATTGACTTCCATAGTAGGAGTCTTCCTATGTGTTCAACATAACAAAGAAATGTACACATGTTTGGAACAACTTGAGGGTGAGTAAATGATGACAGAATTTTCATTTTTGGCTGAACTGTCCCTTTAAGCCGTCATTCTGAACCAGTAATCACTTTTTTGAATTTCAAAAATGTTTAATTTTTGTATTAATTTTCTTAAATTATGACTATATTATCATGTAATTATTTGTCCCGTTTTAATCTAAATATTTTTTTAAATGTCAAACTTTATATGACAGGACTATTTATTATGTATGATAATTATAGCCTAGTTAAATTATAAATTATATTAATAATAACATTTATTAGGCTATAATTTATTAATTAACCTGTCTAAAAAATTAAAAAAAATGTCTGCTGATAATGTATGGAATATTATATTAAATACATTACCCATAAAAAAACCAATAGGCCTACCTTTAGAAGCAGGGATGCGTGTGTCACAAAGACCAGACTGTCAGCGCTGTCGCTTTAAGAGACAGTCTGAGCAACAGAAATGCTTCTCATAAAGTGTGCAGTTCATCATGAGTTACTGGACAAACCCATTGATACCTTTTTGATATTTAGTTCTATATCTGGAGATTCTCTTGCGTTCAAACGGTGGACGCGACGCAAGCTTGACATGTTTTTAAAAACCACAGGCACACTGGCACAGCGCATCTTCTCTAGACTCCACTAAAGCAATCACACACAAATGAGTTCCTGTACTACTTATTATCAAATGGATATCTTTATATTTGCTATCAGTATTCTACACACTGCAAAATCCGTATTTGTTTATTGAACTACATGTGGACCTATACGGGACGTGTCATTTTGCTTGTAAATACGGGACGATTCCGTATTTTATGGGACGGGTGGCAACCCTACACTGCAGAGGCCCCGCCCACACGTGTTGATGGACACTGACATACTAGCACAGACCCCTCCCTCAGAGAGCTGAGCTGTTCACAGTCCGCCATGTTTCTCTCCTCCAGAGCATTAACAGCAGCATTCAAGTCAGAGATGTGTTCTTATTAAAGCTACTAAAGTTCAGTCAGTCACGAGCAGTGAGTGAACTTCTGTTGTTCGGTTCATATTAACAGCAGATAGAGCAGTACTGTATTACACCGCTTTCACTTTAGTAACGACAGATGGATCTAACATACACACAAGCTTTCTGTAAATGTGCACAGGCACAACCAACTGTTTTCATCGGAACTTTGTGTGTTTCTGACATTACCTTGTGAACATTTAGCAGTTTAATCGCAATAACATATGCAAGACAACTAGTTTAAGTTTAGCATGTGTGTGTGTTTAAGTTGAGAGCGATAAGGCTTTAAAACGGATCCAGATGATAATATTTCATGATGATGATGAATGAAGAACTGCTATGTCACATGAACATGTCTGTGATAAATATGATCATCAAAACACACAGATATCATGTTTCAGTTTTTATTCCCGTGTTCTGTTGTTCACCAGCTGTGAAGGCTCCGCCCTCTCGGTGGGGAGCAGCAGCTCATTTGCATTTAAGGGGAAACACACACTGAACAGCTCATTTTTCTTCAACCCCAAAATTGGCATTTTCAACATGGTATATTAAATGATCTGTTAGGAATTTTGATCTGAAACTTCACAGGCACACTCTGAGACTTATATGACATATTGTAAAAAGGGGCATAATAAGTGCCTTTTAATTTCATGTTATTTACAACTGTTCATTTACTTTAATTCAAGGTGAGGACTGTGCAAGCATTAGGGGTGGACTCGATCTACTCCATCTGTGTTTGATCATCAATCTGAATCTGGCAATCAATCTGAAAACGTGTTTATCTTTCATTTCAAATGTGTATACCATAATGTATTGTCTTGAGAATTATTTATTGTCAAATGTGTGCACACATTTCTAGAAATTTCACCATTCAATGTGAATTTATCTGAGAATATTCTGAAATAATAATACTGAATCTATTCAGTGATTGGTTCATGTCTATGACATCATAAAAAATCCTGTTTGTGGCACAGCACAGTGTCGTAAATCAACTCTTAAACCCAATTCTGACGGTAACTGTTTCTTGTGGGGTTGTAAGGTATTTTAAGGTGGGGTATGATAAGGTATCATTGACAGGGGCTAGTCTGTGATTGTATTGCTGTCCGTATCCAGAATGTCAGTGTTTTTCTCATACCACCCATGTAAAAATCCACAGCCGAATGACCTCCTGTTTTTAGACAAACACCAAGGTCGTGTGGTGATTTAAACGCCGTCCGAATCCACATCTCTGAGTTTTCAAGAATGAATCACGTCAAAGTTCACAGTTTATATCCTCTTTGACCCCAGCGGAGCACCGTGTCATTGTGCTTCGCTGTAATTTTGATGCATTTAAAAAATAAAAAAAATTCTGCTTATTTCCACATTTTTTAAAATGACATCTTCCTATTTTTAAACAGGAGATTTAAATAATTAATAATTTCCTATTTTTAAATTAAATTTGACTGACCACGTGAGCAGAACTCGCTCCTCCACTGGGAATAAATCACCATCAGGTGGCATGCACATTTCTTGTGCGTAATTCTCAGATACTTGATAAATACAGGCCCTGATCTGGATACAGTCTTTCACAAAAACAGCTCAGCTTTTTGTTCAAAATGTTGTTGTTTTTTAAATGAAACTTACCCATATTCAAGTGTTGATAAAAAAAGAATGCATGAAGCTAGAATAAAAGGGTCAGCTCTTTCTTTTGATTTATTGCATTCTCAGATATTCATAAAACAAAATACTCTATGTGTAGGATTTGGAATTGGAAATGTTAGTTTCTCTCTTAAAGGACTGTTGGATAAGCAACACTGGCCCTGGTGGGTCGGTCAGAACCCAGGAAATCAGTCAACCACAGTTCTTTCATTTGATGTCTTTATAGATGCTTGAGTATGTGTCATACAACAATTACAATAAGTACATAATACAGACTTCTGATCAAATGATTAGCGATACAATATAACAAACAATAACACAATCAGTGGAATATCACTTGCAATAAGCCTTGGTGAAATACTATAGCTCCATGCTTAGCCATATTAACATCTGATTAAGCAATTTGCCCAGGGGCCCAATCCTTTATGGGGCCCTAAGCCCCATATTTTATTTGGGGCCCCTCTGTGCCTCAATACTATTGACTATTGTCAATTCTTGATAATTTGCACACCCAGTATCAATGTTAGTTGTACCTGTGTTGCTTACATCATGTCTGGCTGTCATGTTTTTACTCTTATGCGGTTTTTAAAGCTACACTGTGTAACTTTTTAGTTTATTCTTAGCTAAAAACACTTAGTTCTTTCAAAAATATATGTGCTCATGAATGTATATTTACTTCTTTCAAGTAATAAAGTATTCTCGTAAGTGTATAATATGCCATTGAAAACACATACGAGTGAGGGGTTCGAATGCGTCGCCATGTTGCCCCTCCATCTTGAAAGTACAGTAGCCAAAGAGGGACACACCCGTAAATTCAAGCTTCGCCTTTGGCGTTTAACACTGGATGGCACCGTGTCGAATGTGAAGAGGGGATTGCTTGAGACTGATATAGCCTACAATGTAAACTTTGCCTTACGCTAGTGATGTCGTACAATATACAGAATAACGATAGCACTGATAAAAGTTACTTTACTAAGATTCGCTTGCATTCGTCTGGGAACCTGATCGCTGGTGTTAGCAATGAAATGGTAAAAAATAACGAAAAGGTAAAACTATTATTCATTTTACATAGATGTCATAACCTACATGTTAACTGACAAATTAAATAACTGTAAATTATAACAGTTATAATAGTTTTCTAAAGTAACCTCATCACTTGATCGAACTGGAAGCCATGTTAATCTTGGACTAAATCAGCCACCGTAGGAGTTAAAGCGAAATTGGAATTGAGAGGAACAGAAACTAATATTCACTGGATGGTCATATACCTTTTCACCGCTAGATGGGGAAAATATCACATAGTGTAGCTTTAATTGTTACAGTAGCAAACCCACAAGAGTGGTCAGGTGTTAATATTCAAAGCCTTACAGCACTACACTTCAGAACTGGGAAGTGGGAAATGTACTTTTTTAAGTAGTCTCTTATGCTGAATATGCTCACTTTTCCCCAGGATTCTTTGATGAATAGAAGGTTCAAAAGAACAGCATTTCTCTAAAATAGAAAGCTTTCAAAAAATCCTAAAAACATGGTACACAACTGTTTTCAACACTGATAATCATAAATGTTTCTTGAGCTCTAATCCTCATATGAGAATGATTAGTGAAGGATCATGTGACACTGAAGACTGGAGTAATGATGATAAATTCAGCTTTGATCACAGGAATAAATGACACTTTACTATATATTCACATAGAAGACTATTTTAAATTATAATAATATTTCACAATATTTTACTGTCTTATTGATCAAATAAATGCAGCTTTGGTGAGCAGAAGAGACTTCTTCTAAAAACAAGAAATGTTGATTTCTTTCGAACATTAAACAGAGCTTTTATTTTGGCGGAAATACACTTATTTTTTGCATTCCATTCGACTGTGTAGAAATAACCTTTTATTTTCTTTAAAAAAAAAAAAAAAAAACCTCCAAAATGTTGCCAACTTGTAATAATTCCAAGGACGATATAGCACTTGCAGAAAAGCATTTACTGAGAAGCTGGAAGCTGTGCTGTCCTCAGGCGTCAGACAAGATATTCGCACTAAACCATAGCGCATTCTCAAATCCATCCATTCATTAAAAGGTTAGCGGGCAACTGACGAGTACGTTTTAGCGCCGATTTTTTACGCACTTTGGACTTTGAACCCTGGCTAACAAGCGTGTCTGGCAGAATCAACCCGTGCCTATATTAGTTTTAACATTTAAGACATTTTTATATTTTGCAGTTTATTTAGTAATTGTTTAAGCCAGGCCATTGCACGATTTCAACCATCATAAAATAAAGCAACAAAAGTAATTTAATGTGCTCTTGGGGGCCCGTGGCAGCCAAGGGGCCCTAAGCAGCCGCTTAGTTCGCTTATGCCTTGGGCGGCTCTGAATTTAACTATAACCTCCAACTCACACTTATACTTGCTATTTACTACATACATCTAAAACATGAACAACGATCTATCTCAACATAAAATATGAAACACAATATAGATCAAAGCGATCGCATATTCTGACGGCAGATTAGTATTTAAACATGCAGGCAACAAGCGCTAGATAGACACGATTAAACACTTGGATTTAGCTACAATAACTTCAGTAAATAAACTATTACGTGCAAGGTTACAGGATAAACTTCCTCCAAAGTGTATATAAATAAGAATGAACTCACTTTATAGGATGCACGCACACACGTCACTGCAGCTCGGATGAGTAGCATCTGCCTGCACAACCGGAGGCTGCATTTTCAGGAACGCATTTCTACGACCCTAAGGTTTAGTGACAACGCCACCTAGCGATTAGCGGACCAGCAAACAGGGATGACGCTCAGAGTGTGAGTATCACATGTGAATCCGTTTTTATTTTAACATTAAAAAAAATCTTGATGCATTTTATCAGAAAGTTAAAGTAGCCGAAGTGATCATGATTTGTTAAATAGTCTTGAATGCATAGGCCTATCATACAAGGGTTAAAATACTGCCTTGGTGGCACTTGTTTCTGCTCTCCAAAACTAGGGTCTTGGAAATGCGTTTCTGGGATTGCAGTTCTCCGATTTGGTAGTTGGCGCTGTCACGAAAAAATAGGGTCCTAGAAATGCGGTCCTGAAAGTGCAGCCTCCGGTATTGCAGACAGATAATGTTGGCTCGGATCGGCTCGCATTTCTTCTTTACACAACACTTTAGTGCGTCATTTTAAAAGGGCAACAAGACTTAAAGGGGCCACATGCGCAATCTGTTTGTACAGCCGCCCCAAATTGTGTTCAATTTTACATTTGAGAAGGTAGCGTGTGAGTTACTGATGCTACAGGGGAGATGTTAGGCTCATCCATATCATCTTCTGGAATGGATGGTAGGGCCACAGGTCGAGCCACAGGTCTAGTATAAGGCCCAATCCCAATTCTATTTTATACCCCTTCCCCTTCCCCTTCCCCTTCCCCTACCCCTACCTGTTCCCCTTGCCCCTTGAAACAGAGTGGTAAGGCGTAAGGGTAAAAATATTCCCCTAAGAAATGGGACACCACTACTACACCATCAAACATCATCATACACCGTTTCTTTTATTAGTGTCCTGTAACATTTAACCAGTATGAACAGCAATAAAGTGCATAGGCTATATCTAACAGAAACAGGCACGAATTAGAAATTAACAAATTACTCACTCCCAGCATAGTTTTGCGCAGTATTTGGACTTAATAAAATGGCGCTTGTTTTCAATTCAAACACTTATGAGCCTTCGAGTTTCCTAAACACCAAATGACTTTGTATATTATCAGCTTGCTGAGCTATTAATAAATGCACTATTGTCGAAATAATTTACCCGCCAGCACAAAAAGCCGGCACAAAGTTCCCTTCAGTGGTGAAACTACTGTGAGACCTCATCCAGTGTCACCGGCACAGTTCCACACACACATCAAGCCATGTAGACCTTCTTTGATCATAACAGAGTCTCTGCAAGTTCACCATTGCTTCTTTGTTCAATGTGGAAGGAATCGATTGCAACTGCAACACCATCAGACCAAACTATCAAGACTTCCTCCTGCGACTGTCTGGACGCCTGTCAACTGCTCAGGCAAATGCATGTAACGTACAATATACAAATTCGCTGTGTATGAAGTTAAAGCTGAAAGCCACTTTGTTCAAACAAAAGTGATTGTTGTCTTAACTGATGGTTCTTCCAGGTTTTTGACTCTTTCCATAGCTTCATTCCTCTGTTCTGATCTGGTTTTTCCATCACTTTCACTTTCCATTCTATCCCATGTCCAGTGGGTATGGAAAGTATTCAGACCCCCTTACATTTTTCACTCTTTGTTATATTGCAGCCAAAATCATCAAGTTAATGACGTTTTTTCCTCATTAATGTACACACAGCACCCCATATTGACAGAAAAACAGAATTGTTGACCTTTTTGCAGATTTATTAAAAAAGTATTCAGACCCTTTGCTGTGACATTCGTATATTTAACTCTTCTTCTGATCATCCTTGAGATGGTTCTACACCTTCATTTGAGTCCAGCTGTGTTTGATTAAACTGATTGGACTTGATTAGGAAAGCCAAACACCTGTCTATATAAGACCTTACAGCTCACAGTGCATGTCAGAGCAAATGAGAATCATGAGGTCAAATGAACTGCCTGAAGAGCTCAGAGACAGAATTGTGGCAAGGCACAGATCTGGCCAAGGTTACATAAAAAGTTCTGCTGCACTTAAGGTTCCTAAGAGCACAGTGGCCTCGATAATCATTAAATGGAAGACATTTTGGATGACCAGAACCCTTCCTAGAGCTGGCCGTCCGGCCAAACTGGGCTATTGGGGGAGAAGAGCCTTGGTGAGACAGGTAAAGAAGAACCCAAAGATCACTGTGGCTGAGCTCCAGAGATGTAGTCGAGAGATGGGAGAAAGTTGTAGAAAGTCAACCATCACTGCAGCCCTCCACCAGTCAGGGCTTTATGGCAGAGTGACCAACAGAAGCCTCTCCTCAGTGCAAGACACATGAAAGGCATGGAGTTTGCTAAAATGGTGAGAAATAAGATTATCTGGTCAGATGAGACCAATATAGAACTTTTTGGCCTTAATTCTAAACAGAATGTGTGGAGGAAACCAGGCACTGCTCATCACCTGTCCAATACCGTCCAAACAGTGAAGCGGTGGTGGCAGCATCATGCTGTGGGGGTGTTTTTCAGCTGCAGGGACTGGACGACTGGTTGCAATCGAGGGAAAGATGAATGCAGCCAAGTACAGGGATATCCTGGACGAAAACCTGCTGCAGAGTGCTTAAGACTGGGCCGACGGTTCACCTTCCAACAAGACAATGACCCTAAAATAACGAAGGACTGGTTTCACAACAACTCTGTGACTGTTCTTGAATGGCGCAGCCAGAGCCCTGACTTAAACCCAATCGAGCATCTCTGGAGAGACCTGAAAATTGCTGTCCACCAACGTTTACCATCCAACCTGACAGAACTGGAGAGGATCTGCAAGGAGGAATGGCAGAGGATCCCCAAATCCAGGTGTGAAAAACTTGTTGCATCTTTTCCAAAAAGACTCATGGCTGTATTAGATCAAAAGAGTGCTTCTACTAAATACGGAGCAAAGGGTCTGAATACTTAGGACCATGTACTTTCTCAGTTTTTCTTTTTTAATAAATCTGCAAAAATGTCTGTCAATAAGGGGTGCTGTGTGTACATTAATGAGAAAAAAATAATTATAAATGATTTTTGCAAATGGCTGCAATATAAAAAAGGGTGAAAAATGTAAGGTGGTCTGAATACTTTCCGTACCCACTGTATGTGTGCTTTTGTGCATGTTTGTGTAGATTAGTTATGTGTCTGTGTTTTAGTTAAATAACCTTTGTTCACCTTCGTACAAGTTGATGCTGGTCTGCTTCGAAATAAATTGTCACTTTAACAAATCAATCATGGCTATGAGCTAAGAAAGAGTTGTTTCTCTGTGGCCACAGAAAATATCCTTTTTTAAGAGTTGATAGACAGTCAGTACTGAATGTTCGCTGGACTAACGGATTAATTGGTTGTAATATTAATTCAATTACATTAGTAACAATTAGTTAATTCGGTTAACTGATTCAAATATCCATAGCTACTTTTAACAAGTTATAATTAATTATTAATATTTCCCCTTCAAGCTAATGTGTTACAAATATGGTGGAGATGTGGCCATTTATTTAAAACATTTGTTTGCAAGCAGACCCAGTAATCAATCTTGTACCTTTGTGATGATTACCATGAGTTTTACGAATGGTAGAACGTTTTTCAGTGCTATAATATGTTTAAATCATAGGATAAGAAACCTGATTAGTAAAGAAATCCTAATTTCATTCAGAGTTAAATCAGTGCTTGTGTGACAATCGTATAGTGTGTATTATCAAAGACACGATAGAGACACACAGACATGTACTTTTATTGACAGCATAGACATCTTTAATGTTGTAATAGATATTTTGGTCTTGACATCTACATCAGCTGAGAGATTGTGATTATAGCTTTAATATTACATTACAGAGCAGTAACATATAAAACACAAAATGTCAACTGAAATGGTTGCCTGTAGAATTTCACAAGTCATAAACAGAATAAACTCCAGTACAAGCGGTTAGTTTACTGTTTACAAATCGAGTTTATCCAAGGTTATCCAGATCCATAAAAACAAGAAAAGAATGTTTGATTGAACATGCAAACAGTAGATCATAAAAATGAAATATATGAAAGATTATGACAATGAAAGTCATGTAATTACATATCACAAAATAAAAGTACAAAAGTAAATTGTGACCCCCTTTCCTCACGATTTGCTGAATTTGTATGAAACACTAGCCCCGAAAGCATTAGCAGAAGCCCAGAAGATAATCCCAGAACACTTTCTGTGTGATTAAGTGCACACACGGCAATAAAACCCCAGTTGAAATGAACTGAATCAGTGTTAAAGTTAATGAGATAATTAAGTGATTAATTGAATGATGATTGAGCATTAGTGATGAACACCTGATGATAACAAGCAGAATCACTGAAGGAAAGAGTCAGCATTTTTAGGTCACCATTATGGTGATCAATGTTTGCTTTAGTTGAATTTTTTTTTTTTTTTACTTTTATTTTAGACACACGCACACGTGCACAAGTACATCTAGAATCAGCAAATAAATTACATTGACAGCATATTCAGAAAAACAGATCAAAATTACATAAAATAGTATGGATAAAATAAATGACCAAGACAATTCAGCTCATAGTGTATTTATCAGCAATTCATGCTGGCAGCCATAGGTTAGTTTTTATATGTTTCCCCAGAATGCACTGGTCATGCTTTTTTGATGGACACTGTTGTTGAGTTTCATAGACTGATTCTAGATGTCTACATATGTTTTTTTTATACTGAAAGTGGCAGGTCTTACGCTGTAGAGTCTGCTATAATCAACGAGCTAAACCCAACTCAGAGAGACAGGTCACGAGATGATTATTATGTCAAAACATATCCAAAAACATATGATCACATTTTCTCTTGGTTGATCTAGTTACTATAATCAGTAACAGCAACCAGAGACAATCTGATGTTAAAAATGGTCAAGAGCACAACTAAAGCAAACACTGATCTCCATAATGGTGACTTAAAAAGGGTGACTCTCTCCTTCAGTGATTCTGATTCTTCAGAACAATTTTAACTGTTACTGGTTTGTAACTCTGTGTTAATAATGTCTCTGGCGCTTTTAATTTTATCCAGAGTGTCCTGAAATATAACTTCTGTTTTTCTCATTCGTCGAATAAATCTCACAGTTTCAGATTTGATTTCTTCTTCTTTTCTCTCAACCTCTGATTGATTAAGTTCAGAGATCTCTATTGAATCATTAACAATGCTGTAAATATCAAGAGGAACAAATATAGATGTGAATATTGCACTTACTTTCCCAACAGTTTTAAATATTTTGGCTGTTTTTGCAACCACGTCTCCAATTGTAGATGCGATTTTTGTAACGCCTGCAACGGTTTTCAAGGATCTCACACTTGTCATTATTATTTTATTCTGAGCAGAATATGTCTCCTCCATCTCCTGAAGCTTTTCTATGGTGTTTTTAATGTTACCCAGAAGCTCAATCATTGGGTTGACCGTGTTTACAAAATCATTGGTGATCATCTCAGTAATCTCACGCAGGTTTTTCTGCTTGACCATGTTAGTGATGCTAGATGCTGCACCTGTTACTCCTCCAGCTACTCCAGCTACTCCAACAGCACTGAGAGCTAAAGTAGCACCAAATGTGAACGGGGCCAAAAAAAACCCCACTAGTAACGCGATTCCTCCCACTACTCCTGCAGTTGCTCCTACTGTTGATCCAACCAAACTGCCAATTGTAGTGCCTCTGTGCACAGTTTCAAGTTCATCAGTGATGGTTTTCAGATCCTTTATTTTATCAGTGAGAGGTTGAAGATGTTTGCCACATTCTGAATTCAGTTCCTCAACGCTTCTTTGCAGTTCATCATTAAGAGCTTCAAGGTCCCTGAAATGTCAAAGTTTAAACTTTACCATAATGGCTCATTTGTTAACATAAATAGTGAGTATGTGTCTAAAAGCAGAGCGGGACACTATGGACCCTCAGGCCTGCAGGAATGAACTATTAATTTTTTAATTTAATCCACATTGATTTTTAAATTACTTTATTATTTTCTCTATTTATTTGTAACTTTATAAATAAATATAAAATAAATGAATGCATAAATAAATGAAATATTATTATTTGTAATTTCAATAATGTATTTTCACTTTATTTTGTACCTAATTTATTCTATTTTTTTTGTCTCATGTGTATCAATTTCCATCTTTATTTATTTATTTATTTGTTTATAGATTTATTTATTTTACTTTTCTGTGTGCAACATGGAAATAAGGGAGGTGGTCAATGCTTACCTCCAGTGCATCATTAGTTGAGAGATCTAAAACAAGATCTGTTTTTTTTTTTTCTACAAAAGTAATAATGATAATAAATACAGCTGCAAGCAGCAATACCGGGGTCAAGCGAAACAAGGAAGCTAGCAGCAGACCAACTGTAAAAATAAGTAAAGACATTTGGACACAAAGTTTTAAGCAAAAATGTTGAAACCCCACATGAATACATTGAGTTGTATAGAGCCAATTTCATGTTTTGTTTAATTATAGCGCCACCAAGAGGCACAATCCTACCAATTTTTCTGTGTGTCCTCGGAGTGAGCCCATATATGTGTGTGTGTGTGAATTTTGGTGAAAATATCTCATTTCGTTTTGGAGTTACAGACATATGAAAAAAAATCTTAAAAAATGACTGACACCTGACTTTGATTGTATTTTACTACCCCTTACTATCAATATTTTGACATTTGGTTCTTAACATAAAAGATATCAACCTATGTTTGCGAACTTCTGACGCTGGTTTCATCTCGAACGGACTAGCGGTTTCGAAGATATCAGCTAAGGTTTTTTAAGCGCTTAAATACTACGCAGAGCAAAGCATACGCCGAAACCTGGCAAATCTGGTATTGTTGGATTCAGGAGTCAAAAAAAGTTACTCCCATGAAAATATGTCAACCACACCCAAAGTTATAAGCGTTTGGGGAAAAATATATCCACTGGGTGGCGCTGTTTCTAAACTTCTCAGGCTACTTCAGGGCTTCGTGGTGACGACCCATACCAAGTTTCGCAACAATCCGTTCATGCTTTCAAAAAATACAGCATTTTTGCACATAATTCAAGATGGCCGACAGTCAAAATGGCGGACATGGTAAAATTGGATATCAGTCATCTCGGTATAGCATCCTGAATCTAACGAGACCACTTTTAGGACAAATTTTTTGAACAAACGGTTCAGAAGTTCTAACCAAAAATAGCCATTTTTCGTATCTCCGGACCAGTAGGTGGCGCTGTGCCGAAACGCTGCATGTTGCCTCAGGTCATGTTTGTGATGACAGGTACCAAGTTTGGTTTGAATACAATAAAGCCTTGCATATAGCTTTAAGTGTATTTTCGCAACCATTACGTATAATGTATTCGCGTGTTCATCAAAAACGGTTTGACGAATCAACTTGAATTCCCTGACTTTTTGTCGGCATGGTCTGAAAGATGATCTGGTGACATTTTCATGCAAATTGGACGGCCTATGATGAGTTTGCAAAAGTAGGTTTTTTGAATAATTCAAAATGGCGGGAAAATTTGCTTGACGGAAATGACGTCATAGGGTGCAATCGAATCGGATTGACTCAAGGAATCAGAGGAAAAAATTATTTTGTTTCTAGCCCTTAGGGTAATTGTTGGCATGTGTAACAGTTCCAGTTTCTCATGGTTTTGGTGTGATTTAGTATACTGTATGTGAAATTATTAATATCCACAAGAATAATATTTGGTAACAATTTTTTTAACAGATTGCCTTAACTTAAAAAAAAAAAGCTTTGTTTTTTTAAATTGCTAAATAAATATTTTAACTTAAAAATTTTGGAATTTGTTTAGCAGTTAATGTATTACTTTATTTATTTTCCTATTATTACATTTATTAATAGTTTTTGCCGGTTTGATCCACCAGGGTCTAACAATGAGCAATATATTCATAACCTTTGTTAAAGCTAAACTGTGTGATATTTTCCCCCATCTAGTGGTGAAAAGGTATATGACCATCCAGTGAATATTAGTTTCTGTTCCTCTCAATTCCGATTTCGTTTGAGCTCCTACGGTGGCTGATTTAGTCCAAGATTAATATGGCTTCCAGTTCGATCAAGTGATGAGGTTACTTTAGAAAACTATTATAATTTGCAGTTATTTAATTTGTCAGTTAACATATAGGTTATGACATCTATGTAAAATGAATAATAGTTTTACCTTTTTGTTATTTTTTACCATTTCATTGCTAACACCAGCGATCAGGTTCCCAGACGATTGCAAGCTGATCTTAGTAAAGTAACTTTTATCGGTGCTATCGTTATTCTGTATATTGTACGACATCACTAGCGTAAGGCAAAGTTTACATTGATATCAGTCTCAAGCAATCCCCCTCTTCACATTCGACACAGTGCCATCGAGTGTTAAACGCCAAAGCGAAGCTTGAATTTACGGGTATGTCCCTCTTTGGCTACTGTACTTTCAAGATGGAGGGGCAACATGGCGACCGCCATCCGAACCCCTCACCCGTATGTGTTTTCAATGGCATATTATACACTTACGAGAATACTTTATTACTTGAAAGAAGTAAATATACATTCATGAGCACATATATTTGAGTGTTTTTAGCTAAGAATAAACTAAAAAAGTTATACAGTGTAGCTTTAAAGCTGCAGTCCGTAGGTTTTGTCTCTGTGTCGCCATCTCTGTTTGAATCCTGTAATTGCATCTATTTGTGGCGTGATCATCTGTACGCGAGTTGTGCGCCGGCACAGCTCCTCAGCGGTGCATGAATCTCATGTTTTGAGGAGTGTGTATGGCTGTCAGTCAGTCACCGCACTCGTGTGGATCTTCTGTTGATAATCTTTTGCTTTTGACTCCAGGTGAATCTCCATTTGTCACTGATTAGTGAAGTTACTAAACGTAATTTCGGGAGGAAGTACGCCCATCTAATCTTTCAATTAATACCAAGGTATAAAACCAGCAGCTGACCTCTTCCCGTTGTTAGTTCTTGCAGCATCCCTCCTCCTCCCCGGCTCCTCCTTTTTTAACAATTTGCCTGTTAAAGGGGGGAAATCGGAGCTCGGGTAGAATATCCTCTCCGAGCCCCTCTATAGCAGATAGCAAGCCAAATCTGTTTAACCACTTTTACCAACATTATATGGGCACATAAACTCGTGAATGTAATTTGGGCCTTTCTGAATTACAATCCGCCATCAAAATGATAAGTTGAATTACTGAGAAAGGCTATCAATGATCTGAGGAAGAACATGCGGTCCGCTCCTCACGTGTGTTACTACTAGCCGGACTCTTTCTTTATGTATACAGACGTGATGTAATGATGCAAAGACATGCTCAAACTTCCCTCAGAAATCCACCATACCACTCTAATCATAACTCATTATTACAGGCTCGCCGCTGCGAATCGGGCCGACGAGAGGCGATCCTATGGGACACTGGCTGGTTTGGCACTTGCTCAAAAATTTATTTTGAATCATTTAACTGGACTGCAGCTTTAATAAAAAAAAAATACATTAAATTATTTGTTCATTTTTGTTTTATCATTTTCGTTTGAATTTAGTTCATCAACTAAAGTTAAAGGTAGAACTTTAGGTTTTTTTAAAGGTTTTAAATGTTCAAATGAACTGAAAGGAATAAATGCTAATGAGTGATAGTTCAAGTTAACGAATGTTAACAAATGAAGCCTTGTTGAGAAGTGTATGATAATATAACTGATAGTCAGTCGATTATAAAGGTAATAAAGATACAATTAAAATCAAAGCTTTGAGAAAATAATGACTTACTGCTGAGACATCTCGTCTGGTCGGTTCACTTCACCTGTATTGGACATTTTCAAAGATTACTCTAACAATTCATAACTAACAGTGCTGTGCTTGTGACAAAGTATAACTTAAGTGATTATTATTATTATTTATTTTTTACCATCAGGCATACAGATATTGCATATAGACAGGAAATTCATGCAAGTGTTGTATTTCAATAGCCCTTCTTTAAAATAAAACACCTAGTTTCAAAGCAACTTTACAAACAATGATTGTCAATGATTTACCTGAAATGTAATTTATGTTAGAAAGGGAAAGGATTTTAAATGTAATTTCAGACTCACGCTTCACTGAAGAATGATGTCAAATACTGTGATCAGAGTCACTGCTGCTTAATAAAGTGCTGTGAGGTCTATCAAACCCTGTAGAGAAGCATGGGAAAAATCTGCATGAGAAAACAATCAAGAATCCAAAAATTGTGAACTTTATTTCACTCTTTGAATTAAAAAACATATGCATTAGTATTTCAGGGTTTTGTAATCTATTGAAGGGTTGACACACTGAACACTGAAATGTTCATATTGTTAAATATTATTGACTGAGCTTCCTTCTGTTAAAGAGTTCAATGGCAAAATATCACAAACTTACATTAGATTAAAAAGTCTGGTTTGTTCATCTTTTTTTTTATATTAAATTGTTTACTATAAACTCATCAGGGGGGTATGTCGCCAGTTAATTACTGCATACTTACACTGAAAAGTTTCACAGTCTATTGTTACATTTTTCACTATATGAAAGCTACAATTCCTTGTGTATTATTCGATATATTGTATTAACGGAATATTATTTAACATATTTTTCAGTATACTTAAACATTGATCATAAATGTATTGAAATATATTTTCGTTCCGTAAGCGTATCTTAAGTGCTCTTGAGTGGAAATACACTTACTTGGATGACTGCAGTCCAATGAACGTTTTCCTCAAGAGCAGCTCGTCTGGTGGAAGCTGGACAAGTGGGATGTGTTTGGTCAGCTGCTGCTTAAATAGAGCTCCAAAGGGAACAGACAGCACCTAAAACACACCTCGAGTCAGTGTTATAGGCTATAACAATATAATAATGCAATAAAACTCTTTGAATAAGCAAATAATGGACTAAGAGCATGTCTGTTCTTGAAATGGCATTTTAATGATTGATATCATATGACAGATCATTAGATCAGTTGCAGTAGGTTTTGTTGTTGTTGTTGTGCACATTCTGAGAGTTTGTTGGGCTTTTCCACCCTCAGACCAAACAGTTACCGTTGATGAATGATGTTGTATTGTCAGGTTTTTCAGTTGTGGTGCTCAGAAATCAGACGTGAGTGAGTTGAAATGTGCTTGGAACGGTTTGTTAAGGTCCGTTCAAACCAAAGACGATGAGTTCCATAACTATAACGATAAAGATATAGTTCTAAAAACCGTTCTCAGTATTAAAGAATAGCAGAGTTCACACCACATCTATAATGCCAACAGCACAGAGACATTATATCATTGGAATCACTTTCAGAACGATTGTTTTTTTCCAGCCGAAGAACAAAATCATTAAAATCAATAAATAGCATCAATAAAATCATTGACAGCCAATCAGAATCCATCCTGATTTAAAGAGATCAAGCATTTAAAGCGGCAAGACAAAACGATGTGCACTTTTAATAAACAGAACAGTTATAGTTATTGCCCTTGGAATTAACCTTGAAGCCTTAAACCATATTCAGACCTGTCTTCTAAAGAAAACGCTATCATTATCCTTTTAAAAACATACATTAAAGGGTTAGTTCAGCCAAAAATGAAATTCTGTCATTAATTCCTCTCCCTCATGTCGTTCCAGACCTTTGTTCGTTTTCGGAACACAAATGAAGATATTTCTGCAACTACTATCATATTCATTTTTATAATTTACTTACAAAATGTCTCCAATGAGTGTATAATGTCTGCTCTCATGTCAACACGAGACACATGCATCATGGTGCTCTCGTAAATGTGCTTTGGAGATTAATACTTTGTAAATAAAGTCGTAAATTATCTTTGTTTGTTTTTTTATTGGGGTTAATAAAGGCCTTCTGAAGCGAAGCGATGCGTTTGTATAAGAATAATATCCATATTTAAAACTTATAGACTACTTTATTTTACTTTCCTGCAGTGATTCTGCTTGTTAACAGCAGGTGTTAATCACTTAATGAATCACTTAAATATCTCACTGTGACACAGGCTGAATGTTACTTTTACTCTTTAGTGTGGACATTGTAGGGTTTTAGATAAAGGTGTAACATAAAAAACACAAAATGTATTTTAACAGTAATGAACTGCAAGCTAAAAAACAGTTTTATATTGGCACTGCTGTTGCCAGTAGCTTACCGAATAATTGAGTTGTGTGTGTCACCATTGTGCTGAAGAGTAAAGCCTGTGCTTCAGTCCAGCAGAAGAGTAAGAAACACTGATGATATGCTGCATGTTGCTTTATTTAAAGTCAGTAATTGTGTAGATGCTGATCCAGTGAAAATCTCTTTATTTAAAATTTGTGGACTTAAATTAAGTAAATTCACAGTAATAATATGTTCACATTTATAGTGCATTCTAAATACTAGTTTATACGTTTGAATGGCAGTTGGAGTATTTGAAGTGTAATGGAGGCCAGCTAGTAGTCACTGTGTGAGTAAACCTCACTCCTCTGATCTCAAGAGACGCTCTAGCTACAAGCGTTATCCTCCTTGTTAAAGCGTCTGACTCTCATGCCGGCGGACCCGGGTTCAAGCCCCATTTGGAGTGGGTGGTTCGAAGTGAAGGGGTTACAGAGGCAGTCATTTCTGAATTTAATACATGGTATTTGTACAGTAACATACTTTAGATTACAGTAAATAACTGCACAATTAACGGTAAATTACTGGCAACAACAACAACCGACGTGAATGACGTGACAGCTTTAACTTTTGCAAATATGCAATTTATGTTTGCCAAAATAATATAATAAAATGCTATGTGCTGTGTAAAATACACTCGTCAGGGGTATACAAATGATGGTGCAAAATGTTTTAAATGATGACATGGCTACTGTATTTACATAATATGGATATAATTTTGCATATATTATGGTGACAGTCAGCAGTTGTGAAGAAGAGTCTGTATTCTTATCTGTGCTTTGCATTCACATTTCTACATTTACAATGTGAAGTCACAGTAATATATTTGGTTTGCAGATAAAGCAGCCAGAGAAAACACTGATGTAATATTTTCGTTCTGTAAGCGTATCTTAAGTGCTCTTGAGTGGAAATACACTTACTTGGATGACTGCAGTCCAATGAACGTTCTCCTCGTCTGGTGGTTAAAGAATAGCAGAGTTCACACCACATCTATAATGCCACCAGCACAGAGAATAATACCTAATAATACCTATGTTACATTTTCTGGCCAGGACATTCCTCTATCATCCATAGTCACCAAACTCGGTGTTAGGTTTGATCCACACTTAACCTTTGAGGCCCATATTAAATATCTTTGCAAAACATCCTTTTGTCACCTGAGGAATACAGCCAGACTCCGTCCCTCCCTCACCCTTCATGATCTTTGCTAAAAAAAAGGATACAAGTTTGTTACATTGTATTTGATTAATCCTGTTTTTTTGATAACATATTTGTATTAAATTATAAAAAGTACAATTTCATAGGACTCTATTATTCTTAAATATTTTAATAAATTAATGATAAAAATATGTTGTAAAAATCTAATTCATATAATTTATTGAAATTGGTTGAAATTGAAATTTTAATAAACAAAATAAACAAATGGTTTTCAATATGTTATAATAAAGCATTTGTTCAACAAAAAACCTTTTTTTATTCATTAAACAGCCATTTTAACTGATGATAATAATAACCATAATTTACTTTAATAATTGTTTAATGCTGTGATGCTGTGAAACTCTGATGTTTTCTGAGATGTTATCTACACAGGAGAGACCCCCACCCCACTGTTAAAAAAAGTAACTCAGTAACTTTTAGTTTACGGTCGGCACTGTAACTTCCGGTGTGAGAACGCTGGGATGTTTGTGCTGCCCCTTAACGCTGATGACACTGATTCGTTTTTTGGATATGTTTTCAGCTGGACTTTTCACACCGAGATTACATGGATTATTTTTTTCTGGACTACTCTCTTCACTCAGTTAACTTTGTATGACTAACCTGGCCTTTTTATGATCCTGTCGCACTGATCGGCCATGCAGCCCTCTACATACACCGCTCGCGGAAGAAACTTCAGACGTATCACTGTTCGTCTTCAAGTAGTATTCCGGATATCTGCACTAACACCAGTGCTTCCGGTGTATCACCCCAGGAAAACCGTGTAATCAACTTTGGGAATCTGAGACCAGTAAGCTTTGATCCCGTCCTTGGAAATGGCAAACCTGCTTCTTCAGATATGCGACGTGCGCTGTTGAACACTCGCTCTTTAACTGATAAGGCATCAGTGCTAAATGACATTATCATTAATCACTCTAAGGGTCATACTCTGTACCTTATACAGTATTGTTCAAAATAATAGCAGTACAATGTGACTAACCAGAATAATCTATATTTTTAGTATATTTTTTATTGCTACGTGGCAAACAAGTTACCAGTAGGTTCAGTAGATTCTCAGAAAACAAATGAGACCCAGCATTCATGATATGCACGCTCTTAAGGCTGTGCAATTGGGCAATTAGTTGAATTAGTTGAAAGGGGTGTGTTCAAAAAAAATAGCAGTGTGGCATTCAATCACTGAGGTCATCAATTTTGTGAAGAAACAGGTGTGAATCAGGTGGCCCCTATTTAAGGATGAAGCCAACACTTGTTGAACATGCATTTGAAAGCTGAGGAAAATGGGTCGTTCAAGACATTGTTCAGAAGAACAGCGTACTTTGATTAAAAAGTTGATTGGAGAGGGGAAAACCTATAAAGAGGTGCAAAAATGATAGGCTGTTCAGCTAAAATGATCTCCAATGCCTTAAAATGGAGAGCAAAACCAGAGAGACGTGGAAGAAAACGGAAGACAACCATCAAAATGGATAGAAGAATAACCAGAATGGCAAAGGCTCAGCCAATGATCACCTCCAGGATGATCAAAGACAGTCTGGAGTTACCTGTAAGTACTGTGACAGTTAGAAGACGTCTGTGTGAAGCTAATCTATTTTCAAGAATCCCCAAAAGTCCCTCTGTTAAAAAAGGCATGTGCAGAAGAGGTTACAATTTGCCAAAGAACACATCAACTGGCCTAAAGAGAAATGGAGGAACATTTTGTGGACTGATGAGAGTAAATTGTTCTTTTGGGTCCAAGGGCCACAGGCAGTTTGTGAGACGACCCCAAACTCTGAATTCAAGCCACAGTACACAGTGAAGACAGTGAAGCATGGAGGTGCAAGCATCATGATATGGGCATGTTTCTCCTACTATGGTGTTGGGCCTATTTATCGCATACCAGGGATCATGGATCAGTTTGCATATGTTAAAATACTTGAAGAGGTCATGTTGCCCTATGCTGAAGAGGACATGCCCTTGAAATGGTTGTTTCAACAAGGCAATGACCCAAAACACACTAGTAAACGGGCAAAGTCTTGGTTCCAAACCAACAAAATTAATGTTATGGAGTGGCCAGCCCAATCTCCAGACCTTAATCCAATTGAGAACTTGTGGGGTGATATCAAAAATGCTGTTTCTGAAGCAAAACCAAGAAATGTGAATGAATTGTGGAATGTTGTTAAAGAATCATGGAGTGGAATAACAGCTGAGAGGTGCCACAAGTTGGTTGACTCCATGCCACACAGATGTCAAGCAGTTTTAAAAACTGTGGTCATTCAACTAAATATTAGTTTAGTGATTCACAGGATTGCTAAATCCTAGAAAAAAATGTTTTGTACAAAATAGTTTTGAGTTTGTACAGTCAAAGGTAGACACTGCTATTTTTTTGAACACACCCTTTCAACTAATACCCCAATTGCACAGCCTTAAGAGCGTGCATATCATGAATGGTGGGTCTTGTTTGTTTTCTGAGAATCTACTGAACCTACTGGTAACTTGTTTGCCACGTGGCAATAAAAATATACTAAAAACCTTGATTAATCTGGTTAGTCACATTGTACTGCTATTATTTTGAACAATACTGTACCACATGCATCGCGTTCTCATGTTCAAGCCGGCAATAAACAGTGAATCTATTCACCATACAGGCAAAAAGTTCACTTCAAGAATGAAAAATGACAATGCAATTATTGTCTTATATTTAGTGATTTCTTTCTGCGTCTAATCTTTAATTTTATGAGTCTTTTAATTTTATAATTATTTATTATGGTATCTATGTGATTCTACAGCGTAAGATCCAGCAAGACTCCATTCATCAGTTATTTTGAAGAATATTAAAATCATACGGTGCATAAACATTTTGAATTTCTGCATATTTTAGACACACACACACAGACATCAACAATCAGCACATGAATCTCAACAATCAAAAGTTTCATGTCACCATCATGCTGGGCGCCAGCATAGGTCAAAACTCCCAGCATGCACTGCAGCATGAATAAATTATGAAGCTGAATGATCTTTTTGTTATTGCACCATTGTTGAGATTCATGTGCTGATTTGTTTTATATGAAATAAATGATGCTGTCCAAGTTAGAAATGTTACTGTTCTAAGAATGTTCTGAGAACATGGTTATGTTCTTGTGATGTTTTCAGTAGATAGTTTTATTTTTGTTTCCAGAATGTTCTCTTAAAAGGCAGGATAATGCTCTCGAAGAACATTCTAAACATTTATTTATAGAACATTATCTCCATCCATTCTTATAAAGGTGTAGCGGGAAGTTTCCCATGAGGCACAGGACTCCAATGTCATTCAGATGTCAAATTTTGGTTGAAAATGAAAATCATAAAATTCTTATTGAGTATTAACAGATATTGATATTGATGGTTAATTGAACATGTTTAGTTTGGAGTCACCATGATGGGGATCAGTGTTTGCTTTAGTTGAGCTCTTGACCCTTGACTTTTTAACATCAGTTTTTTTTCTCTGGCTTCTGTAACAGTTTTTGCAAATCACATTGATTACTTTGTAAATGTAGAAATGTAAATACAAAGCAAAGATAAGAATACAGACACTTCTTCTAGGAACCATAACATATGCAAAATGAAATCCATATGATGTGAATACGTTAGCCATGCCATAATTTACACATTTGCATCATCATTTGTACAGCTCTGACGAGTGTATTTCCACAGTACTTAGCATTTTATTATATTATTTTGGCAGTTGCATACAGCCACAGCATTTACATTCATATCTATTTTTATTTGCTAAACAAAATATTTTGTTCACTCCTTGTTTTCATCTTTGTAATAATTTGTGTTAATTATACTGAAGCCAGAAGTACAGTCAAACTCATGACAGATCTCTTCACAGTGCAGGTTGCTGTTTTACATCACATATATAACTAAAAACAGCAACTAATATGGAAACTTGCATATTTTCACATATAGTTACACATAAAATCCAAATCCCAGATTAAGTGGTTGATTTGTGAAGAGTTACTCTAAAGAAACACAGAACAAGAACAATGCTGATGAAAACAATGCTCTTTAAAAATGAAACATTACAGTTGCTTCTGCGATTTTGCCTGGCCAGAAAAGAAGTGCCATTTTTCAACTCTTTCTCAAACTTTTTGTTAGCAATGTCTTTATCATTTTGCCTGGCCAGAAAAGAAGTGCCATTTTTCAACTCCTTCACAAACTCTTTGTTAGCAATGTCTCTATCATCTTTAATTTCATCTAGAATCTTCTGAAACTGAGCCGCTGTTTCTCTCATCTGATGAATAAATTTCAACGTTTCTGATTTGATATTTGTTGCTTTTCTGGTATCTGCTGATTGATTGATTTCAGCGATCTCTATTGAATCTTGAACCATAGAAACAACATCAAGAACAAGAAACAGAGCTGAGACCACACCGCTGACAGCCAATGCACGGGTAACTTTTGCAGCCTGAGCAGACGCACGGACAGTTTTGGCAGCACTTGAAGACAAACGAGCAGTTTTGACAGCCTTTGAAGACAAATTCGCCTTTTTGACAATCTCTATAGATAAACGCATTTTTTTGATAGTGCCTGCACAAACCTGGAAGCCTTTGAAAGCTTCTTTCGGCAAACCAACAGCTTTTCTAAACAGTTTAACCTCTTGACTCGTTTGATGCGCTTCAGCTTTAGGAAGTCCAGTAAAGGCTGAAACGCCTCTCACTTTACCCTCACCATCATCCTTTACCATCATCCTTACTGGTATATAATTCATCTCCTGCTGTACCATCTGACGTATGTCTTCTGTGCTGTTATTAATTGTATTCAGATTCTCAGTCATTGCATTGATTGTGTTTTGGAAATCACTGGTGATCTTCCCAATAGTCTCACGGAGGTTTTTCTGCTGGACCGTGTTAGTGATGTTAGAGACTGCACCTGTTGCTCCTCCGGCTGCTCCAGCAACAGTACCACCAACAGTGAGAGCTAAAGAAGCACCTAATGTGAACGGGGCCAAAGCCAGACCCACTATGGCTGTGATTCCTCCCGCTGCTCCTACTGTTGCTCCTGTCAAACTGCCCACCTTGGTTTTCTTGTGCATGGATTCAAGTTCATCAGTGATGCCATTGAGTTTCTTTATTTGACCAGTGAGTATCTGATGTTTTCTGTTAAAATCTACGTTCAATCCGTTTATCTTTGTTCTCAAGTCATCAAGGATTTGAAATTTCCTGGAATATTAAAGAGTAGTTAAAATTTAGTTTAGTGCACTTTTGCCAGTGTTATGGATCAGCTGGGCATTGTGTTAACTTGGAACATGCATATAATTTTACCTAGATGCCCAGCAGATGTTGTGACAGATTTGTTGAATGTGATTTTCAATGGAATATAATTTATTATATTTTATGTTTTAAAATGTTAGTGGACTATTATTAATAAACAGTGTTGTTCTCTCTGAGTCTGTTCTCGTGTATTTCACACAGCATGGGCATAGTTTGGGGGAGGAATGGGTTTCTTCATATATTCTTCAGTTATTGTCTAGCATCTGCTGGAAAGCCAGGTCAAATGATTTGTGTGTATGTGCATGTCCCCAGTTAACATGATCCCCATTTGATCCATAACACCGCATCACCACAGAGAGAACGTGTTCTGTTAAAGTACACTGTGTGACTACATTTTAACAACCAAAAGTTGTAATACTTGTCATGCTATCACTAAAAATAAGGAAACATACTGTATATTACATTTGGGGTGAGCAATATGACCCAATACTTATTTCACGATAGGAGAACGTTTATTTCACGCTAATGATATACACCACAATATAGTTATTATAATTAGTTTTTCAGCTTCAATAGGTTCATTTAACATGTAGTTAGAGTTAGTATTAGGCTGCTGTCACTTTAAGACCAAACGCACAGATCCATTATACTGATAAACAGCCGGTCTATACCCAACTGTATACTTTCACTTAAGATATAACCGGCTGAGTTTACATGAATACTCCACACGATGGACACAATAAGAACTGAATTCACAATAACATCGATCACAAGTATAAATTAAATTAATTTAAAATACAATCAGGCTGATCTGTATGCTATGCTGGTATATAAGCTAAGTAATACAGACATACATGGTCATTATAGCGTAGTTGAAACAGCATTTATCATGACATGATTTTGTAGGAATTGTAGGAGTACCTATTAAGAGCAATTTGAACCAATGGGATCACTTGGGATCCTAAACGAGAACCGATTTTGGGGGTGACCCAATTTGTCACTACACCATAAACTCAATGCAATGCATGCACTGACTAACACATACCATAAGCGTGTGCACCGCAAATGGTATCGGTGAGGATTTCCAGTCAGGATTTAGACCGTATCATAATACTGAGACTGCTCTCATCAGAGTTACAAATGATTTACTCTTATCATCCGATCGTGGTTGTATCTCTTTGTTAGTGTTACTCGATCTTAGCGCTGCATTCGACACTATCGACCTCAACATTCTTTTGAATAGACTTGAAAATTATGTTGGCATTAGTGGAACTGCATTGGCATGGTTTAAATCATACCTATCTGACCGTTATCAGTTTGTAGCAGTAAATGAAGAGACGTCACACCGATCACAAGTTCAGTATGGAGTACCGCAGGGTTCGGTGTTAGGACCGTTGCTCTTCACCCTGTACATGCTACCACTGGGAGATATCATTAGGAAGCATGGCGTTAGTGTTCATTGTTATGCTGATGATACTCAGCTCTATATTTCTTCACACCCTGAAGAAACTAATCAATTCACAAGATTAACAGAATGTATAGATGATATAAAAATTGAATGATCAGTAATTTCCTGCAACTTAATTCAGAATTTTTGGACAAAAAAACTCTGCAAATAGTGCCCTAGAATACTGTCTAACCTCGATGGCTGCTCTGTCAAGTCCTCGTCAGTGAGGAACCTGGGTGTGCTCTTTGATACCAATCTCTCATTTGAAAGCCATGTTTCTAGCATCTGTAAAACTGCATTCTACCATCTTAAAAATATATCTAAATTACGACATGCTCTCAATGACAAATGCTGAACAGTTAATACATGCGTTCATGAGCTCAAGGCTAGATTATTGTAATGCTCTACTGGGTGGTTGCCCTGCTCGCTTAATAAACAAACTCTAATAATCTGAATAATAAACTCAAACTCTGTAATATGAAGGGTTTAAACAACTTCATGAAATTGTATTTCTGGAGTTATGAGAATATAACATTTTCTTTGAATGTTTAATTGTATTTAGATTTTTATGAAAATCATCATGGCACTAGTTAATTAGAATCATATGCTATATATATATATATATATATATATATATATATATATATACTGCGATATTCACAATATAGCAAAATCTCTAATAATGGATATATTATACCGTGGTAATGATATACTGTATATCGTCATATGGCCCAGCCCTACATAAAGTCGAAGTTTAAAGGAAGTAAATGCTTACCATTTAAACGTCTCCTCTAGGCGACTCCCATCACCTGTATCATTAAACATTTCCAAAGATTATAATAATGAATAACTGACAATGTAAATATGTCTATAATTTGAAATTCAATTATATTATTTGTGACATAAAACTGATTTCTGAGGTTTATTTGCTGATTATAAATGTTGTTAAAAGGGTATAACTTCAAAATGTTTTTCATTTCCAGACTCACAGTTCAGTGAAGGCTCAGTATTGTCATCTGGAGCTCTGTCGCCCTCAGAGTGTTTGCGGTGGAGATGCATCTGAAGGAAAAAGTTGTACTTCCTCTTAATCAATCGAACATATGCGGAATCAAATAACAGGCCTTTCTCATTTATTAACAAAAACTTTTACTAAAATTATCAGAAAATTTACTAAAAATATTTTTTTACCATGCTTAATTTTTAATACCTTGTTAACGAAATGTTGAAAACATCCTTAAAGTATTTCCTCAGTTGAATTATTTTGTCTTTTGCAAACATATTATGTACACAAAATAGCCAAATATAATAAAAATAACAATAAGTGCAATATAATTTAGTAATCTGAATATACAACGATGAAAGTCTATCCTCCTCAAGTGTCGGACATTGATCTGAGGTGGTCCATCACTGACAGACAGATATATGTGTATCAGTGAAAATGAATGAACTCATCCATGATGCAGCATGAAAATTGCTCTTATTAACCTTTAGATCAATTAAAAAGGGTAAAACATGTTTAAAGTAAATGATGATTATGAAAAAGCATGAAAACAAAAATGCATGCATGGCCGCTTACCATAAGTAATGTGCTTTTTTCCAAAGAGAAAAGAAACTGATTTACCTTTAAGCATGTCCACTGAATTCGCTTTGTTTTTCAGTTGATTCAATTATGGCAAGAGAGGAGGCCAGGTGGGTGTTAAATCATTTCATATATTGCAGCTGCTGGTTAATAGTTTACAACAGTTAAGCAATATCACTCACTATCATGCCATTGGACTATACACACACACACACACATATATCAGGACAGCTGATATTCAGAACAAAAGCAACTGTGATATTGCTGTTACACAACCAGTTCAGTAAAGAAGCTGATATATTTCTTCCCCACTAATCGAAAGTTCTGAAACACAAATCCAAACTCTACTTGTGCCAAGCAACACAGATTATTTTATGTCTTTGGTTTTGAAATGCACTTTCCTTAATACATTATATACATTATGCTCTGCGTGCAGTTTTGTCTTCGCAATCTAGAGATAAAAGAATCTCCATATCAAGATTTGTTCCATCACTGGGCAATGATGTGAAGCAGCAACTTTCCATTATTATTGGCATTATAGATTTGTGCTGGTCAGACGAATCAGACTGAATGTTGAGAAAGACTTAGAATTGGTCTAATTTTACCATCACCTTGTCTGCTGTTTTGCATCTTGTTCTCACTCCAAATGGTTCAAAATCTGAAGCATGGTCAAGTGCCTTCCGCATCACAGAGAAGACGCTAACGGTGTCTTTTGGCGATTTAAAAAAAAAAATTTAACGTAGGGTACTCCATTCATTTCAATGAGAAACCTTTGGCGTCATACATAAATAAAATAATGTCATCTGATGTCATCTGTGGACAGTTCCTCTGTCAGAACAAGCAATCACGTCTATATGGAGCTGATGCCCATGTGTAGGTTTTGTAATAAATACCTGTGACCAATGACCGATTTCTTTTATTTGCCTGTAACGTGTTTTATATGGTTGGTAGTGCGTATAGGTTTAGGGTAGGAGTGGGGTTAGTTGCTCCAAAATATAAAAGTAGCCTATAAATATTCATAAAATCATGTGAAGAGTCTTGATCTGACGCATTGCGCAAACAACTGAAATGAATGGACATCAGTATGTCTAGGGAACCTTTAGCATCTTCACTCTGGAAGACACTTCACCATGCTTCGGATTTTGATGCCTTGGTAGTAAGAACGGGTTGTGTTTTCTTACTCTTCCGCTCCCTATTTCTACATTTGGCTGATGAACGTTACTTGATGACTGTATCCATACAAACTGCAGTGTTTGTGACGTCAGACAAAATGAATATCTGCAGGAATATGGAATAGAAATAATCAAACAACCCAAAGACACAGAAGCACACACTGACATTACAAACATATGAAATGAGTCCGGTGTTTTCCTTCTTTTGAAATAACACACATGATGAGAAATAGCTTATAAAAATAATATCATTCGTTCAGGGCAGTTGAAACACATTTCATGTTGCTGTTCTTTGTATGGAAGTGGCACATTTTCCTCAAGTCATTTTTCTGTTAACTTTGGACTTTGCTGTTTCAGCTGGTTTGAAGGCAGCATAATTTCTTTCAAAAGTCCTTTGAACCTACATGTGATTATTATTTTTATGATGATTCAGATGAGTGGGTGAAAATATAGTTTATGAGCAAGATTTGGAAGATATGATTCACAAAATGAGTCCAGAGAACATCAACAAGTAAAATCATAACATAATTACATTTTAGTAAATCATTAGCTAATGATTCTTTAAAGCAGACAACTGAAAGCTGAAGTACATGGCTTTGACCATTGTGGTAATTAATATATGAATTTACATTATTAGTTAATATAATATGTTATTAATAAATCTTTATTTTCTATTGTGCCTTTAAATGTACATCTCAAAGTGCTTTACAGAAACATTACAGACATTTATTAGGGAATGTATACACAATGACACATTTCATTAATAGCAATGCATATATTACTTAATCTATTAATCATGCAGAATGTTCATTAATTACTGATGCAGTGATCATTAATAAATGGGTTAGTTCTTCATGAGTCATTCATTAACTTATGATTATCTGTGCATTAGTTAAACATGCAGTCTAAATAATGCTGGGTTAAAAACTACCCAACCACTGGGTTTGTACATATTCAACCCAACTTGGGTAGTTTTTAACCGAGCATTATTTAGAGTGTGAATTAAAGCATATTAGTGCACTCATAAAGTGTTAACAAATTCTTTCTTAATAACATTGGTACAAAATTGCCTCAGAATGTATATTTCTATAAAGATAACCCTCTAAAAGGGTTGTGTAAGGAAGAGGCTGAAGCCGTGTGTGAATCCATGTGCAGAGGTTTAATAGGCAAACAAACCAAGGGATAACCCAGAAGGCAGGAGTCAAGAGGCAGGTCAGATGGTCAAACACAATAAACAGTCCAAAAAGGCAATCGAGTCCAAAGGGTATTCCAGAAACAGCGATCAAGGTAAACGGCAAATGGTCAAACACAATGCAAACAGACAATAGGTAGAACCCTCAGTAAGGCAGTAGAACTTGCAATACGAAAGGGCCGTTTGGTCATGCCATGCTTAAAATGGCTGCCAAACAGGAAGTGACTGTAGAGTGAGCAGGGAAATGGCACACAGTCAGAATTCAGGTGAGGGCTCCTCTGCTGGCGTTGCATTACAAGTGGAAAATGGATTTAGGATTTTAATGGATATGACAATAACATATTTCAGTGGTATTCAAATGGCGGACTGCCATTTACTCTTGTATTTGTTACAAATATTTGTATTTGTCTCTCCTCCCCTTCCCCTGATTGAAGTCACAGAATGCAGGTATACCACAGATGATGTATCTTGTGAATCTTTTTTTCCCCTTTCATGTTTGGTACAATACAAATGTATAATCTCCCTGACAAGGATAGGCTAACTTCTGTCATCATAACCAACATGACAACCTGCTTGCACAGAGAGCGTGCTGGGGACTATTTTCAGGCGCTGTGTAATATGTGTTGATGTTTCATTGAAAATAGTCATCATTATGGTGATCAGTGTTTCCTTCAGTTGGGCAGTTTGACAACAGTCTTTGTAACAGTGTTTACCAAACCATATAGTTTGAAGCCATTAAAATGATCAGGTGATATAGTTCAATATGAATTGAACTATCGGTTAGGTGAATGCTGGCGCGTTTTGGCTGCTCTCCGGTGTTTTTACTTTTTTTTTTCTTGTTAAAGACCTATTTTATCATTTTAAATTCCTTACTCCTGCTAAACCCTTCTGTGGATTGACACAATGTGGATTTGCCATCCTTTCACACGTATCATTGTTTGGATCAGTGTTCCACTCAGTGACTTCACTGTTCCTGTATACAGCGACCCAATGCTGAAGCTAATGAACACATTTCATTAAGGCAACGTATGTTACATAATACAGATATATATCATTACAGTGCTAGGAATAAGGTGGATAGAAAGGACTGCAATATATTACTGACTTTAAATAAAGAAACATGCAGCACATCATCAGTGTTTCTGATATTCTTCTGAACTGAAGCACAGGATCTACATGTGCTGTGAATGATAGTCAGAATCAATGATTTATGTGACCTGTGCAAATCAAATCAAACCATCACCTGAAAACATCATCTCACACGTCTCCTAACAAATTCTTCCTCTGTGGAAAACTGAGCTAATGCTTTATATGATTCATTGATATGAACTTATTTAATGTATAATAATGAACACAACAAGTCACAACAGTGCAATCACTGCACAATCCAATAGTTGTTCTAACTCAGGGGTGTCCAATCTCCTGGAGGGCCACTGTCCTGCAGAGTTTAGCTCCAACCCCAATAAAACACACCTGAACCAGCTAATCATGGTCTTATTGGGGATACTAGAAACTTCTAGGCAGGTGTTGAGGCAAGTTGGAGCTAAACTCTTCTGGACAGTGGCCCTCCAGAACCGAGTTTGGTACTTTACTTAATGTCTTAACAGTTTCATCAGCCAAATAAAAACAGAAGCTAAGAAGTCAAGAGCACACTATTCACTTAATGGTGATTGTAAAGTTTTATTGTTTTCAATTAATCATCAACTTGTTTTGTGTGTCACTGAGCTGAAGAGTTGCATTTCTTTATAAAGATCTCTTTTATCTCTGGTTGAGGTTTAACTTTGGACCCTGAATGAAAGTGAAAGCGTTTAGAGATGTTTTGACGCAGTATAATATCTTTCAGTATGAACCTTTTAATGAGTCCAATAGAAGAACACACAATGGGCCTTAAAGGACAAACTGCAATATATTTTTCTGACAATAATTTGCCACACAATGTACAGAATGACATTAACCAGTGTGGCAACAAATTAATTTTAAAGGTCCCATGATGATTTTTATTATTTTATGTTTCCTGAGGTGTACTTATATTGTTAATATGATTTTAACATCATAACATGTCATAATTTAGAAATAAAAGGCATTTTTCTCTCCTGATTTTAGCCCTCTGGCTTGAAGGACGTCTCTGCTGCGAGACTTCAGTGGAAAGTGTTGATTATAGCATTATTTTTCCCATCACATGAAAGGCTGCAGTGATGAGCGTAGACAGACAGTGTGTTGATGTCGTGAATGCAGTGATTTCGTCATTGCAACAGTTTTTCTCACAAAATACTTTCACCAAAAACTAACAGCAAACACAATATCGAATACAGTAAGAGCTTTGTTGTGCAGCATAACAGCGTCCTCATTATAACGGCAGTTTGGGCAAGTGTACTCGTGATGTGTGATTGACAGCTTCAGCCATTATAAAGAGAGTGTTCTTTGATCGCTCTCTGTAGTTTAATCACAATTGAAATAACTGATTTTTTCACGCTACTAAGAGAAACAATTTGAAGCAGAGAAAGGAAGGCAACCTTTCCCGTATGGCGACAAAATCGTCGGTTACGTATGTAACCCTAGTTCCCTGAGGAGCAGGCGCTGCGTCGCAAACGCTGTGAGAACGCCCTGCGTGATCGCGTCATGAAGCGCGTGTAGAACCAATCCAATCAGGAGATAGAACGCCATCGGCTGGGTGACGTCCATCGACCGAAACTATAAAACACCCGTGAAAACAAACAGGAACTAGCTTCTGAAAAAGCCTGAAGTAAGTGATCACGGGCATGCCGGGAGTATGGCAGAGCGACGCAGCGTCTCGTTCCCCTCAGGGAACTAGGGTTACATACGTAACCGAGACGTTCCCTATCTGGGAACTCGAGCTGCGTCGAAACGCTGTGAGAACGCTTATACCCACATCGCCATAGGACCAAGTGCTTCGTATGTGTGAAACCGTAGCGCACACGACTACGATAACACCTGTGCCCCAACTGTAGATGCTACGTCAAGTTCGTAGAATCTAACAAAGGTCAGCGGCGAGGACCAACCCGCCGCGTTACAAATATCTTGGAGGGAAGCCCCCGACAGAAGTGCTTTAGAAGCAGCCATACCCCTAGTAGAATGCGCCCGGACAGCCAGAGGAGACGGCTGTCCGACCGCTTCATAAGCAAGAGAGATGGCCTCGACCAACCACTTGCTCATTCTCTGCTTAGACACTGGCCCCTTTTTGGGGCTCCAAACAGACAAATAATTGATCCGTCTTTCTCCACAGGGCAGCTCTGTGGACATAGGCACGCCCTAACCGGGCAAAGCAGATTTAATTTTTCCTGGTCTGACGTCACGAAAGGAGGAGGACAGAAGGCTTGCAGAGTAATAGGACCCCTCGGGCTCGAATGAACCTTGGGGATATATCCTGGTCTGGAGTGAAGAAAAGCCTTCACCATGCCAGGCGCAAACTCTAGACATGAGGGCCCTACCGACAGGGACTGCATGTCCCCTACTCTTTTGAGGGACGAAATGGCCAATAAAAAGATGGTCTTAAGTGTCAGAAATTTATCTGGCACTTCTTCCAATGGTTCAAAAGGTGCCTCAGACAGGCCCCGCAGAACAATAGCCAAATCCCATGTCGGGACCCTCGAATGCACCACCGGCCTCAACCTCAAAGTGCCACGGAGGAAACGTGTAACTAAAGGGTGTCTTCCCAAAGACACTCCACCCAAAGGAGTGTGGAAGGCAGCTAAGGCCGCCACGCACACCTTTATTGTGGAGGTCAACCCTGCTGAGAATCTCGCCTGCAGGAACTCCAGCACTGTACCAACCGGGCAGTTAACTGGGTCCAACTGGCGTTCTCTACACCACACTGAGAACAATCTCCATTTTAGTGCGTACAGCTTCCTCGTGGACGGAGCTCTGGAGTGAAGAATGGTCTCTACGACCTCAGTCGAGAGACCCTCTTCTAGGAGCCTAGCCCCCTCAGAGGCCAGGCCCACAGTTTCCACAACTCCGGGCGGAATCTCCCGCCCGCTTGGGAAAGGAGGTCCCTCCTGGTTGGAATCTCCATGGGAGAGCCTTCCAGGAGAGATATCAGGTCCGAAAACCAGATCCTGGTCGGCCAGCACGGAGCCACTAGTAGCACCCGGACTCCGCCCCGGCGCACCTCTCCAGAACTCCCGGAAGCAGAGCGATCGGGGGAAATGCGTACAGGGGCAGCCTCGGCCACTCCTGTACCATGGCGTCCAGCCCCAGAGGGGCTGGATGTGACAGAGAAACCACTGAGGACAGTGGGAATTCTCTGCCGAAGCAAACAGATCTACCTCTGCTCTCTCGAATTTTTGCCATAGGAGCTCCACCACCTCGGGGTGGAGTCTCCATTCCCCGGGCCTCGGCCCCTGCCTCGACAGGATGTCCGCTTCCTGATTCAAGACCCCTGGGATGTAAACTGCCCTGATGGAACGCAGTTTCCCTTGGGCCCACAGGAGGATCTGACGTGCCAGCTTGTATAAGGGGCGAGACCTCAGACCCCCCTGGTGATTTATATAGGCGACCACCGATGTGTTGTCTGTCCTGACTAACACATGGTGGCCCCTGAGGTCGGGCAGGAACTGTTTCAATGCAAGAAACACAGCCAGCATCTCTAGCCGATTTATGTGCCATAGCCGCTGATGTTCCTGCCATAGACCCTGGGATGAGCGACCACTCATGACCGCCCCCCACCCCGTGAGGGAAGCATCTGTCGTTAGCGTTACGCGGCGAACCTGAGCCCCCAACACCGGTCCCTGGGCCAGAAACCCGGGATCCTTCCACATGACCAGAGCACGAAGGCATCGCCGCGTGACTTTGATCGTGCGGAGCGGATTTCCCCTCGGGGAAAACCCTCTCGTTCTGAGCCACCACTGTAACGGCCTCATGTTCAGCAGGCCAAAAGGTATCACGTTGGACGCAGCTGCCATGAGGCCTAACAGTTTCTGAAACTGCTTCACAGTGATAGCACGGTCTAGCTTCAGTTCTTTTACTGCTGTGCGGATCGATGTTATGCGTGTCGGCGATAATTGCGCCCGCATAATTACGAGTCCCACTTCACGCCTAGAAAGGTGGTCCTCTGAGCCGGAGAAAGCACACTTTTCTTTGCGTTCAGTCTCAACCCCAACCTTGACATGTGTGCGAACAGCATCTCGATGCTGAACCGCCATCTGCTCGGAGTGAGCTAGGATCAACCAATCGTCGATATAATTGAGTATGCGGATGCCCTGCAGACGCAACGGCGCCAGAGCTGCATCCACACACTTGGTAAAGGTGCGGGTGACAGTGCTAGACCGAAGGAAGTACTCGATATTGGTATGCCTCTCCCCCGAAGGCAAACCTCAGAAACTTCCTGTGATGTGGAAGGATGGAGACGTGAAAATATGCGTCTTTGAGGTCTATGGTCACAAACCAATCCTCGGATTTGATCTGAGACACAATCTGTCTGAGTGTAAGCATCTTGAATCTGAGCTTTGCCACAGAGCGATTTAGTAGACGCAGATCTAATATCGGGCGCAACCCCCCATCCTTCTTTGGCACGATGAAGTAACGGCTGTAAAAGCCCGACTCCCTGCTGGGAGGAGGAACCCTTTCTATAGCCCCCTTTCGCAGGAGTGTCTCTACTTCCTGTGCCATTACCAGAGCCTGCTCCGGGCCTACCTCTGTGGGTAGGACACCGCTGAACGGAGGTGGCCGCTCTTTGAACTGAATCGCGCACCTCTCTATTATCTGCAGGACCCAACGAGATATGTTCGATAGACGTTTCCACTCGTCTAGAAATTCTACTAAGGGAACCAGCCTCTCGAGGCTGGCCTCTGGTGTACTTTGAGCAACAAGTGCAGTGCCCTGAAATGGCGAACCGGCAGGGAACGCCTGACTTGACTGCTCGGGAACCTCCCGAGGAGGAAGCGGACCACCCTCGGGTGGCCCGCGAGACCATCTGCGCCCGGCGTTGCGGCGGGTTGGCAGCGTGGCCCCAGAGGGCGCCGCAGGAAGACGGGTACCGTGTGCTGAGGTAAGCACCGTCTTCCTGCGGAGGACAACCCTCAGCGTCCTGGCGTTCCTGGCGTCAGGACCGCTTTGGCAGGCCTTCTTGGCGATAAGGACTGTCCTCAGATCAGCCCTACCCCTTGAAGGCGTCTGAGAGCGCCGCCCGCCTCCCATTCCTTTGCGGAGGAGCACGGGTGGCGACGCTCTGCTTCTGTTGCGCCCTGTGTGAGGAGCTCGTGCTGCCTTTCCTTGGGCTGCTGCCCGGGACTTGGATTCGGAGAGGGAGAAACTGCTTAAGCGCCGCTGCCTGTTTTCTTGACTCCTGGAACCTCTCGGTGACTGATTGTACAGCGTCACCGAAGAGGCCCTCAGGGGACAGCGGCGCATCGAGCAAAAAGCTCTTCTCCTCTCCTTGATCTCAGTGGGGTTTAGCCACAAATGCCTCTCCGTGGCCACCAAGGCTGCCATAGAGCGTCCCACACATCTAGCCGTCTCCTTGGTGGCCCGGAGAGCGAGATCGGCAGACTGCCTGAGCTCAGTGATTAAATCTGAGCCCACCTCATCTCTGCCATCCAAGTCCCTAAGCAGGTCGGCCTGGTATGCCTGCATGATAGCCATAGTATGCAGGCATGCCGCGCCTGACCTGCCGCCGAGTACGCTTTACCCACCAGCGCCGACGTTGTTTTTAACGGCTTGGTGGGTAAAGTCGGGCCTTTAGGACGATGCGAAGAAGGCGAGAGATGGCTGCAAGCGTCTCTTCAACCTTAGGCATCGCCCCATAACCATGCTGTTTCAGCCCTATGATGTTACTGTACGTAGATGTCTGAGGGCTGAAAACTCTAAATGACGCCGGCTTCTTCCAGGACCTAGACACCTCGGTGTGCAGGTCAGGGAAGAACGGCAGGCCCCGACGTTGAGGTTCTGCTGCACGAGAGGGCAGGAACCGCTCATCAAGCTTACTCCTTCTCACTTGATGGGATTCTGATCTCTCGGCTGGCCAGTCTATATTCAACCTGGCCACCGCCTCGTGAGCACCTCCATTAGCTCCTCGCCTGCTGGTGACTGAAGTGGCGAGTCTTCAGTTGCGATGCTCTCAACGTCCAACTCCTCAGAGCTGGATAGTTGGAGCATCGGCGCCTCACCCGGGGGGGAAGAAACCGCAGGGCGGGCTTCCAAACCCGAGATGAAGCGCTGGGCGATGCAGGTGAGGGCTGAGATAGGGCTGGGCCCGTCTCACACCCTCTGCAAGGTCCATTTGTGAACCCCACGACTGAAGCCGCCGCTCTGCCTCGGCAGAAGCGGGACCCGAGCCGCGGGGAACACGCGCCGAGGCACCCTCCTCAAAGAGTGCCTGGCGGAGCGCAGCGTTCTCAGCGGAAGCCGCTCACAATGCTCGCAAGCAGCCCCCTCAAGGGCTGCCTGGGCATGCTGCGCTCCCAAACAGATCACACAAAGAGAGTGTATCCCCAGCCGTGATAAAGCGAGGGCAGGGATGCACACATTTGGTGAACTGTTCACTCGCCATATTTCTCCTTTCTTTTTCTCTTTTTTTGTAATATTTAACAAAAGGGTGGAAAATTCTCTCTTTTAGACAGACAAAAACACCAAATAGACAGACAGGTTCACACAGATCGCTTACTGAAGGCACAGAAGCTAGTTCCTGTTTGTTTTCACGGGTGTTTTATAGTTTCGATCGATGACGTCACCCAGCCGATGACGTTCTATCTCCTGATTGGATTGGTTCTACACGCGCTTCATGACGCGATCACGCAGGGCGTTCTCACAGCGTTTCGACGCAGCTCGAGTTCCCAGATAGGGAACAGGGAATATTCCAGATCAGCCCATCTGAGTTTTCATTTTCTCAAAGAGAGCAGGACACCCAGAACTCGGTTTCCACCTATCGCCATTTCTAGCCACTGTGAGACTATAGACAGGCTAGGTGAACTCATAAAGTGATATTTTCATGCCATGGGATAAATCAACTCAAACTCAATCAAATAAACTCTGAGGAGAGTTCATTTAACACTGGGGTTTTTGCTGTCACGGCCCTGTTCAAATGAACACTGGATAAGTAATTTGCTCGGTCGTAAATCAGTGACTCTTTCAAAATGTGTTTGTCTCTTATTGCCTACCTCCACTGAGTTATAATCATGTCAAGTCAAGTCAGCTTTATTTATACAGCGCTTTTAAAAATGCAGATTGTTTCAAAGCAGCTTCACAATGTTAACAGGGAAATAATGCACAGATGTGCAGCCGCTCTGGAGAAAACGGTGATGTCATCAGCTCATTTCAATTATCATATACAGGTCCTTCTCAAAAATTTGCATATTGTGATAAAAGTTCATTATTTTCCATAATGTAATGATACAAATTTAACTTTCATATATTTTAGATTCATTGCACACCAACTGAAATATTTCAGGTCTTTTATTGTTTTAATACTGATGATTTTGGCATACAGCTCATGAAAACCCAAAATTCCTATCTCAAAAAAATTGTATATTTCATCCAACCAATAAAAGAAAAGTGTTTTTAGTACAAAAAAGTCAACCTTCAAATAATTATGTTCAGTTATGCACTCAATACTTGGTGTGGAATCCTTTTGCAGAAATGACTGCTTCAATGCGGCGTGGCATGGAGGCAATCAGCCTGTGGCACTGCTGAGGTGTTATGGAGACCCAGGATGCTTCGATAGCGGCCTTAAGCTCATCCAGAGTGTTGGGTCTTGCGTCTCTCAACTTTCTCTTCACAATATCCCACAGATTCTCTATCGGGTTCAGGTCAGGAGAGTTGGCAGGCCAATTGAGCACAGTAATACCATGGTCAGTAACCCATTTACCAGTGGTTTTGGCACTGTGAGCAGGTGCCAGGTCGTGCTGAAAAACTAAATCTTCATCTCCATAAAGCTTTTCAGCAGATGGAAGCATGAAGTGCTCCAAAATCTCCTGATAGCTAGCTGCATTGACAAAACACAGTGATAAAACACAGTGGACCAACACCAGCAGCTGACATGGCACCCCAGACCATCACTGACTGTGGGTACTTGACACTGGAATTCAGGCATTTTGGCATTTCCTTCTCCCCAGTCTTCCTCCAGACTCTGGCACCTTGATTTCCGAATGACATGCAAAATTTGAGCGACAGTCCAGTGCTGCTTCTCTGTAGCCCAGGTCAGGCGCTTCTGCCGCTGTTTCTGGTTCAAAAGTGGCTTGACCTGGGAATGCGGCACCTGTAGCCCATTTCTTGCACACGCCTGTGCACGGTGGCTCTGGATGTTTCTATTCCAGACTCAGTCCACTGCTTCCGCAGGTCCCCCAAGGTCTGGAATCGGTCCTTCTTCACAATCTTCCTCAGGGTCCGGTCACCTCTTCTCGTTGTGCAGTGTTTTTGCCATGCTTTTTCCTTCCCACAGACTTCCCACTGAGGTGCCTTGATAAGCACTCTGGGAACAGCCTATTCATTCAGAAATGTCTTTCTGTGTCTTACCCTCTCGCTTGAGGGTGTCAATGATGGCCTTCTGGACAGCAGTCAGGTCGGCAGTCTTACCCATGATTGCGGTTTTGAGTAATGAACCAGGCTGGGAGTTTTTAAAAGCCTCAGGAATCTTTTGCAGGTGTTTAAAGTTAATTAGTTGATTCAGATGATTAGGTTAATAGCTCGTTTAGAGAACCTTTTCATGATATGCTAATTTTTGAGATAGGAATTTTGGGTTTTCATGAGCTGTATGCCAAAATCATCAGTATTAAAACAATAAAAGACCTGACACATTTCAGTTTGTGTGCAATGAATCTAAAATATATGAAAGTTTAATTTTTATCATTACATTATGGAAAATAATGAACTTTTGTCACAATATGCTAATTTTTGAGAAGGACCTGTAGTGTCAATGCAGGCAGATCAGTAATATAGTTGAATATTAAGTTAAAAATGTAGTGTCCCTAATTGAGCAAGCCAAAAGCCAAAGGCAATGATTGCAAGGAACCAAAACTTCTTCAGGGCCAGAATGGAGAAATAAATGTCACAGGTCGGAGCGGACCGCGTGAGTGCCGCTCCTCCTCAATTTCCACCTCGGGAGGTTCCCAGGATACCCCAGACGACCAGACACAACGAGGACACTGGAGTGGGGTTTTAAAACACAAATCTTTATTAATTTACTTAAAATGGGGAAGGGGGAGTGAAGGGGCTAAAATCCAGGGGACACTGGATGAGTGAGGACGCCGCCTCGGAGCTTGCTGTCCCTGTCACAAGGGAACCTCAGATAAGTCGTCTCGTTCCTTAACTCAATGTCTGGCTCCAATGTCCTTCCGTTTGCTTACTCGTCTCTCTTTCTCTTTTCCAGTTCGGACCTTCAAGGCGTTCACAACACGGCTCGCTCCTTCTCCTGAGCACAGGAATATATATGGTAAGTACTGGGATCGGGGGTGACAGGGGTACCTCTTTTCTCGGGCGTGGTCCGGCGGCTTCCTTTAGGGATGGGTCAATGGTCCGGTCAGTATCTGGGTAAGCACCTCCAGGGCATCCGCTGGATCTGGGTCAACACTGGGACTTTCGTTTGGTATGCAGGTAAGTATAACTTCGCTCAATGGATATCACTCTCAGACTTCGTAGACACGGTTCGTCCGTTTCTCTCTCTTCGTCTCGGGCTTCGTGGTAACGGTGGCTCGGAGGTGGCTTGACCACGGCGGCGGTGCTGGATCTAGCGCTCCAGGCGACTCCACACAGGTAAGTGCAGATAAGTGTATCCGCCGAGTGCGTTTACTCAGAGCATGCGTGAGCGTTTCCCTCTTCTCCACTCAGGCACTGCACACACGCACACAATTTCCTCCAACACAGCCACGTATCAATACAGTTCTTGAGGGGTTCTTATCCGGTCGTACTATCGTCGAGAAACAGAGATTAGGTGATGTTCACAGCATGAATTTATGGGCTCGTTGCTCCGCCAGCTTCGGGATCCTATCCTCCACAGAGAGTGGGTCGGCCTGGAAAGTGGTCTTTGTGACGACACACACACAACACAGCACACCACGGCAGATTCCAAGTGTACACTCTCACAGTCAAGACACTGACTCACCCACAGCACTCCACACGCAATCCAAGTGCACTTAAGGTCCAGAGACCACTTTTCCCACGTAGTTATCTCGGGGGAATCGCTGAAGCGCTGTTATAGCGAAGGACAGCAAGAGAGACGTCGCTGCTGCGCCACCCCGGCGTCTTTCACTGTCTACTGTCTCTGGCTCTCCCACGCTCACTCTCCGCGATGGGGCCACTCGTGTTCCTAGATCCAACTTCAACAAAGCTCACAGATGATACACTTCCGACGAATTTGCTACTGCATACGTTTCTCAGGGTACTCACACATTGATCAACCAGTGTTCTCGTCCTGTTCTCTCTTCCAGTGCTCGGCTCGCGTCCTGGCCGCTGTGCTCTCTCTCTCTCCCAAAGGGACTCGTTTATCAGCACTTCCGGTAAGCTGTCCTGCATGTAACTTCTCAGAATCGAATACACACTTGACACTTGAATCACAATGCAAAACACGGTCTGTATTATACTCAGCCCCGTCTCTTTCTTTCTCTTTGCAGTTCTCCGGATCTTGGTTCGCTCAGTCCACAATATTCTCCACTTGTGGTCCTTCGTGTTTGCCCAGATGCCCAGATCCTCTCGCCGCGACGGCTGGAAGCGGTTACCACGCTCGGGCTTGAGCCCGAACCGAACTAACAGCTGCAATCCCCTTGACCGCTGCAATGACTGACCTCCGACTGAATTCTGGAAGCCCTCTTTATCCTCCTCCTGCTTCCTCTTCATCCAATCCGGAGATCGTGCCATTCATTTGTGCACCTGCCGCCGATTAATCCAAATTTTTGGCGCGGGAGGGAACCAGGAAGTGGTGGTGTTTGATCCGGGCGGAACCAATCCCTGCCACTATGGTTCGAAAAAGTCACCCGTGACATAAACCTTGGGAGAAACTAGGCTCAGTCGGGTGCCAGTTCTCCTCTGGCCGAAAAAACTGTGTATGATCAGAAGTCATATTAGCTCAAAAGATATTCGTAAGATTGGAGTCGCCACACGGAGACGGGTTTATTGAGGATGTCGTGCCGAGCACGGCATTTACAGGGCAGAGTTGACACGGTCTCTGCAGACACTTCAGGGTCATGTGTTGGTCACATCTGGGTGAATAATCTGGATAAAGCCTGGATCCGATTGATTGCAGTAGACCTCGGATAAAACAGAGACACTAACATTAGCGTAGATGCCATTCTTCTGATGATGTAACGAGTACATCAGGTGTTACGGGAAGTGTTCCCGGTTCCGCTGACCTAGTTAATGTAGCCTAATAATAATTTAATTGAAAAGTGTTTTATGTGTATGCCATAGAGAAAGAGATGTGTTTTAAGTCTAGATTTAAACTGACAGAGTGTGTCTGCTTCCCGAACAATGCTAGGAAGACTGTTCCAGAGTTTAGGTGCTAAATAGGAAAAGGATCGACCGCCTGCAGTTGATTTAGATATTCTAGGTATTATCAGCTGGTCAGAGTTAAGAGACCGCAGTAGACGTGATGGAGTATAATGTGTTAAGAGCTCACTCAAGTACTGGGAGCTAAACCATTTAGTGCTATTGTGGCAGAGCGGGAGGAGAATTTAAAGATTGCAGCTAGCGACTACGCCACCCTGGAAAATCGCCAGGAACGATGCTAAATAAATCTTGTTAAGGCACCACGGGTTTGTCCACAAAGTCGCTGGAGATATAACAAAATATAACATTTTATTCTAAGAAAATGTTTTTGGCAAAGCACAGAATAAAAATTTAATAATGCACTTATCAAAAGGGAGAAGCAATTCCACAGGAATAGACTTGACGTTTGGGTTTCAAAGTGACCGCCCGTCGGTGTATGAATGGGTGAATGTGAGGCAACATGTAAAGCGCTTTGGATGGCCATGGGTCTGTTAAAGCGCCATATACCTGTATGTTTCTCGTTTATTTATTATTTGGTTTTGTGTTCCACATCGAGAGGAGCCAGCTGAGGTGGCTAGGGCATCTATTTCAGATGCCTCCTGGATGCCTTCCCAGGAGGTGTTCCAGGCACGTCCCACCGGGAGGAGGCCCCGGGGAAGACCTAGGACACGCTGGAGGGATTACGTCTCCCGGCTGGTCTGGGAACGCCTCGGGGTTCCCCGGAAGAGCTGGAGGAAGTGGCTAGGGAGAGGGAAGTCTGGGCGTCTCTGCTTAGACTGTTGCCCCCGCGACCCGGCCCCGGATAAGCGGAAGATAATGGATGGATGGATGGTTTTGTGTTTTGTTTTTAGTATGTGTGTCTAACACGCTGGTTGTTTTGTGTGAACATGGTCATATAAAAAATAGAAAGTATTCTTAATTACATTGTTTGCTAATGCATGTTTGCTGAGAGAGAATCATTCAGAATGAAACCACAGAGATGCAGCTGGACAGACTAAAGCAGCAGCAGTATCAGTGTTTCCATTACAAGACTGATTTACCTCTTTGATTGAAACAAAGAAAGAATTTAGTTAATAACTGAATAAAACCAATCTAAATGCGCTGACTCTTAAAAGAACAGGTGTTTAGTACCCTATGTGGCACTGAGGAGTTTAAGTGAATCATTGACAACTGCATTCATTCATTTATACTAAATTACTTTTAAAAGAGGAATGCTGGTAAAAACACACGTGATTTTTAAATCCACAAATCCTCTAAAATGTATTACTCCCAAATATCTGTTAAAGTGAAACTAAACTGCTGTATATAATGACATGTTCTGAAGAAAAGAATATTGAAGAGAATAACAGCCTTTTCCAAAAGCAGGAACACCCAGATTTTTTGCTTCCAGTTGTTTTCAATTTTCAGGTAAGGAAAAACAATTTGAAAATAACTATTCAGATGGGATACGTAATTAAAAAAATAAAGTACTTAAAATAATTGAAATGCATTTGTATCACAATTAGTCTGATTTCAGAAAGATTGATAATTATGGTCACTTTTGATTAAAACACAAATGCTCTTTAAATAGATTGCCTTGGTTCCATAGCTCAGATGAAAGTATCTCCTTAGTTATTTACCCTTGCATATTAAATACAAAAGCACAATGTCCATAAAAAATATTCTCTTAAACATTTGGCTTTGAAGAAATTTTCAGCAATGGGGAACAATCTGTCAGCTCTGAAAGACCGTGGCTACACATTCGTGAGAAAAGAGAAGAAGAGGATCCTGGTGAAGAATGAAGGTGGTGATCAGTTTGCCATTAAAAAGTTGAGCGCTAACCTGCAGGTAAGATGGACAGTTTGATGTGATTTGAGAGTTAAATAGAGAGAAAGAGAAATTCTTATAGCGCACACATATTATAGAACATGAATTTTACAACATTAACTGGTTACTTTTAATTGTCTCTTCATTAATGTGAATCGACCTGTGTTTTATAAAGCCATGTGTGTCTCAATGAGTTTCTGTTTTCAGGAGAATTAAACATCCTCCTCCAGCTCAATCATCCACACATCGTCCATCATGAGGAAATCATCACAGGTTGAGAGAAAATCTCTCCATCTACATCAGCTGCATTCAGGGCTAGATTACTTATTAAATATTAGTATTTTAAATGCTTTTAACCTGTACTCAATCTGTTTTCAGATTCTGACTGTGTGTATCTTTTACTGGAGCACTGTGAGGGTGGAGATCTCGCTCAGAAAATCAAAAACAAGAAGGAGGGAAACTTTACATTTTCTGAGAATGAGGTATGAGTGTAAAACATTACCCATTACAGGCACTGGAAACTCTGCTCCTGGGTTTTACTGAGTTTAGTTTTAATCAAGCACGCCTGAAGAATTGAATCACTATCTTCAGGATTGCTTAAACAGGTACAGGCAGGTGTGCTTGATCAGTGTTGCACTAGCTTATATAGACAGGTCTGAGTCTGTTACGAACTCCTTTTAAAAGGAACAGAAAGGGGAACATAACATAATGAAGGACACGTGAAACCAAAATATGAAGCATAAACATTTATTTAAATCACAAAACTAACCATAACGCGAAGGAAATGCGTGCCATAACAATTCAAAACCACATTATCTTCAAAACAAGTACTGAAATATAATGAGCATAAACAAACAACTCTGAATTTTGCTCATCTCGAACGAGCCGATTAGCAGAGTCATGTCGTTATAAGCAAAGACAACACACAGAAGCCATAACATTTACATTTAGTCATTTAGCAGACGCTTTTATCCAGCGACTTACAAATGAGAGCAATAGAAGCATCTAAAACAGTCAAGGGCAACAATATGCAAGCGCTGTGACAAATCTCACGTAATCTAGCACAGAACACATAGGACAGATATTTTTATTTTTATAAACAAACAGAAACGAATAGAGTGATAAATGCTATTATTTATTGGTCAGGTGCTCTTTAGATGTTTTTGAAAATGGCTACAGACTCAGCTGCTTGAACTGAGACAGGCAGGTCATTCCACCAGGTGGGAACGGTCCAGGAAAAGGTCCTCGTGAGGGATTTCATGCCTCTTTGGGATGGCTAGGCGTCGTTCACTTGCAGAACGCAAGCTTCTGGAGCAGAGCCTTCGGTTGCTTTGTAGGCGAGCACCAGAGCCTTGAACTTGATTTGCGGCTATCGGCAGAAGACTGATGAAGAGAGGCGTGACGTCTAATCTCTTAGACACAGGCACAGGCCGTAACAGTGTCTATGCAAACTATGTGTGCTATTACAAATAATGTTTCTATTGCCCCTTTAAATTCACATTTGACTGATTTACAGATTCTGGACTGGACTTTGGAGATATGCATGGCTTTAAAGTACCTGCATGATCAACAGATCCTGCATAAAAACCTGCAGCCCAAGGTACAGTACCGATTTATTCCAGTTAATCTATACATATCATCTGTATGGGATGAAGGGAGTGCTAGAGCCTTTATTTGAGTTAAAATGCTCTATGTATCTAATTTGACTTTATTCTTAAACCGTAAATGCAACAACACACAGTAAGTCAAAGATTAACTGAAACACAGAGATAATGAATACAAGGATGAAATAAATAATGTTGAACTTGTTTGTAAACTGGTTTCACACTCAGTGTGTCTGAAGTCAGTTGTAGTTGTTGTGTTTCTGCTCGTCTCTTCTCTTTTCTCTTGTTTCTCTATCCTTCAGTGATTCTGCTTTTCAGATGTTCATTCACTCTGTCAAGTGGGCTATATTAGTGAGCTAGTGTAGGGAATAGTGAATGAGGGTAAAGGGCGTGATTGAGAACACAGCCTCTGAGTGTTGACTTAAAGTGATGTTAACTCACAGTATATTCCTGTAGGTCACTGGTCTCAAACGCGATTCCTGGAGGGCCACAGCTCTGCACAGTTTAGCTCCAACTCACATTTTCCATCTATTTGGATTACATAGTTTTAACATTAAAAAAATTATAAACTTTTTCCCGACAGTCAAATCGGCGATAAGTCATTAAAGTAATGGACTCGTAAGAAGACCGCAAGGGTTTAGGGTGCCATTTGGGACAGGGCCTACAGGAGAGCTGTGGCCCTCCAGGAATTGAGTTTGAGACCAGTTTTATGCCAGTTTTGGGCCAGTTGCATAAACTGCTTTGACTAGTCTTAAAAGTTAGTCATCTAATTTGTTTCTTCAAGACTGGTCCTAATTTTTATAAGGCAGTTACTTAAAAGGTAGACTGGTCTAATTGGAATTGAAAAGTAAGAATGATCACCCCTTTGTTAACCACAAGTTGGTCAAATTAGTTCTTAAGACACAGTCTTAACATAGTGGCTAAGTTCATGCAACTGGCCCCAGGGCTGTAGGCTATTTTCTGAAAAACAACAAATATTACCCAGATTGTTTCTACGGTAAATTACTGTTTTGATGGTAAATAGAAGGTTACTGTTGGAATTCAGCCATGTTTTTAAAGCAAAGTTTAACAGCGTATAAAAACATATAATCCTGTTGCCAAGAACGTGAACAGCTCCGAGTACAGCATCACATGTTGTAATCTCATATTTACGACAAAAACGTGAACGCAGCATAAACCAAAGGGGAAAGAAATACTATACTACTAAATACTAAACGATAGTCCAAAATGAGTCCAAATGGATCAGTCGACTGTAAATGATAAAAAGCCTGATAATAAATGGGATAGACAAAGCATTGGTAGAAAATTATTCCCATTCCCAGCATCCCCAAACTTATATAAATATATCGGTTTTCTCACGGCAGAGCATATTCTTCACTACATATGGAACCGTTCGTCTAGGGAGTTTCATGAACGGTACTGTTTGCTTTTCAACCCATAATACAAGAAATACAGCATAGTTCATAGTTCAGTGCTTTATGGTCTGTTTTCTCTACCCGTCTACCATTTCTATCAGGTTCACTGAAGAGCAAACAGCAGAAAATAAACATTTTTCATCTTTTGCACCTGAGATTTTGAATGGCAAACCTTATGATGAGAAAACGTAATGATCATCCTTAAATTGCAATATTGACTGACTATAAATACTTTTTTTGTTTTGTTTTACTGAATTCTTAAACCCCGGTGTTAATAACTTTGCCCTCTTGTGTACAGTGACATCTGGAGGTTGGGATGTGTCATCTATGAGTTGTGCATGCTGAAGTGTGCGGTGAGATGTTCCTTTCATCTGATAGAGAGTCAACAGCTTACAACAATGATGAGATAATATATTACAGGAAATTTCATATAATGTATTAAGAAATACCAATGCAGTATCAAGTAAAATTACATTGATTCATTAGTTTTCAAAAAGTAAAAAGTAAAATATAAAAGTTGGCTCATGCAAGAAATATGTGACAAAACAATTAACCATCAACCAAGATATGTTCAAACCACAGTAATACAGAAATTAATCAAATCCCAGAGGGTTAAACAAGAAAACATTATTTGGAAAAACGCAACATATTTTTGGATGATAAAATTGAAAGATTAGGACATACCATGAGTTCTCTTTTGCAATTATTTTGCACAATATCCTGGTTGCTTTCTATCTCTTTTTCTATTGATATTGTTTTGTATCAGTGGGAATACAGGTTGGATGTTTCTGTTTGAGCTCACTGTTAAATGAAGGATTTGCCTAACTCTTTACCAATTTGTTTGTGTTTAGTTTTCTAAAACCACACCCAAATCCTCCTATAAAGCTCTTCCTGAGACCTTCTCTGAGGACCTTCGTCAGCTGGTTAAAGACACGCTTCAAGCAGATCCAGCGAATCGCCCGTCTGTCAGTGAGATCCTGACCAGACCTTTCCTCATTAATTATCTTCATGAAAAGGTGAGTTACCTTATTAAGATATTCAATTGGTCATACAATTTGCTATAAAAGTACATACCCAGACAGCAAGCCACCATTGAATCAGTGTTAATGTGTCAATGTTAACTGCATTGAAGCAACATAAATTTTGCACCCACAATTAATGTTGAACATTTTTCGAAATTTAATCCAAAAATCAATGGTCATAGCATTGAATCAATGTTACAAAGTGATGTTGGTTCAACATCATGCTTGCATTTTAATCCTCTTCTGCTGAGCCAAGCCAAAGGCGACAGTGGCAAGGAACAAAACCCCATCAGGGCATAATGAAGAAAAATAAACCTTGGGAGAAACCAGGCTCAGTCGGGTGCCAGTTCTCCTCTGGCCAGTTAACAAACAGCTTATTATTATTATTCTGGCAACCTTACAGGTCAGAAGTCATATTAGATCAAAATATTCAAAAGATCGAGGCATCACGCCAAAGACGGGTTTATGTAGGATGACGTGTCGGGTAAACAATTATTAAATAGGAATATTCAAAGGATCAAGTCATCATGCGGAGACAGGTTTATATAAGATGCCGTGTCGGCGAGGTGCATTCAACATTCAGTGCAGAAGAGAAGAATCTAATTGTCTCTGCAGTCGTTAACTATGTTTGTTACGGCAAGAGCAGCAAGAGAACATGTGAAAAGATAATGTCAGATACTTGATGATGATAAAAATATAATCATCATGTAGTGTTTCTTCAGCTGACCTCATCTAGACCGTCGTATGTGTCATTCATTTCACATTACTGACTATAATAATGTTTCTATAGCATGATATACAACAGTGTTTTAATAAGAAAGAAAAAACACAGCACGTTTGGAACTACTCACTCAAACATCAAGAATTGGCATGTGGATCTCAACAATGATTCATGGTGCAATGCATTCTGGGAGCCAATGATGAGTTTTTTATAGTGCACCCAGAATGCATTGCAGCATGAAGCATGTCACCGTAATTAAGTCACACGCTGATTTTTGAGGTGAAGGAGTTTTAATTTTTTTTTTTATTGAAATCCTCCAGATTTTCGGATTAAATTGCTGCTTGATCTCATGCAGTAGAATCTACTTCTTAATACAGCAACAGTCAGAAATCAGATTGCCCCTCATGTTTAGCTCCATGCTCCAGTCCATGAGGTCCTCGGTATGAATCTGTCCTGATGGGAAGATTTACGGAAACTCTTACAAACTCCTCATGTGACACTACTAGAACAATGATTTCAGACTGATACAGAATAATTTAAGATTAACATTTATTTTGGCCAGACAGAACTTAAATAACATTATTAAATATAAATTCATGGTACAAAACTTTCAGCATAAAAATATAAAATACAATTAAAAGTAATATGAAAATAGTTTCAATGTGACCTGAACAAAAGGATGGTAAATATTTGTAACACAACACCTGGTTTCGGGGAGAGGTTTTAGATATCTTTCAGAGACCACTCAAAAAGGGATAACCGAATTCTCATATCTCATCCTACTAGTGACTACAGTGAAGTTGAGACCAATTTACCAATCGCACTTTTGAGACCTTTAAAAGACATCAAACATGAAAAGGAAAAACAATAGATTCACAAAAACATCATCTGTAGTATATCTGCATTTGTGACTTGAATCAGGAGAGAGGGAGAAGGTTTTGGGCAGGGCGGTGTCCTACAGTCCTTCTGTGAGATCTTCTCTCCAGATTAGTGAGTTTTATTGCTTTAATCCACAGTGTTAATAAAACAAATCCTCACAAGTCAGACCACTACATTATGATAATATCTTTATTATCAACAAGTAGACAATATACTTGATCAAAGCTTTCTTGCTGTTCTTGCCATAACAAACAGTTTCAGCGTCCAGAGAAAAGCTAACATTAAAAAGTCAAGGCCAAAGATCCCAACTAAAGCAAACACTGATCTCCATAATGGTGACTATTACTTTCAAACAAACTTCAACATCTAAACCTCTGTTAATCTCAATAAGAATTTATGTACTCGTATGCCATAAATAAAGTAAGCTAATGCTGTTTTTGGAGTTGTTTTGATGGTTGCTTGTTGTCTGGGTACTGGCACTGATTCTAAAAAGAAAAAGAAAAGAATAAAGCATTGAACAAACAAAACATTCACTTTGATGAAATTTGCCTTCTTTTCCCAGATTATGCAAACTATTAAGACTCTTTATAGGACACTGGAGAAACTGAGAGCCCTGGCTGATGATTTGGAAAGAATCCATTTCAACACAACCGTAGGCAGTCTGACAGGAGGTGTAGTGGGATTGGCTGGAGGAATCACATCTGTAGTGGGACTTATTCTTGCTCCGTTCACTCTTGGAGCTTCTCTTATAGTAACAGGAGTGGAATCGGTGTGGGAGTAGCTGGAGGAGTAGCAGCTGGTGCAAGCAATATAACAAACATGGTTAACCAGCGCACAAACCGGGAACACATCAAAATGATGATAACAGAGTTCCAAGAAAAAATTACCTCCACAATTTGCTGCATCCAAAACATCCAAATAGCCATGGAAACTTTAGAAAACCTGTTTTCCACGTTTCCTAATGCACAACCTGGGGCAAATGCTGGAGCTCGACTTGGACGGGGACTGGGTGGAATTCCTGAGCTTTTCCGTCGCAAATTTTGGGAAAGTTGCAGCTCAGGCTGCGAGAGCCGTTCGTGTGGCTGAAACAGTTACAGGGTTTTTCTGCACTTTTGTAGCTGTTGACGTCTTCTTTGTTTTTCTCGACTCAAGAGAAATCCACAAAATCCGTCAAGATTACGCTTTAAGAGGAGTCAACAAGTCAACCAGCCCACTGGGTGAAAAACAAGTCATCAAATAACAACGAAGTACCAAACCAGCTCCTGCAGGCACTCAACAAGCAGAAGCGCTGAAGTCTGAGACCATGAAATTTGTGAAGAAAATCAAGGAGACTACAGAGGAGCTCCAAGCAATTCTGGATACACTACGAGACGCATTGCAACCAAACTCTGAGCTGCCAAACACTAGCAACTAAGAATTACTGTATAAAAGGTGGTGGTTTGTAACGTTAGATATATTCTTCAATCATAAATGTTACAATCTCATATACCCGTGTCTTATTGCTGTTGCACTAAATAAATGTCTACTATTCTGGAAAGTCATGTATCTGGACTGATGTGTTGAGTCCGGTGAGAGCCTATTCATGGACTCTCATTATTGGTACTATTTTGTTGGAGATTATAAAAGGGACAACAGATTAGATTTTAGTTTTTTTGCAGGGTGCACGGGAGTTTTGAGGGGCAATTGCTCTGACCTAAAAAAGGGCACTCCCCTACCAACATAGCATACAATAACATAGAAAAACATGACTTGAGTCATGAAGATCCCTACATCAATATCCCTTACAATACCCTATCAAGTCACTGATAGGTTTCTGTTCTGATTTATGTTCTGCTCAGGCAAGATCTTTGAAATGACCTCTAAAATAGCTTATGTTTTTTTTAGATTACAATTATTTAGCATGCAGCCCTTTAACCTTGTACTTTCTAGCATGGTCCTCTCATCTCATATATGGTGATCATCACTCCTGATCATGCCTCCTCTTGGTCCACATTTTCCTCACAGACTGGAGGCTTGTGACTGCTCCTCCTCATCTTAAATGGAATGTAATTATGAAACATTGCCATTAGTAGGCTAAAATATGAGTCTGATTGATTGATTAATTAATCAATTCACCTACACAGTGTCATGTCATCTTTATCACAGTGCCAAGTCTCTGTCTCACCTGCTGGTTGGCTTTTTTGCAGCCAACCCTGCAGTGATGTGCTGCCCTTTGCTGCCTCCCTGAATAACCTCTCCTGAATCCACCTCTTTTCAGTGGGCATCTTGGCTTCAAACAATACCCAAAATAGTGATAGGATTTAGGCATTTAATCATTTTGAATAAAATAATTAATGTGATGCATTACTTCCATCATTCATTCTTCTTGCTGAAACAAAATGTGAGAAACTATCAGCAGACATGTATCTTAGTTTGCCCAATGCCTACCAAAAACAATAGTAGCCTAGGCTGCTTGTCTGCCAGCTATCCGTCTGATTATTTAGGCTAAACGTATCAAACTCATCCTGGATTTATGAAGATTTTAATTCAAGTCATAAAACTTGAGGATGATGATCGTCCGTTTTGTATACCTTTCCGACAACGTTAAGTCGTCTCACCCGACCACCGCGACAATCTCCTGACTTTCACTTTCGGACCGCTGCCCGAATATGGAAATGAATGAGGCTTCTGTAATTATTATTTTTTATTTTTTATCTAGGCCTCCGTGAAATTCTGCATCCATTTTATGATTTTTTATTTATTTTTTTTCCACCTCGGAAGGGCAATGTGAGTCGAGAAGGGCATATGGGCAGTTGCCCGGGCAACCTGAGCAACCCGCATTTGCACGTCCCTGGTTTTTGTATTACCTTCTGGCAAAATTAGTAAGAGGGAACCAGAGTATGTGAGCGGAGTGGAGTGGGAGCGGAGCGAGGAGTGGAGCGAGGTGATTTTGAATGGAGAGAGAAGCAGAATTTTAAAAAGTCGGAGCATTGTGGTTTTCATGCGCTCCGAGAGCACTCCACTACCGCTCCATCACGAGTAAAATACATACCAACGGCCTACAATATAACAGTTTTTTTTAGTCTAAACTCACACATTAAACATTTAACTAGCTTGATTCAGATGGATCACTCAAATCAGGAAGAATGTACAGGTTTATGATGACGGCAATGGACATGAGCGGGATGTTATAGTTTTTTTTGTACCTTCTACATACTGAATATGATCGGGTGAAAGCACATTTTAAACGGGTAGCACTTATTCACACACGCAAACGTTCTCTCTAATGCAGTCAAACAAATGTAATCTTACAGTGCATCTGCTTACAGTTATCTGTGTATCGGATTTTACATTTGCAGAAATCTGTAATGTGACGCGTAGATAATATAACCGATGAAAACATACTATTTTCATCTTTACAAACAAAATGCACTGCAAAAGCAACAATCACGTTTAACTTTTAATGCTTATAAAGCCTAATAAGCTTGGCATGTCATAGAAAATAAATGTCTGCAATAAACTACGTTGAAAGTATCTCCTATCGTTTTTTTGTTTTAATTTAATTTATGTTATAAACCAAACTTTTGTGATATTGCAGAGCTTCCTTAAATACTTTAGCCGCAAATTTCCTCGGAGCGAAGATGGAGCGGTGTTTCTGATATCAGTGAGCGAGGAGTGGAGCGGGAGCGGAAATCATGTTTTGATTCCCTCTCTCCTGTTGTTTTGAGAATCATTAATAACTGTCTGTGCACTGGTGTCGTGCCAGCAGCACTTAAAACTGCTGCTGTCACCCCTGTCCCAAAAACAAACAACATAGATTCTGATAATCTGAATAATTTTACCCATCTCAAATCTTCCATTCCTTGCCAAAATTTTAGAACAAACCGTGGCTTCTCAACTGCTTTCTCATCTTTCCTCTAATGACCTTTTTGAGCAACTACAGTCTGGATTTGGCAAACTCCACAGTACTGAAACAGCGTTAGTTAAGGTGACTAATGACTTGTTAATGGCTTCTGATTCTAGTCGTCTGTCTTTACTGATTCTTCTTGATCTTAGTGCTGCTTTTGACACTATAGATCAATCCATTTTAATCACCCGTTTACAGACTGTCTTTGGAGTTTCTGAAACTGCATTACAGTGGTTTAGGTCCTACCTCTCTGATCGCAAGCAATTTGTTGTGATGGGTGATTATAAGTCTGAGGTTGGTGTAGTGCACTCTGGTGTCCCCCAGGGATCAGTTTTGGGCCCTTTACTTTTTAGTATTTACATCTTTCCACTTGGCCAACTTTTACGAACTCTTGGTCTTAACTTTCACTTTTATCCCGATGACACTCAGATTTATATACATTCAAAACCTGATGTCAATATGCCTGTGTCTTTTCTTTCTCAATGTTTTGCTGAGATTAGAAAATGGATGTCTGAAAATTTTCTCTGTCTAAACAGTGACAAAACTGAAGTAATGCTTATTGGTTCACCTCATCAGTTGCGTAAAGCAGAGTCCATAACCTTAAGTGTGGATGGCTCTGCTTTACAATTTCAAACTAAACTGAAAAATCTGGGGTGATATTTGATGCTAACTTAACATTTGACCATCAGGTTCGTAACACAGTCAAAGCATCATTTTTCATCTGAAAAACATTGCAAAATTACGTCCCATGTTGACATTCTCTGTGGCAGAAAAATTAATCAACATTTTTTTTTTCACGCATTGATTACTGTAATGCATTGCTGGCTGGAGTTTCTAAAGCAACACTGAGCAAATTACAGTTGGTTCAGAATTCAGCTGCTAGAATTCTAACTAGGACCAGTGCAAGGGAGCACATCACTCCAATCCTGGAAAAACTGCACTGGCTTCCTGTTAGTTTTCGTATTGATTTTAAAATTCTAATGCTCACGTATAAGGCCTTGAATAATTTGGCCCCTCAATATTTGTGTGAGCTTTTAACCCACTATATGCCAACACGTGCTCTACGCTCCTCTGAAGCTGGTCTTTTAACTGTCCAAACAACACGGTTGAAAACTATGGGTGATCGGGCATTTTCTTCTTTGGCTCCTAAGTTGTGGAATTCCCTGCCCTCTGAGATTAGGAATGCAGAATCACTTAGTGTTTTTAAATCAACACTTAAAACATATTATTTTAGGATAGCTTTTATGTAATTCATTTGTCTACTTTGTTGATTATTTTATGCAAGCAATGTTATGTCTATTTTTCAATTCATATGAATATGTAAAGTACTTTGAGATGTTACATTTAAAGGCGCTATACAAAATGTTATTATTATTATTATTAAATGGGGAACCCGGAGCGGAGCTGGAGCGGAGCGATTATTGAATGCTTAGAGCGTGGAGTGGAAATTGCTGCTGCTCCGCTCCACTCACATACTCTGGAGGGAACAATGAAAGCAAAATATCCCCGTGATGATGATTCAACCCTTTCATAAAGCGTTGCAGTTGTGTGTTTATGTGTTAAAAATAATGAGTCACGCCATAAAATTAACTCTGATTGAGAGACAAACTTTAGCCAATTGTCTTTATAAAGATTTATTTTCTTGCAAGAAAAGAGTCACGGTCATACAGCCATCCTGAATGTCTGCAGAGTGCTAACTGCAGACTAAACAATTGAGTTCCCTTTTAAACCCTTTCCAGGGTCAGCGTCTCTGCACTCCTCCTGTGATTGTCCACACATACTCAAATAACCCCAATGGACCCTCAATGTTAGATGTTCTGTTGATTTTAACAGTCAGGCATAGCAAATAGAAAACACATGCATAAGGATTAGAATTCATTTTCTTCTATGATTAAATTTTTCCACCTCAAGAATAAATGTAAATGTTTCTAAAAGCCATTTTGATTTCATGTGGTCTTTAAAACATATGACATTACATTACAGAAATTAATTTGTTGATTAATTAAATCTGATGACAACAGTAAAAAAAAATTTTTGCCAGTTAAAAGAAGAAATGCAACAACACAAACATAACCTTCACTCATAATTGCTGCAGATAAAGTTGAGTTTGTTGTTTGCAGGAAGGCTGATCCAGCGCTGATCTCCTCCAGACCGAACTGCTCCAGATCTCACTGCAGACTCACATTTATCTGAATCATCTATCCCCCAGTTCTGATAGCACACGGTCTCTCCGCTCACCCAGAACCAGAGTCCCACAGTGCAGGAGTGACGTAACCCCATCCACACCTCCGCAGTAGACGCCCCTTTAACCACATTCATCACCTCACGCTGCATCTCCAATGAATGAACCGAGACCAGATCCACATGATTCTGTCTGCAGTATCTCAGAGCTTCAGACCACGTCCGGTTCTCTTTGATCAGAATCAGTTTATCTGGACACAAAACAAACCACAAGCAAAAACTAGAGAGAGATGATCAAAAACAACATGCAGAACCAACACTGTGGAGGAATCTGTCATGTCAGACATGTAGTGTGAACTTTAAGATATCTGGAGGTGATGGATGGATTGTGTGTGTTTGAGAGGATCTGCTCACCTTCATGACACACAAAAGGAAATGTCCTGATGCAAGAGTCATCTATCCATTGTCCCAGAGCATTCAGTTTGAACATTGTACAGTTTTCACCACCTCCAGCATTATTAGGTTCACCAGCACTCCAGTATCTGAATGAGGAGTTCCTCTGATCTGACCACTGCCATGAGTCTCTGAACAGGCCGATCCAGACCTCATTAGATATGTGACTATCATTGATGAACTTCTGAATCTGTTGACTCTCATTCTGGTTCCTCACACTGACCAGATCAATGTGATTCTGTCTGCAGTGACTCTGAGCGTCTCTCCACTTCACCGTCTGATTGACAAAGACGAGTCCTGTGCTCACTTTAAGAACAGACACAGATTCATGAGTCAGTTTGTTCATTATTCTCACACTGATTTATGGTCTGGATGTGAATAAGAACAGCGGTGGAGCATCAGAAACACATTTCATTCAGAGACTTTTGAAGTTATTGAGATAATTCAGTGATTATTGAGCTTTTGTTTCTTAATAAAGCACATGATGATGACTAATAACAGTTCAGTGTTGATGCTGACACTCTAGTCATGTAATGGCCTGTTTCACTGCTCTCATCCAGCAGTCATAACTTGTTATATTGTTAAAGGTCCCGTTCTTCGCATGTTTTCGAAGCTTTGATTATGTTTACAGTGTGCAATATAACATGTGTTCATGTTTCGTGTGTAAAAAAAAACAGTATTTATCACACAATTTACTTATCTGTATACGGCTGTTTTCACTGATGAAAAAACGGCCTGCTGATTTCCTTGTTCTATGAAGTCCCTCCTTCAGAAATACGTAACGAGTTCTGATTGGGCCAGCGGTTCCCGTGTTGTGATTCACCAGCAGCTTAGCGCACGCTGCCCGGAAAGGTCCCGCCTCTTACCATAACGGGGAGATACGCGCGCTCAATGTTATTGTTATATTGCACACTTAGTGTCATTGCACTGCACTTTGTTCTTATTGTTACTGTGTAACAACCAGTAATTAAACCTGTTTGCACATTATACTTCTGTTTACACATTACATTATACCCATTGTTTGCACATTTTACTTATATATATATATATATTTTTTTTTTATGTTAACCAGTTATTTATTTTATCTTTTACTTGATGACTTATAATTCTATGTTGAGTACTTTGTATTCTATTATATTTTTGATTTCCTTCTTGTGTTTCTATAACTGTTATTTGCACTGTCTATGGAGCGGACCTGTTTACATTTCACTGCCAGTTATATATTCTGTATATAATTGTGTATGTGACAAATAAAACTCTTGAATCTTGAATCTTGAATTGCAAAAATTTCTATATTGCCTTATCAATTTGAGCCGGAATCAGACCCGGAGAATATCGGATCGATTACAACCTGCTCAGGAAAGACTTTTGCAGGATGTTTCACAATGGTAAGCTGTCTATTCAGTAGTTGTCATGCTTTTATATTATACGAGGCTGCAGCTGAACGAGCATGTGGTCAAACAGTAAACAACAGATATAATAAACAAATCATTTTAAACTGATCATTACAAACACCAACAATCCATGGTGTCTGAACTAATTTCTACACTTTTTTAAAAAGTTTTTCGGATTAGTTTCAATTACCATCTAACGTTAGTTATCAAAGCTAAACAGCGTTGCACTTTGTGTAATGAGTTACATAAACTGTTAAACGGACCTACTTAAATAATAAAATACACTTACCGGTTGTGGTCCATAAACAACGCCTTCTCCAGACAAAGAGGGAACTGCGTCATCTTTTAAGAATAATCTTTCTGCGAATCCGGCATTAAACTGATTGAGATTGAGGAAGCAGTCCTCAGCTAAATGTGCTGCACATAGTTTTAAATTGTGATTATAATTTTCCGGAACCGAGTTAAACATAAATTGTAACCATCGATCTCTACGTGCAGCGTCTGTGGGAAGGCCAAACAAAGGTGATTTGACTCCGGGATGAAAATAACAGCGTCTCGATGACATGACCGCAAACACACTCTACAAACACTACACTTCCTCTGTGGGAGAGCAACAAGACCACGCCCCCTAATGTGCTCTTGTGGGCGGAGGGTTAGTAAACAGACTGTTCTAGTGACATCATTAAAGCAGGAAGTGCAGAGGTGTAGTCCAAACCGGCCGTTCGCTGTAGGCTTTGAAAGGGAACTTCTGTTAAATAAAATATCTCGCTTGGCATTGAACTTTGAGCTTTATAATTTTACAGGTATTATTTATGCTCTAACAGCAACATTACACACTAACTAAAGTTTGAAAGATGGAATTGCGAAGAACTGGACCTTTAATGTTCTATTAATTTGACATTACAGTAAATCCTGCAGGGCTTTCATTATCTAATAGAGTTTAAACACACACATGCACACAGACACACACACACACACACACACACACACACTGTAATCCATATCTTTATAATCCGTCAAATCCCTGCGCTCGTTATGATGAAGAGAAGCCCTCAAGAAGCGTTACAACATGTTTTACCGCAGCGATATCAAACACCCGTCGGCTCTCGCCTGCTTCGTCACCGATTGCAACATGCCGTGATTCTCCTAATCGGTGGTCGTATGTCGTACACTGAGAGAGGTTCAAAGACGGTCACAGTCTAGAGACCAAAGATCGCCAACGAGCATTGTCTGATTCAGCATGATCATCTCACCGTGTGTTTGCTGCTACGACCTACGTCTGCTGACCAGCCAATGAAAACATTTTCGTTGCGTTTTCTTCTTTTCAGCTGCCAAAGTGTGATTCATCATGGTCTTGTGTTTAACACTAGCACACGCTGATGATGTTTATTCTTCTACACACAGACAAACAACAGCTGCCTTTTACAGTTCCTCCTGAACCCAAACCATGAGCTTATGCTGCGTTCACACCAAGAGTAACTGTAATTACGAGACGGCAACCGGTGAAGTTCTGCCCAGAGCTGTTCACTTCCTCAGACTCAGAGTTATGTGTTTCTCTGTCGACACTATCAATGCTGAAATGAATCTGCAGCAGTCAGGTGGTACATCTGGAGCTATGTAAGCTGCATATGTTCATTATTATTGTAATGTTATGTGCTTTGAGACATGAAGTAGGGGAAGTAAGGTTTAGGGGCAGTGTGTGTGTGTGTGTGTGTGTGTGTGTGTGTGTGTGTGTGTGTGTGTGTGTCACAAGGTGACGATTTTTATAGGGCGGAACCAAAAGTCAGAAGAAGTTTGGTTCCACCCGGAGGTGTTGCAGTACATACGGAAATTCCGGCGGCATTCAGAGAGTAATCGGGCACGAATGGAGTACAGCTGTGTGGGATTAACAAGAGCGGATGATGATTGAAGGATACGACAAACAAAGCAGTATAAAAAGACATTGGAAAACACAGGTTGGAGGGCAGTGCTGAGGGCAGTGCTGAGGGCAGTGCTGGGGGCAGTGCTGAGGGCAGTGCTGGAGTTAGTGCTCGTGTTGTGTTGGTGCTGGTTGGTGCTATTGTAGCGTTGCGCTGCAGGCATACTTACATCCGTTGCGGATCTAAATCTCTCTCCCAGGCTGAAGTGTGTATACCGAAGGAACATACAAACCCTACGGGCTGAAGCTGTGACAAAGATCGTTGATATTGAGGAATGCAAAGGGGAAGCGGAGTCAAGGAGTGAATGTGAGTGTACTGTCCTAGGAGACTTATTGAGACGGTCGCATTGTTGTGAGTATTGGCCAAGAGAAGAGCGGCTTGTCTAGGTGACAAAGACCTGACGCCTGTATCTGTGGAGCAAGCGCACGCTAAGACTACTCGACACCCCCTGTGAGTATCAAACCTCCATTCTGAATCCAGTATTGTGCATCACTTGTGGTATAGTTGTTCTCTAGAAGAGAAGCAGAGTGACTGGTTTGTGCAACAACGAGACGATCCACGTGTGTATTGGGACAGAGGAAACGCCATACCATTCGACACCATCTGTGAGTACCCAACTATACATACTGGACAGAACATTGTGGATTACCTGCGATATAACTATCTGCAAGAAGGAAGGAAGACTGGCCCCACCCCTTGACAGCGCGGTGGGAGAGCCAGAGGAAATATATACACCTGGGTAAGTGCGGCCACGCATTACTTCACTGGACCAGACTTTACCATCGCCTATTGTCCCTGGCAACGTGGATGAAGCGGGCCTTATGTGTGCACTGGATTGCGGTGGGTGAATCTTTTATGCTGTGGAATGTTTTCACTGTGACGTACTGCTGTGTACTGCTGTGCTCTGCTGTGCTCTGCTGTGTATTGCTGTGTGTCTTGTCAGACAAACCCCCGTTTTCATACGCCCGTCAGTGGAAGAACAGGCCGTTGTGTCCAGTTTAAAATTGACAACTACATGCTGTGAACTACCCCAGGTGTTGGAGGACAAGAGTGGTGTCTGGAAAAGCCCCTTAGGATCATTGAAGTATCACGGTCACGTGAGTGCTAGTACACGAACTACCGTGGATGTATACATTGTGTGTTATCTTTTGTGTCCGAAGAAAGAGATAAAGTGAACAAAGTAAAGGAGTCGGGTGAACCTGTACCTACCGTCTGCTGTAACCAGCAAAGAGGTGAGAGTGAAGCACACCAACGTAACTGTGTCCTTGTGTCCCAGCTGCCGCCTGTGGAAGAGAGATAAAGTGAACCACGAGAAGGAGCTGTGTAAATCTGTACCTACCGTCTGCTGTAACCAGCAAGAGCTGCCGCCTGTGGAGAAAGAGAGATAAAGCGAACCACACGAAAGGAGCTGTGAAGACCTGTACCGTCTGCTGTATCCAGCAAAGAGGTGAGAGTGAAGTATACCAGAGTAACGGTGCTTTTGTGTCCCAGCTGCCACCTGTGGAGGAAGAGAGACAAAGTGAACCACACGAGAAGGAGCTGTGTAAACCTGTGCTTACCGTCCGCTGTAACCAGCAAGGAGCGATCACCTGTGGAGCGAGAGAACTAAAGTGAAACACACAAGAAGGAGCTGGACAAACTCGTACCGACCGCAGGTCGTACCTGGCAAAGAGGTGAGAACTAAGCCCATCCAAATAACTGTGTCCCTGGGTATCTGCAGCAGCCTGTAGGAAGAAAAGGAGAACTTGTGAGATACCAGGACATCCATAGTCGATTCCGCACTGTGTGGCCACGCCAAGGAGTAACCGGGATAAACCCTCCACCTACTTGCACATTTGATCTGCCTCAAGGAAGGAAGAGGAGGGCGCCACGGACATTACAACCAAAGGGACGGACCCCCGTTGCCCTCCCCCTCCTCTCACCTACCCTTTTGGCCGTCCACCTGGAGGGCAGAACTGTTTAGTTTTAATTGCCCCTTTCCCATTTCCCCCAGAGACAATCTCTTTTTAAATAGCTAAATAAAGTTGTTTTAACTTACCTGTTCCCGTGTTGTCTGGTCATTGGGTTGGCTTTTGGGGACCTCCTCGAGGTGGAAGTTAAAAGGGGCGTGGCTTAGGCAGGCAGTAGCCAGCCCCGGGGCGTGACATGTGTGTGACTCAAGCATGATCAATTGCAAGACATTGTCACAAATAATAGAGAGATTGTAAGCAGTGCCATTTTAAAATATTATTACTAAACATTAAAAAGATGTGTGTGTGTGTGTGTGTGTGTGTGTGTGTGTGTGTGTGTGTGTGTGTGTGTGTGTAGTTGTTTATATTACATTGTGGGGACCAAATGTCCCCACGATGTGATATAAATCTGAAAAAATCACCTACATTGTGGGGACCGGCCAGCGGTGTAATGTAAATGGAGTAATAAACATAAACATACGTGTGTGCGCGCGTGTGTGTGTGTGTGTGTGTGTGTGTGTGTGTGTGTGTGTGTGTGTGTGTGTGTGTGTGTGTGTGTGTGTGGACTGGTAATCCCTACGGTATGGGGACAAAATGTCCCCACAAAGATGGCAATATCCAAATTTTTGTCCTTGTGGGGACATTTTTTTGGTCCCCATGAGGAAAACATCTTATAAATCACACTAAGTGATGTTTTTGAAAAAGTAAAATGCAGCATGTCTCCTGTGATGGGTAGGTTTAGGGGCAGGGGCAGTGTGTGTGTGTGTGTGTGTGTGTGTGTGTGTGTGTGTGTGTGTGTGTGTGTGTGTGTGTGTGTGTGTGTGTGTGTGTGTGTGTGTGTGTGTGTGTGTGATGGGTAGGTTTAGGGGCAGGGGCAGTGTAGGGGGATAGAAAATACGGTTTGTACAGTATAAAATGCATTACGCCTATGGAATGTCCCCATAAAACATGGAAACACAACATGTGTGTGTGTGTGTGTGTGTGTGATGGGTAGGTTTAGGGGCAGGGGCAGTGTAGGGGGATAGCATGTACAGTTTGTACCGTATAAAATGTATTACGCCTATGGAATGTCCCCACAATTCACAAAAACCTAACATGTGTGTGTGTGTGTGTGTGTGTGTGTGTGTGTAGGCTATGTGAGCGGCTATGCGCGTGTGGAAATGTTTAGATACTACATTTTAACTTTTATTTTTGCAAGAAGTCTCTTATTCTCATTAAGCCTACATTTATTTAATCAAAAATACAGAAAAAACGATAGCCTAATATTGTGAGATATTATTACATGTTCTTTTTAACATTTTATTAATCAAAGAATCTTTCATCTTGAGTATCACAGCAGGTTATAAAAAATATTAAGCAGCACAACTGTTTCCAACATTGACGTCAAATCTATGATTAGTGAAGGGTCATGTGACCCTGAAGACTGGAGTAATGATGATAAATTCAGCTTTGATCACAGGTATACATATACTTTCAATTTTAAAGTAATTAAAATAGAAAACCATTAGCCTATTATAAAAATATTTCACAATTTTGCTGTTTTTGATCAAATAAATGCAGGCTTGATGAGCATAAGAGACTTATTTCATAATGATAATAATTATCAAAAATGGTAATATAATAAAGTCCTTTCACGCCACCATTTCACATGATTGGCCTGTAGGTGCCGGTGGCACTTGGGCTTCATTAGCTTTGATAGTTTCATCAAATAGTAAACGTGTATCAATTTACATAAATACAAGTGAGTTTAACACTACTTACATTAATGCGGCTTTAGGTGCTGTGTGGTTTTGTGCAGTGATTTGTTTGTTGTCAGGAACATCAGGACGATTGTCAGGATGATCCATTTCGTCAGGAAATCGTTCCACAAACGTTAGTTCGTCTGTCCATGTCATTTTCAACCGATTTATGAATTAGAACAGAAAATTAGCGCTCCACTTCACATTGTCCAATGGAATCTGAACTTTGCCAGATCACGATTGGTTGGTGTATATGACAAACGGCCCGGGCATTGACGATATATGTAAAATTAAAAAATATATAAAATATAGATTTTTAATTAAATCAACACATTAGCGTTAATTACTTATGAAAAAAAATGTTTTGGTTTGTTTGGGTTTATGCTTTTCTCCCGTAAAGCCACAGACACTCCCTGAAAGAACCATATATGGCTCGAGAGCCGTTCCGATCACACTGAGGAAAATCAGCCAGAAAAACACACGCAACGCCTCAGACCGACTGATATGAAAAAATAAACAGAAGTTTTCCGACTTTTGAGCAGTTTGTTAGTATAGGACACGTTGTCATTTTTTATTGACCACAAATATTATCATTGATATTTGTCTGAGAGGGGCACTTTTGATTAATTTTGATAAAGGGCAGGGGCTCGAGCACCCAAAGCCCCCATTCTGGAGCTGTTGTATTTGGCATCTCTAAATGAACAGTTGTTGTAGTTTTAAATACTCACTGTTGCTGCAGATGAATTGACGAGTTTCACTGCAGGTCAAATCATGAAACTGTCTATTTGATATCATTACACACTCCTCATTTCCACCATTAGGTTGTCCAGGTCCCCAGTCCAGATAGAGCGCAGGATCACCTGAAGACCACTGCCATTTATTAACACTCGTCCTCTGCAGCCCAATCCAGACATACTCAACACCTCCATCAGTCACACTCTTCTTCAGCTCATTCATGTCGTTCATGTTGTCAGCGGTGGCCAGATCTGTGTAATTCTCTCTACAGTATCTCTGAGCTTCAGTCCAGGTCTTGTTCACATTTATAAAGTGATACTGACGCTGAACACATTCAGATACGGAGCAGAGAGCTGTGAAAGAGAGGGTTTGATTTAATGCTTTTCATAACAGGGTCAAACCTGATGAAACTATAAACCATAAATAAAACTACAAACACACTCACCGATGAGAAGAAGAACGAAATATAGAGTTTGCTCCATTTCTGAGGAAGAAACACATTGAAAAACTCAGACATCAAACATTCACAGATTCCTTTTTTGAGTAAATATGACAGTTTGAGTTTCTTAACAGCAGCATTAATGAAACACACAATCATTCAGACGATATGAACATCTCAAAGTCTAATTGTGTGTGAAGAATGATCATGTGAGTTGTTCTTACTTTAGAGGTGGTGTGTTTCTGTCCTGAGTCTGATGTTTCTGTCTGCAGCTTTAAACTACGTGATTATTATATCTGCTCTCATCCCTCATTCAGCGCATCACATCATTTGTTTATTTCTCTAGAAAGCCCCATGTCATATTTCACTTCCTCCTTATTTGTGTAGTTGTCCACCTCTTTCCCCTCATTAGCATACTGATGTCTGTGACAGTCCATCCATTTTCTGTCCTGTACAACTCGTGTAACATCCAAAGGTTTTTGGACTCTCATGATTCAAATGAAATATTAACCTCCTGCTGCGGTTTCAGTTTAATTTCTTCTGTCTAAAAACCTGATTGTGATTGGCTGAGACTTTATTACACAGAAAACAAGTGCATATGCGTTCAAAAGAACGGCGTATACTTGATCTGACTCAATACATTTACTTTTCTGTCTTGTCATTGGTCTAAAGTAAATTTGTTTAGTTTTCAAGTTGTGAATGATATTGTAAAAGCGCATTAAGACGTGAAATTAACTCATGTGTCGTGAATGGTCAAGTACACACAAAATTATGTAAAATATATTTCTGTGTTCACAAAAAGTCTGATATGTCCGTTATGTGAACGTAAACAGCTGGGAGAAAATCAGGAGTGTATCAGTATATTAGATCTGTGCACTCAGTCTTAAAGTGACAGTAGCCTAATATACACTATATTGCCAAAATTATTAACACATTATTTGTTTCTGTAGAGGATTTAGCCCAATCTTTCTGAAGGGTAAGGCTGAGTTTCCAGGCGGTATCCCGGGACACATACTCAGAGCATGTGCTAGTGGGTGTTTTAACAGACATTTCCAACATCTCCTCTCTCTGTCTGTGGTTCATCATACTTTAAAACACCCACCAACATGCATGTACCAAAGCAATCACATGCTTGAACCCTATTTACTGACACCCATCATCAGCAGGTTCTTTGAGGGCTGATCAGAGACTACATTTGCTCTGTGCTGCCTTCACCGCTAGACCCATTACAGTTCGCTTACCGGGAAGACAGCAGCGATGTCTCCTCCCCACTGTCTTCTAAGACCTCGACTCCTTATAAACCTACACCTCTGATGTCATCTGATTTGCTGACGGCACAACTGTGGTATCCCTGATCACTGACAGACGGCCTATAGAGAGGTGCGCACTCTCAGGCCTAGTCCACACGTACACGGGTATTTTTATTACCAGAGTTTTTCCTCCTCCGTTTAAAAAACAATTGCGTCCACACAAGCATGGTTTAAAACAAATCTCTGTCCACATGAGAACGCAAAACCACGCTGTGATTGGCTGCCTGATTTCCACATGGGTCTCATCCACAGCTCCGATGCACATTGCCATGGGCTCAGTGAAACCCTTCTACAAGTTCCTTTACTTTGGTCTCAGTGACCGGTAACTGTATATACACAGGGGCAGGGCCCAAGTGGACTGTAATAGCTTCACACACTTGCCTTACTATTTAGTGTTATTGCATTCTGGCGGCTTTGTTCTGCAATACATGAGATAACTGCGCATGTATCTGTAGGCTATACATGTGATAAGCGCTGTTAGCAGAGTCCACCGCATAGACTCGACTCATGTAAATCAAAAGAGAGTTTCAAAAAATCTTCACCCTGGCCGGAGTTTTAAAAAAAGTCTGGTTTCAGTAACCGGATACTGCGTTTGCGTGTGGACGAACAGCCAAACCGTGTAGAAAAAGCTGCGGTTTTGAAAATCCCTGTGTCCGTGTGGACAGGGCCTCACACACGAGTGTCAGGAGAACAACCTCTCCATCAACATTAGACCGAGGAGACAGTGCTGATCTTCAGGAGACTGGGCTCAATCATCACTTAATTCATCTCTTAAAGGGTTACTTCAGCGATTAGCATTAAGCTTTGTATCAGTGGAAACCGGGAGTATATTCAAATTATCGTACTTTCCTCATATGACCCTGAGACGAGAATTATGTATTTTATTTCTGGAAAAATTTCTCAGATGACGCAAATATCGTCATTTTGCATCATCGGAGGATTTTTGTCCAGAGGCTGAAGACTACAGCCAGCAGGAGGCGCTATTTCCTCATGTTTTCAACATCACACTCACAGCACTCGGCTCGGGAGCTGCAGAGATTCATGTAAACGGAGCGGTGGAGAGCAAAGTGAGTGTTTCAACTGTTCAATTGAACTTCCTATGAAAGTTAAGTTCATGAGCCCAACCAAAGGGAACACTGATCTCCATAATGGTGACTTCAAACTCAAACATTTTAGAAAACTCAACACAGTTTATGAAGTCAGCTTATGTGATGTTTCAGCTGTAGTGACAATTCAACATTTAAGATGACTTTGGGAAATCAGTGAATGCAAACAGAGTGTGTGATAGTAGAAAACATTCTGGAGCTGTTGTATTTGGCATCTCTAAATGAATGGTTGTTGTCATTTTCAAATACTCACTGTTGCTGCAGATGAAATGAAGAGGAGAACTGCAGGTCAAATCATGAAACTGTCCATTTGATATCATTCCACACTCCTCATCTCCACCATCAGGTTGTCCAGATGCCCAGTCCAGATAGAGCACAGGATCACCTGAAGACCACTGCCATTTATCAACACTCGTCCTCTGCAGCCCAATCCAGACATACTGAACACCTCCATCAGTCACACTCTTGTTCAGCTCGTTCATGTCGTTCATGTTGTCAGCGGTGGCCAGATCTGTGTATTTCTCTCTGCAGTATCTCTGAGCTTCAGTCCAGTTCTTCCCCTCGTTTATAAAGTGATACTGACGCTGAACACATTCAGATACGGAGCAGAGAGCTGTGAAAGAGAGGGTTTGATTTAATGCTTTTCATAACAGGGTCAAACCTGATGAAACTATAAACCATAAATAAAACTACAAACACACTCACCGATGAGAAGAAGAACGAAATATAGAGTTTGCTCCATTTCTGAGGAAGAAACACATTGAGAATACTTATATTAAAACATAATCATAAGCATATACATATAACTCAACACACAATCATTCAGACAATATGAATGGGACACATACTCAGAGCATGTGCTAGTGGGTGTTTTAACAGACATTTCCAACATCTCCCTCTCTCTGTCTGTGGTTCATCATACTTTAAAACACCCACCAACATGCATGTACCAAAGCAATCACATGCTTGAACCCTATTTACTGACACCCATCATCAGCAGGTTCTTTGAGGGCTGATCAGAGACTACATTTGCTCTGTGCTGCCTTCACCGCTAGACCCATTACAGTTCGCTTACCGGGAAGACAGCAGCGATGTCTCCTCCCCACTGTCTTCTAAGACCTCGACTCCTTATAAACCTACACCTCTGATGTCATCTGATTTGCTGACGGCACAACTGTGGTATCCCTGATCACTGACAGACGGCCTATAGAGAGGTGCGCACTCTCAGGCCTAGTCCACACGTACACGGGTATTTTTATTACCAGAGTTTTTCCTCCTCCGTTTCAACCACGTCCACACAAGCACGGTTTAAAACAAATCTCTGTCCACATGAGAACGAACTTCCTATGAAAGTTCAGCTTCCAAAGACATGAACTGAACACGCGCCAGACTGATCACGCGCTGTGAATGCGGCCGCGAATCCCGCGATTACCTCAGCTCATGTGATGAATGAGATCCGATCCTGCTGCGTTTGTGCCGTGACGCTCAATCGGCTCACTCACATTATATCGAACAGACGCGTTCAGTTTTTAATTGTAGTGTCTCTAACTGAACTGATTTTATGAAAACGAACGCGGTGGGAAAGTGATCCAGCCATAGCTGTGCCAGGGCAGCGAAGCAGTGCGTTCTGGGAATTGTTGTCTTTCATCCCCATGAGACAAAAATGCATTTTCTGTGTTTTCTCAGTCTAAAAGGCACCAAATTCAAAAATAATTTCACATTTCTACTACATTAATGACCCAGTTTAAATACAGATTAATCTTCCCAGCGCTGAAGTGCCCCTTTAATCATCACATTAACTTTAACACCCTGTACAGTGAACACACATGAACACTGTTCAGATAACACTGGGGATTTTGCTGCGTGATTATCATGTCTGCTTTCCTTCCTGCACGTCACATCATTTGTGTATTTCTTTTCCTTCCTCTGTTTTTGTTTATTTGTCAGCATCTCTTACCTCAATGTAGGAAAATTAGGAGCAGATTCTCCCCTCATTTGCATTCTTGACGCCAGTGTCAGTATCAGTAAATCTCTCTATAATATTACACATAGACTTTATACAGAACATAAATAAATATGTTCTAAAGGCTATAAATCTCTGAAGGTCTCATCAGAGAAAGGATTAAACAACTCCACAAACAGCATCAGCAGCTTCACACATTACTAACCAGACTGACTTTATTTCTGCCCCCCAACAAAATTGAACTGGCAGATGAATGTCTTATAATTCTGCAGTTATTAAACACAAAGTACATGTTGATAGAGTTTGCAAAATGTGCATTAACAACAGCAACTCTTGCTGGAAGCTCTTCACCAAACGCCACCGACAGGATTCATCCACCTGGAGAAATATAGGATCATTTAAACACTTGACAGCTCAATAACTACATAACACCTGTGGTAAAACTTAAATGTGTATTTAACCTTGGAAATTACCCTGGAGTTATGATGTTAATGGAAGTGAACACTCAAGCATTCATGTGTCCTTCACTCTCTATCATTGCTGCAGATGAAGTTGAGTTGGTCAGTCTCAGGACGGCTGATCCAGCGCTGATCTCCTCCAGACTGAACTGCTCCAGATCTCATTCGCCCAGTTCTGATCGCACACTAGACGTAGGTGGAAGTACCGCCCCGTGTTTACAAAGCACGTGTTTCAAGACTAATACAAACGTCCTTTAGCAAAAAAAAACATGAAAAACAACGATGTTGGACAATTTTCCAGTTCTTTGGTAAAGGGCGTTTGTATTAGTCCTCGCACGTTTGCTTTGGGCGGTACTTCCGCCTACGTCTAGCGTGACGTCTCCGGCATGATTACGCAATCCGTGGTGAGCAATTTAAGTTAAAATTATATAAATACATTTTTCTTGAAAATAGCAGATGGTTTGTCTAGATCAGACCCTATTCCTCTGGGATCGTGCAGAGCCTCTGAAGCCCTTCCTCTGAAACTGCACTGATTTGGACCTTGGAAAATCCTGGAATGTTTTCCTTAAAAAACGTAATTTCCTTTTGACTGAAGAAAGAAATACACGAACATCATGGCTGAGATGGGGGTGAGTAAACTATCAGGAAACTGAACCGATCCTTTAATGCTTGGCATAACAGGGTCAAAGCCAGTTTTGTCCTGTTGAGAATAAAATATGTGTTTGTGCATTACTGCTACCAACGCTTATAGAAATTAATCATTAACAATAGTTAATTTAAGATAATGTTAGCTTATGAAATGATATTTATAACAGATCCATTTGAGAAAGTGTTTTGCTAGGCTCTTAGAGTACCTTTGTGTGTGTTAACAAAGAAGCAGTCTTGTGTCCAGGAATTGAGAGGTGATGTTGCGATCGAAGCACAGCTGACCAGAAAATCGAGCCCGATCTCACGAAAATGCGTATCAATAGTACGCAGTGTGCAATCTCGTAGAATGTATAGGCCAAAACTCATTTTTGGCATATGATACGCACTTTATGGCGTATTATATGTACAAACCCCACACCCCCACCCTCACCCTACCCAAAAGCGTGTCATATACACGCCATAAAGTGCGTATCATATGCATGCGAAAACTCATTTTGGCGTATACATTCTACGAGATTGCACACTCGTACTATTTATACGCATTGTCATGAGATCGTGTTCGAAAATCATCTGACTCCCAAATACATAAGAAAGACAACTTATGTATTTTTTGTGTATAAATATTGGGTCAGGAAAGCGAGTTTTTCGCAGACTGCTTTTTATGTCAATGTGTGGTGTTTGTGGATATTATTAATATTGCAAAGTCTAATTGTGTTTGAAGAATGAACATATGAGTTGTGTTTATTTTAGAGGTTGTGTGTTTCAGTGCATCACATCATTTGTTTATCTAAAAAAACATGCTTTACATTTTACTTCCTCCTGTATTTATCCACATCTATTACCTCAATGTAGGAAATGTTGTCATGATACTCCCCTCATTTGCATTCTTGATGCCCGTGGCAGTAGATATTAATCTGAAGAAAAAAAAATGCTAAACATAAAATAATTCAGTATCTGATATCTAAATAAAAAATAGTAAGCTGACCTTTCACATTGTCTGTATTTATGTTTAAAAACTTTATGCTGATAAAATACATTTAAATGTTTACATATTTCTGATTAGCTGTATTTAGGGTTTGTAACATTTATAGGTTATAAGTCTGCTGATGTTGGATAAATATTATGTGCAATAACCTATAATTTAATAACTTTGATGTGAGGGGGAAAAGTCTAATTAGCAATTACATATGTATGTTGAAATACTTCTGCTTATGTTTCTATCATATTTTACACTGACTAAATCTGCTGTACAGTGATACCATGAGCTCACAATGTAAACAAACAAATAAATAAATGAAATAAGAAAAAATAAGAAAACTGTCAAATGACTGGCAGATATGCAGCCAAGCAAAACCTAGAGATCAAACTGGTAAAATAATTTAAATAAAGTGAAACAATAATTACAAAACCACAGAGAAAAACAAACCTGGTCTCATAGGAAATACGCACCTCTGGACACTTTTTGCAGCTCCACAAATATGTACCACCAGGTACGTGTTGCTACAGTTCTGAAACAAAACGCCCACTGGGGTCGCTAAAGAGAAGGACATGTGATATTTCGCTCTACAGTCAGTCGGTATGTATATTACAGCATATCCAATTGTCCTAAAACTGTGTTATTTTAGTGATAAATGTTAAGTGATACGTGTTGTTTTACTGAAACATGTTTAATTCAATGGTCAATGTTAGAATCATGTGAGTGCCACGACAGCAGTAGGACAGATAATCGAATGCCTTGGCAATGTAGCCAGCTTCCTTCAATTACCGCTTGGTACTCTCAGTACATAAAGTTACAGTCGCTGCATACATCGACAGAACCCTGGCAAATTAAAGCCATAAAACGCCGTGTACAAACGTAGTTTTGATGCGCACCTTCAATTTGTGTGTGTGCTCACAGTAAGAAACTACCTTTACATCACCAAACTATTTTATATGCGCTTGCAGTTTCCCGCCATATCAAAGTGGAAGATTTTCAGTCTATCAAGGAACAGCATGTTTGTCTTTCGTGTAGCACCAACTTGTGCCATAGCTGTGATTGCAAATGAGTGCGTATAACTACATTTATCAATGTATATGCATTCTACATGCATTTTAATGTAGCTGTAGCTGCCCATACGGCTAGGCTAGCCCAAGTAGGCTGCAGCCTTCGGTGGACATCCAACTCCGCCCACATCCAAGAGTGACACCAGAAGCCAACTCACGACTCCCCATTAGACGTACACATATCCATGGCTTAATGTTGGTTTACTGGATAATGCATTATATATATATATTATGCTTATAAAACATACAAAAGTTTTGATCATTCAATTTGCGTGTCGCAACTTCCGATTGCATCATCTAAGCACTGCCTAGGTAGCAAAAGTAACATCAAGGATGTCTCCTACCTTGACCATGGACATTAAACCCTTCAGGAAGTTGTATGAAAAACACATATTTTCATTTGTTTTTGTATGTATTTTGTGGCCCTCAGGTGTTCAAATCTGTCGGATCAGCCTAAAAAAATATGGAGGAGGAATTGCACCTTGATCTTGAGGAAATAATGGCTGATTTGGAGGAGATACAGGTATTAAATTCTGTACCACGCATTGTGCAACAAGCAGTATTTCACCAACGTGTGTGTGTGTGTTTAGTTTATATATATATATATATATATATATATATATATATATATATATATATATATATATATATATATATATATATATATATATAAATTAAACATTAGAATTTGGTACTACTTTTTTGCAACTTCCAAAAATGATATTCTGAATCGTGTTATTGTTCTACCTCTTATATTCAGAAGTTATTGTTCTACCTCTTATGTTTGAGTAATACAGACTGAGGAAGGAGTCAAAACACCACATAAGACACGAAAAAGAAAGAAGTTTGACCTAAAACTGCAGTGGAAAAGGAGAGACCAAGAAGGGCAGACCGAGGACATGTATGTTTTGATGTTTTAGATCCTTTGATTTTCACTAAGTTTTGTGTAAATCAAATTTTTTTTTTGTTTGTTTTACTCTAGACCAATCTGGAAGACCAGTGGACGCAACCATTACCTCTTCAGGTAACCCTCAAGAAGTTGGTCTTGGTAAGATATTGTTTTTGTTGATTCCATGTACCATCATGTTTTAACATTTGTGCATTTGGCAGATGCTTTTTTTTAACCTTATACTGTATTTCTTTGACATATTTTATACATGTATACCCTGAAGCCTGTCTATACTAACAGACAGTTCCCTTCTCCATTCCCTAGAAGGAATTTCATGTTCATTTGCATCTGTTCTGTTCTTTGCATGCATGATACTGCATTTAAAATTGTATAATTCTAGGAACAGCAAGCACATCTGAGGCCTCTACTACCAAACAACATTTTGGAGATGTCGAGGCACAACAGATTATCGGTAAGTTTACCATAAATGTTTAGACCTATCAGAACTGTATCACTGTCTTCATAAAGTCCATCTAAATGGATAAAAGTGCCAACATTTTTTGTTAAATGTACAAATTTGCGAGAGAGTACTTGTCAAACAACATAAACTGAGTATGTAAGGAATTGTAATATAATTTTTACTTTTTTATTGCAAGATTTACAACTACAGCTACTCCAAAATGCAATGGACTGTGATGAACCCAGATCTGCAGCGTCTAATGATTGGGCATTGAGGCAAACTTTGTCTAAAGAACGCTGGCAGGAAGCAAGGCCAAAACTTCTTGACAGTTTGCTTGCTTCAGACTGCGTGCGTCATGGTCCTTGTGATCATTGCAACTTGAAAGAAGCTGTCATCAGATGCAAAGACTGTTTGCCAAAACCCCGTTACTGTGGGCAGTGTGATGTATCTATGCATCAACATCTGGTTTTTCACAACAGACAGACACATATAAATGGGCTCTATAAACCTCTTCCATTATCAACTGCTCTTCAAGACCTCAGTGGCCAAAATGTTATATATGAACAAGGTAAGAAGTACTTCAGAGTTTAAAAACAACTTGTTTATTTCCTTTTTTAATATATTAAATGTCATTTTTCCTTTCATCTAGTGTGTTTGCTGCCCATTGCACAACCTGACAACATTTGCGATTGTGACCCTCAAAACCTGTGTGTTGTCCCTGGGCGATCAGTTGTAGTCATCTGTATTAATGGTATGACTTGGAATGTGTTGAATTGTATTTGTCTTTCGGCTTAACCTGCTGAGAGATGACTGAAGAGTATCAATGTGTGTTTACTATTTTATTTTTATTTGGAAATCTTTGCAGGTCGCTATGACATCTTCCTGCCAGTTATGAACTGCAGAACATGTCGTGCATCATGGACACCTGAGGTGGTGGACCTGCTGTTTAGTGGTTACTGGCCAGGTACTGTTGAGTTTCAAACCTTATACCAGGTAGACCGTTTCACATCTTTTGAGGACCTGAAGATCACCGCACCTGGACTTTCAAGGCAAGCATTTGTGAAAATGTTACAACAGCGCTCACAACAATTTGGAAGACTTGGAAAACAAAAATTCTGCATTTATGCAAGTCTAACTGGCATGTCATTGTATTCAAATTTTCATAATTCCAGAGTGGTAACATTTGTGGTGACGTCTTCCAAAAAGCTTTCCTTGAATGGACATATTGTCATCATAAAAGAGAGAAACTCAGCGGCATTGACCACTTCTCTTGCCCAGCTTGCACCCCAGGGGACAGTTGCTGTGTCTGCAGATGGCAACCGAAAACTGTATAGATTCAGCAAAACAAAGGGGAATATTATTATTGATAACTTTACACTTTCAACATTTCTTGTGATTTTTTTTTTTACATTACCATATTTTTTTTGTGTAGGGCAGAGGAACAACCATTTTTTGATGGAGTTTTTCTTGCCAATGACAAAGATGTAGCGACATTTGTTGAGTGTGTTCGTGAGAAGACCAATCCAGTAAGATATTTGTCAAAATACTTGCAATTGTACTCAGAATTTGTGTATTTATTTGATATTACACTTTGTTAAAGGCACATGGAAAAGGCATCTGTGGAACATCAACATGGGCTGCAGCCAGGGAGACCTCTAAGAAGACAAACACCAAATGTGATGAAGAAGGCCTAGAGGTCGAGGTCTGAACATGTTTAGGGGAGAGATATTTGAATACCCTTTGTTTTTGCAAAACGAACTGGCCACAAAAACAAACTGCAAGTTCTTTTGCACTGACATCATGTGTCGATATTGGCCCTATTTGAAAAAGGTGGCTCAAGCATTCCCAGAAATGCACAATTTGACTGAGATGAAGCCATTTCTCTCAGTTATGCATGCAAAGGGGCACTCTACAAAATATGAGGTAAGTTATATTTTTAAAGAACTTATGTTGATGTTCCACATTGTTAGAGAAAATACAATGTTCAGGGACGTCAAAATGTTAGTTTGGACATTGATGTGTATGCTGTAGGTGCAGTGGGATGGCAAAAACCAAACTGGGGCAGGTACAACCATTGGAGAAGAAGTTGAACAAGTGTACAGCTTTTTGTCCCGTGTGGCTCTAACAACAAAATACATGAGTAAGGCTGGTAAGTGGTCCTTTTTTAAAGTTCTCATGTATTGTGCTTTGGTAACATTATATTTGTTGTTGTTTTTTTTCCTTCATCATACTTGATGACTAACCACTAGGTGAAAAGCACACTCTTTCATCATTACAGCACGAGTAGATATGATCACACTGCATGCCAGAGGGAAAAAAAGAAACCTGCACAAGTACTTGTCTACACGATACTTAAAAGTAAGTAAAAAACAAAGATGTCATCAATGAAGGTTAAATTTAGACTGACTGAAGTCCACTGATTGTATATACTTAGTATCTAAGGCATACAATACAATACAAGTCGATGGTTTGTGAGCCTTTCCATTAATTATACTTTTGAGACTGTCCGAAGACGAAGGAAGTCAAAGACGACAATGAGGCTATTAAGAAGAGCACGCAAAGGTCTGAAGAGGAACTGCAACAGTGGGTCACTGATGTGAGACAGTGGGCAGTTGACAGTAAGTATATATGATTCTTATTGAATCCTCCTTTTCCCATATTGTCAACCCCCTTAGCCTGAAAAATGTATGTATAAGTTTTATAGAAATGGTATAATGGCATAATTGATCTATTTTTGATGGCACAGAAGATGCATGATACTGATCATACCTTTACAATTTTTTTACAGCTCCAGATGACCTCAGAACAGATGATCCAGTGGCATTGCAACATCTGATTGAAGGATTATTCTTAGGCATCCAGCAGAAAAAGAGGGATCTGTATCGAGTAACTGGTAAGTAGCCTCCAAGCCTTCATGTACTTGTGGAATTCATTTAAAAATCTATGGCTATAACTATAAATTATCACATTTTAACACTTAACAAAGTCTTCAGTCAACACTGTGCACTAAAACCACTGCATAACCTTCGTACATTGAGTAAACAGTCCTACCTTCCTGTATGTCCAATGTTACATCACACAACTCCCTGCATTACTTGAACATTGGCCACATTCCAGGTTATTTATTATGGTTTCATGACCAGAGATGTACTACTGTACTTAAAATATTCTACAATTGTATTTAATTGCTGATGTGATGCGAGCTTTATACCATAATTTGTAAGGTGCCTTTTGGATGTCCATTAGCACAATGACCAACTTTATGTGTATCCTCATTTAACCTCTTTTTAATGTTTTTTTTTTTTTTTTTTTGCAGACCGTAACAAACAGCGACACAAGATCCGAAGACGGATTCGAGAGGATAAGAAAAAGCTGTAGATTCTATTGACGACCTTCTGGTGACCGAAAGCCCTATCTGGCCTTGGGATTCTGGTATGTACAGTTTGACATTAATCATTTTAGTGAATCCTCATTAAACACTTACTTCATTAAACTCTGACTTCCAAAGGAAAGAAGCCTATGTGCTTTTCATTTTGTTTCATACCATAGAAATGTACAGACATTATTCCTTTTTTTTTTTACTTTGAATGTATATTTAGATATACAGCAATGCTGAGTTTTTACTAAATCTCCATATTACCTCTTCTGTTTCTCCCTCAAGACAGCTTTGGTGTTTGTGGAGGAGGCAGATATTTTCACAAGAAAAGCTACATTTAGCTAACTATGAGAAGAATGATGTTGTGGAGAAATGTAGTAGATATGTTTTTGTCAACTATGGTCAAAGTTTACAATAGATTGATTCATCTTATTTCTGTCTAAAACTGATTATCCTAAGGAAATAGAGAAATATCTGTGATTAAATTGATATATAAATCAAACAATAATGTGATTACCTCTAGGTCTCCCTAGCTATTAAAAATCTATCTTTGACATTGAGACGTACAGAGCTATATGTACACAAATACTTACTCTTTAGCACAGCTTCATACATAAGTTTAACCCTCTGAAGCAAATCGGGGTCCAAAACATAACCCCCGCCTTGGATGACATCGGCCACTAAAGTTCCCCTGCATTTCTTCCCCAAAAGTAGTATGGGAAGAAATCAAGTGCAGCGAGTTTGTCAAGCTGAAATAAAAACATTATTAAATAAATAAATAAAACATGCTGAGAATACAATGATTTTTTAACATTAATTTCATGACAGCTGTTTAATGGTCATATTTGATAAATAACTCATATCAATAAATTAATTACTACTGGTTTATAACTACATATTCCAAAAAATGAAAAAATATATTTTTATATTCTATTTGAAGTATTGCATTAGAAAAGATTATTGGAAAAATTTGACAAAACATCATTAATTTAGCAAAAAAAGTAATGCTCGCTTGAGGTGGTTTTTGCCCTTTTCAAAAAATAGTTAATGCGTTGAATGGGATATAGAAGCAGCTTTGCAAAAGTTCTGATGTAACGAACATTAAACTCATATGACGGATCAGCTTACGCAGTCAGGCACATTACTAAGCGGAGGAAAAGAAATTCACCAGCCTTCACTCAGTAGCGGCGAACGAAGAGGGAAGAGCCCAGCACTGAAACCCTGTCTGACAGGCAGTGTAGGAAATGTGGTGTATGGGAAACAACTTGCCCAATGGCAAGGCTCAGACTGTGGACTGTGGGATGCCGAATTTCGACTCCTTGCCAAATTAATATAAATATAACCCATGCCTAATCTTAACCTCTCCCCCACACCTACCCCTAAACCTACCAATCCTAGGGTGGTCATAATCTAGTCGAAATTCGGCACCACACTAGTAATGGCCCCTGTTGTGCCGAGGTCCCGTCTCCTAAAGCGCAGGATGTTTATGAATGCAGCCCAAAAGCAGGAGGGTTAGGGGCAGCCTCAGTGCAGGAGGATCCCCCTGTGGGATCTTCATTTATTTACTCCAAACCAGTTGATGGAAAAACACCTGATTCGCATTTGAATACAATTTTCTTTTTTTTGTGCAATATTTCAAAAGTTTGCTTTACAATCACATAATTGACTTCCCTTAGCCTTGACCTAACCTAACCAACACATGGCTACTATTGAGAACAACAGTCCTGTTGTTGTTTTTCTTGAGCGACTCCTTCCATTCAGATTTTTTATTCTGAAAGTTAAATCTCTTTGCTGCAAACTTTCGCTTTATATGGCTGCAGTTGTTGGCAAAGTGGACAAATCTTGTAAGGAACACTTATTAGGGTGTTGCAGCCTAGGCACATTTTTTGTGTGCTTCCTGGCATCTCTAAAATGCAGTGCTTTCATCATTACCCGAAAGAAAGAATGATATGGATCGGCAGGTGAGGTGAACTACAGACTGCATACATAGCTTGAAGCAATACATAGCTTGCTGCTTGGTTTCTGCCAGTGCCAGTACTTCTGAATGGGCTGAGGCTGGGATTTAGTGGGTTTGAAGTGAAAGTATTTAATGAAGCGTTAAACATTTTACACACACAAAAATGTTCTAATTTTTGATTGACATTTACATTTACATTTAGGCATTTAGCAGACGCTTTTATCCAAAGCGACTTACAACATAGGAGTACAGGAAGCGGTCGGTCATGAATAGGCGCAAAATGCAAAAGTGACTTAAATACCAAGTTTTGGATATTACATAGAATAAGCTTAAGCCAGAATAAGGAAGGAATAAAAGAGAAGAGTTTTTTTAATTTTTTTATGATAAGTGTTCACGGAAGAGATGAGTTTTTAGCTGTCTTTTGAATGATGACAGTGATTCTGCCATCCGGATGGAGGTAGGAAGATTGTTCCACCAGCCAGGAACGGTGAATGAAAAAGTTCTGGAGAGGGATTTCATGCCTCTCTGTGATGGTACCATAAGCCTACGCTCCTTACCTGAGCGAAGGCTTCTGGTAGGGGTGTAGACTCGTGAGGAGCGAGTCGAAATATGCTGGTGCTGAGCCTGTGGTGGATCCATAAGCGAGTGTCAGGGCCTTGAACTTGATGCGGGCATCAAGTGGCAGCCAGTGCAGAGAGATGAAGAGAGGTGTGACATGGGCCCTTTTGGGCTCATTGAATACAAGACGTGCCGCAGCGTTCTGAATCAATTGAAGAGTTTTGATTGCACACGTTGGAAGACCAGCCAGAAGCGCATTGCAGTAGTCAAGCCTAGAAATGACAAGGGCCTGGACGAGAAGTTGTGTTGCATGCTCTGTAAGGAATAGTCTGATCTTCCTGATGTTGTGCAGAGCAAACCTGCATGATCGAGCTGTCTTTGAAATGTGGTCTTTGAAGGACAGCTGGTCGTCAAAGATTACACCAAGATTTCTGACCGACCCTGAGGGGGTAATCAGAGATGAACCTTGCTGGATGGTGAAGTTGTGTTGTAGAGTCGGATTGGCAGGGAAGACGAGAAGCTCAGTCTTTGCCAGGTTGAGCTGAAGGTGGTGTTCTTTCATCCATGCCGAGATGTCTGCCAGACAGCTTGAGATGCGTCCATCTACTGTGGGGTCATCTGGTTTAAATGAAAGATAGAGTTGAGTGTCATCAGCATAGCAATGGTATGAGAAGCCATGTGCCTGTATGATGGGTCCCAGTGACGTAGTGTAAATGGAGAAGCACTGTAGTGTAAATGGGTCCCAGCACTGAGCCCTGAGGAACCCCGTGGTCAGTTGATGTGCTTTGGATACGTCACCTCTCCAGGCAACCTTGAAAGACCAACCTGTGAGGTAAGACTCGAACCAGTGGAGTGGAGTCCTGTGATGCCCAGTGATGAGAGGGTGGACAGAAGAATCTGGTGATTCACTGTGTCAAATGCAGCAGATAGATCGGAGGATTAGGACTGATGATCTGGAAGCAGCTTTTGCCATCCGCAGGGCTTCAGTGACTGACAGTAATGCAGTCTCTGTTGAGTGGGCCTTTTGAAACCTGACTGGTTAACGTCCAGCTGATTTGACTGTGAGAGGAAAAATGAAACCTGGTTGAGAACAACCCGCTCAAGTGTTTTTGCTATGTAAGGCAGGAGAGAAATAGTCTGTAGTTCTCTAGAAGTGATGTGTCTAGAGTGGGTTTCTTAAGCAGTGGGGTGACCCGGGCCTGCTTGAATGTGGTAGGGAAAAGCCAGTGCTGAGAGATGTGTTGATGATGTGTGAGTGCTGGTAGAAGTGTGGGAGAGATGTCTTGTAGAAGGTGTGAGGATAGGATCTAGAGGGCAGGTAGTGGGATGGCTGGAGAGGAGAAGTTTAGATACTTCTGATTGAAGTGGCTTTTAGAGGCTTTTGCGCGCACACACACACACACACACACACACACACACACACACACACACACACAGTCTAGTTTACTATCTTTGTGGGGACTCTCCATAGACGTAATGCATTTTATACTGTATAAACCGTATTTTCTATCCCCCTACACTGCCCCTGCCCCTAAACCTAACCATCACAGGACACAAATTTTGTATGTTTTATAAGCTTGTTATAATATATATATAATGCATTATCCAGTAAACCAACATTAAGCCATGGATATGTGTACGTCTAATGGGGAGTCGCGAGTTGACGTATTGGCTTCTGGTGTCACTCTTGGATGTGGGCGGAGTTGGATGTCCACCGAAGGCTGCAGCCTACTTGGGCTAGCCTAGCCGTATGGGCAGCTACAGCTACATTAAAATGCATGTAGAATGCATATACATTCATAAATGTAGTCATACGCACTCATTTGCAATCACAGTGTTGATCTGAAAATTCAGCTTTGTCCCGTTATGATTAAATCACAGGACCGGATACCAGATGCCTTGTCAAAAACTCTTTATTGCCATATGTATCAGGCATAGGAGAGAAACTTGTTGTCTTCCAGCTGTATATGTTTCTCTGAGGCAGTGCATCAACGGTGAACATTTTATACACTGACTAAAGGATTTGTAATTCCTTACAAGGTAAAGAAACATGTTGGTTCGTTTAAAATAGAATGTATACTTCATGCTTACATCAGTTGATATATATCCCAAAACAAATACATCAGCGGAAAATATAAGCCTGTTTACATCAGTGATATACATGTATGCACATTCCTGCAACAAATATATAAGCCTGTTTACATCAGTGATATACATGTATGCACATTCCTGCATGGACACGCATTCTTTGTATGACCAAAATTATCTCCCTGTGTCCCTCTCCCTGCCATATGACAGTAATATGTCATGCAACTTCAGCTCATGCAGTATATATAACTTTCTCATGCACTTAGACTTCACAAATACATTATAGATTCAATTGTAAATATAAACAATATTAAAATAACACATTTCTGATCTACAACTCCTCCATTGGAACTACTGTCAGTTCCACACCATCATCACACCTAATGGAGTGATAGTGAGGAGAGAAAAAGCAAACCAAGAAACAAAAGACATACAAAGAACAGAAAAGTAGAAACATGAGGAATCGGGAATAGAATAAAACAAAACAAAATGACCCCCAACCCATGACATATTCCGCATACTATGTGTGTAATTATGTCTATGTGTAAGTATTTAAAATGGACCCCATACATCTAAGAAAGGAAAAATTAATAAATCTTCACCAGTGCCTGGACTTGTTCGGTTCCTGAACTCCTCCAGTTCCTGGCTAAAATAACAAACTAACATAAACGTTGATGTTAAAGAGTCCTATTCCTTGGGGTTGTGAATCAGTAAGCGGGTGTTGATTGTTTGTGGGGTTGTGTTTTGTAAGTGGTGCAATGTGTATAGAATATCCTATCTTACTCTATATTTTCCATTTTCGGCTTTATCCATATAGTTAGAAATAACCAATTTGACAGGTTTAGTACCTTTCCTTCTAGTAACACATATGATGATGTGTACTACTACCATAAACACAAGAACTCCTACCATAGTTAGAACTATCCAGTCTGACCATGATAGATTTCCTAGAATTTGTGTCAATTTCCTTTCAGACATTAATTTGGCTACTCCATTTGCAACGATAACATGTCCCATTGCTTGAATTCCCTCCTCTTGGGCTGCTTTTACGCTTTCTTTAACTCTTTTAACCATTTCAAAGAGTTCATAATTCCTTTCCTCTACTAAATCATTATTCCACCACTGTGGTTCTAATTGCAGCAATTGCACATGTGGAACATGGATCCCACCTAAATGAAGAGGATAGAGAATTTCAATGCAAAATGGATCAGGGGGAATTGGACACAACTTATTCTCACTTATTCCACAACAAATTCTCACTTATTCCATCATGTAATATACACCACTGTGCTTCTGACACCTGCCATGCACCTGTGGCTTGATCTAAAGGAACTACCTCCCAAACTGCAGATCCATTAAGGGATAGACTAAACATTGTAGAACATGAGCAAATTACCCACTCATGTTCCTCGACACAACAATCTGTAGTAGAAATCATCGGTGTTTCCCCTTCAGCCCAATATCCATTTCTTCCTAATCTAATTACTGAATTTCCTTGTCTAATACCCATTGATTGGAATTGTCTAACTGTCATTATATTGCGCTGTCCATATTGAGGCCATACCATTGTCGTTGTGTATTGAGAATAACTTGCAACCATCTCTAATCAATGTCAATGGAATTGATTCCTGTAATGGAAGCAGAAATCATTAACACCACTCCTTGTTACCCAGTTTCTAAAAGTAACTGACGAACATTGATCATTTTCAGGCCATAAGCTATCGCTATCATTTTGTTCATTCACTAAACAAGGTTTAACTTGTGACCAATGATACCATCTAATCTGTTCCTACACCCTTCCCTTTAAGGCAAACACTCGTATCTGTAGTTAAGAGTGTTTCATATGGTCCTTCCCACCTAGGCTCTAAACCTTTCCTAGCAATTCGTTTGACCATAACAAAACTGCCTAACTCGGGAATGTGTGGAATATCAGTAGTGGTGTGTTTTTCTTCCCACTGCTGCTGAGCTTCTCGCACTTTCTGGTTGTTTCCTTTGGTAGCTCTGTCCAGCATAGTGAGATAACGTTTAACTTTTCTTGGAACAATGTGGAATCTCCTCCTGTTCCCGCAGGGGGCGGAGCATCAGGAGGTAGAACCATTGCTCTTCCAGTCATTAGTTCAAAAGGGGTTAGTCCTGTTACTCTGTTTGGAGTTGCTCTTAAGTTCCACAAAATAGCAGGTAATAATCTGTGCCAACCTTGGCCAGTCTGCAGAATGGCTTTAGTAAGGGACGTCTTTAACAACTGGTTCATTCGTTCGACCATACCTGACGATTGAGGTCTATAGGGGATATGAAACTTTTGTTTAATCCCAATCAATTTCATTGCTTCTTTCATCAATTTTCCAGTGAAGTTAGTTCCATTGTCGGAATCAATTTCATATGGAAGGCCCCAGCGAGGAAAAACTTCTTCCACCATTACTCGTGCTGCAGCTTCGGCAGTGCAAGTTTTTGTCGGAAATGCTTCAACCCATCTAGTAAATCGATCTATGATTACTAGAATGTATTGATATCCTCCACTGGATGACAATGGTCCTGTGAAATCAATTTGGAGATGTGTCCATGGCCCTGTTGGTCTGGGTGCATGTGACATTCTCACCTTTACAGGTTTTCCTACATTTGCTTTTATGCAGATCAAACATCTCCTACAATAATCATCGATGTCTCTCATCATTCGCGCCACCACCAAGTCTCGCTGATTTGAGCTTTCATTGCTTTTGCTCCAGCATGCACTTTTCCATGATACAGCTGCATTAGTTCTTTCCTTGTTCCGATAGGCATTACCACCTGTCCTGTTGGAATTCTCCAGATACCTTGATCATCTTCTTTGCGCTCTTCTTTTTCCATTGTTCTTTCTCTTTTTGTCTCTGTGTGATATGACAGAAGATGCAGCTCAGAATTATCTTTTCTGTTTTCTTGAACCAAGGTAACAGGAGTAGGGAAAGTAAAGCCGCTTCTCTGGCTGCCACATCAGCTGCAGAATTTCCTTTGCTTTCCTTGGACTTGTCAGATTGATGTGCTTTTACTTTGACCACAGCTGCTTCTCGTGGTAATTGACATGCTGCAATCAACCGACGAATTATGGAAGCATGTTGTATTACACTCCCACTGCTGGTGATGAGTCCACGTCTTTTCCATAGGGCAAGGTAGTCATGGACCACTCCGAAAGCATAACGACTATCTGTATAGATGTTGACTCGACCTCCTCCGATAGCTCAAGAGCTTCCGTAAGCGCCATGAGCTCAGCTACTTGTGCAGAAAATTGCCCAGGAAGAGCTCCTTGCTTCACAACAGTTCCATCAGCCTTCACCACAGCCCATCCAGTATGTCGCTTTTCCATCAATGTAGTAACTGGATCCGTGACCCATAACTCATTATCTGGATTTTCAAGAGGGATTGGATTAACTGGACCAAGGCTTTCTTCTTCTACCTGTTTTTCACACTCATGTGGAATTCCCTCATGTGGTTCCAGCATCATTGTTGCCGGGTTAAGTGTAGTGTCTCTGATGATTTCCACTCTCAAGTCCTTGTTCAGCAAAGTTGCTTCCCATTTTGCTCTCCTCGCATCAGTGATAGTCTTGATGTTTGTGTTGTTCAACAGCGTTACTATACTGTGTGGAGTGTGCAGTGTGATAGTTTGTGCACCAATCAGATTTTCCACAGCATTCACTGCCCACGTGGCACCATCAAGGGCTTGTATACATCGTGGTTGACCTATCATGGTGACAGGAATCTTTGTGGAAAAGTATCCAACTGGTTTATATCGATCACCTGGTTTCTGACACAGTACTGCTGAGTAGGTCTCATCTCCCACCCTGGTCCACAAATGAAATGGCAAACCATCAGGAAGTCCCAAGGCTGGGGCTGAAATCAGTTTCTTTTTCATAGAAGTAAATGCTTCCTCAGCTTCTGGTGTCCATTCCAGCTGTTCCACTCCAGGCTTTCCCCTTTATACAGATCAATTAGAGGACTAGTGATGCTGGCAAAATCAGGGATATATTGACGACAATAGTTAAAGTCCCATCACCTTCCGCATCCCTGTAACTGTCAGAGGTTTTGGAAGTTGCTGCATTGCCTCTACACGCTCTGTTGTCATTCTTCTTCCCTCAGCAGATATTTCTTGGCCTAAATAAATAACTTTAGCTTTGGCCAGCTGTGCTTTGTCAGGTTAACTTTAAATCCACCTTTCCTTAGAGCTTGCAGAGTAAAATACAGAGCAGATACATGGCTTTTTCGTCTGGGCTTGCAATTAACAAGTCATCAACATATTGGAGGCAAACACTTCCTGAACTCTCAATTTCAGCTTTTCGCTCAGTTAAGAATTGGTCCAGGGCTCTATGAAATACAACTGGTGAAAGATTAAGACCTTGGAAGTCTATTCCAAGCATACTGGTTTGCCGACAGTGAAGGCCAACTTCTCTTGAGATTTTTCATCAATAGGTATAGACCAGAAAGCTGACAGCACATCCAAGACTGTGAAGATTCTTGCATTCCCTGGAATATCATTCAAAATGGTAGCAGGATTAGCCACAATAGGGTGTGGTTTTGGCGTTACACTGTTAAGTCTTGTATAATCTATGGTTAATCTCCATGAGTTGTCAGACCTTTTGACAGGCCAAACAGGGCTGTTGGTAGTAGAAGTAGTTCGTCGAACAATTCCTTCAGCTTCCAAGTCTGCCACAATCTCAAAAACAGCTTGTCTTGCCTCTGGTCGAATGGGGTATTGTTTGTGCGGTGCATGTATCGGTCCTCTATGATAACAGGGTCAATGTTGGCTTTACCACAATCCAATTTGTGTTTAGCCCAAACATCTGGATATAAGCTGCACAGAAGACCCCACACACCTTCTTTTCCCCAGTCTCTGGTAATTAGTTTTTCCAATACCAACAGAACTTATATTACATGTGCGATCTTCATGTGGTATTATTCCAGCTGTTGTAGTAATTTGACGAGTGTCAGTAAATATGATCATGTTTAACAATGGTAAAATGTCCATACCTATAAGGCTTCCTTGTGAATTCGGCCCCACCCAGAAAGGTGTCCATAGGACTTCATCTTCATGTATTTGCAGAGGAACTGGTATACTTTTGTGAAATATCATGATATCTCCTCCAACTCCTTCAACTTCTATGGCTTCATGTGTTGTAGGTAGATTCAAATCAGTTATGGAGAGGGAAGCTCCTGTATCGATTAGACAGTCACATTGATGGCCCCTATCAAAGCAGGGATGAAAAGTCGATTGTCTCTTTGTTACTCTTACAGGGGCCGCTGATTCCTATTATGGACGATAATTCCTCAATGAGCTGACGAACTTGTGCTTCAGTCCATGTCTTCCTCGAGAGGTTTTATCATTGTTTTTGGCGTTTACCTGTTTAAATGACGGGCCTTTACCTTCTGCTCCACCTCCTTTAGCCCAACAGTCTTTTATGATGTGGCCAGTCTTCCCACAATTTTGGCAGAACTTCACCATCCTATCTGCGTCGATGTTGGATTGAGCTTAACGCCACTCCTCTTCGATTTGATTTGTTTCCTTCATCTTTGTTTGATCTAATAGCCATTTCTAGACCAGCCCATTGCATAATTTGGTCAAACGTTTCTCCTGGATTGACTCAAGTAATAAGGCTTGTTGATATTTTGTGCTAAAACCATCCACAAGTGTGTCAGTAAACT